>BSBM01000205.1:10557500-11157500 GCA_027924585.1 Larix kaempferi | reverse complement strand
GGAAGTGCTCTATCGTGCACATGAGCAAGCCTCCTATGCCAAAGTTCACTTGGCTCCATGGATTCATGTACCCCTTTAATTTGTATAATCCTCCCTCTTTCTCTCCAATCACCACTACATCATCAATGGTTTTACCTTTTGGCCACATGAGTACTTGGCCATCTACAAATGCAACTCTTATCCCCTTTGCATCCAAAGCAAATATGGAGAGATGATTTTTCTTGAGACCTAGAACATAAAGTACTTCTTTCATCTTCATAGGTTTTCCAGAGTCTAGCTTATAGGAGGCTTCACCACTTCCTTTTATTGGATACTGGTAGTTATCCCCAAGTTTCACCTTATGGGGTGATTCATGTTCAGATAGTTTCACAAAGGATCCCTTGAATCCTGTCATATGTTTGGAAGCCCCACTATCTATAACCCAATCATTACTTCCATGAGCAATAGTACCAGTGAGGGCAGAAATCAAGACATACTCTTCATCACTTGAAGAATCTTCACTTTCTTCCCTAGCCCTCTTCCTGGGAGGTTCATCATCCTCTGTAGTGTGAGCATGATGTCTTCTTTTGTTTCTCTTTTTCTTGTGAGAGCCATCTTTATTATTTCTGGGACAATCCCTGGAATAGTGTCCCTTCTCATCACATGTATAACATTGGACATAGGACATGTTTCTTCGAGGTTTGAGGTCACCCCTCTGATTCTGATAGTGGTGCCTTTATTTCTTACTATGATGATGCCCTTTATTGTCATCATGCTTCTTGGAGTGTGTTGTGAGGGCTTGCTCCTCATTCCCCATCTTCTCTTCTCGAGCTATAATCCGAGCTTCTTCCTGTGAGCATTCTTCCCACAACCTACTGAATGTGATAAGTTTCTTTCTAGCACAAATTCCTTGGATGAAGGAATCCCATGACCTAGGAAAGCCATTAAGAGTGGTCATCACTACTTCTCCATTCTCTATATCTTCTCCCACATCTTCAAGTTTTTCTTTTATCTGGGAGACCCTTGAAAAGTAAGACTGCATGGTCTCCGCATTCTGGATCTTGACATTCTTTAGTTGATTCCTCAAGGTCATCTTCCAATTTATGTTCTTCCCTTCAAATAGCTTGGTCAGGGAATCAAATATCTCCTTAGGTGTCTTCAGAGATGACACCTGTGGTATGAGATGGTCTTTGATAGAATCAGCAATGATTCTCATAGCTTTGACCAAGTTCCTTTTGTGTAAGGCCTTAGCCTCATCTCCCTCTGGAACTAGAACCTCTTCACTTATGTAGCTATCCATATCATTTTCTTCCAGGATTAACCCAATCTTGTACTTCCAAGCTCGGAAGTTATCAGCTCCTTCAAGCTTATCCTCAAGCTTGGTGTGGTGAGACATCTTTAATGAGAAACTCAAATGGAAATAAAAGATTTAGGTCTTACCACTTGATTTGCTGAAAAATGGATCTGGAGCTGGATTAGGGTTTGTCAGAGAAACCCTAAAAATTCAAACTTTGAATTTTAAACTTCTGAAAGGATAGAAAGATGCGCCTTGCTGAGCTGGTCAAGCTGGTATACTCTGATTTTGAAATCTGCAAACTTTGACTCCTCAAAATTGACTTTGAAACTTCCTGATCTACTGGACAAGATCCCGAACTAGGGTTTGATAAAGCCCACTCTTCTGCCCAACCAAAAAGTTCGATCCAAGGCTTAGAAGTTCTATTTTTTGAGGAGCATCCAGCCATGGACTCAGATTCCAAAAATTCCAAATTTCTCTGAAACCCTAATTTCCCGCAGTAGAGATTAGGTCAAAACTGAAAATGCTCAGAATTGAATTCTGTTTCGACAGAAAGATGTGCCCTTTCTATGAGAGTCAATCTAGCCTCCTGCCTTTGAATATCTGTGGAGAGAAACCCAAAAATCAAGAAGCCCTAGCTTTCGCAGCTGCACAGTGTCTTCTTCTCAGGTTAGCTCTAATACCATGTTAGATTTTGAGCATTAATTCAATATGATCTAGGATCTTATCTGAGAGAATAACAAGCACAACATATCAATCATAAGAGACAAGCACAAGAGACAATAGACACAGAGTTTCCTCGGGGAAAACCAAGAAGGTGAAAAACCCCGCAACTTCCTCAGGGATAGAAAGAGCAATGATACAAAACCCAAGTACAAGAGATAGTCTCCTTAGCAGCTTCTCCTCCTCCACTAGTGCGCATCACTCAAGTGAGAGATAGATGAGTAAGTGAATGATCAAATAGAGTGACACCCTCACTCTATTTATACACTAACTTGACTTTCCTAATAACCTAATAGGGTCGACTTCTCTATGAGAGCCTAATAACCCATGGTAACTCAACTTAGGGCCGACCCCACACTTGGTCGTCTAATAACCCATCATATATAAGTTACAACACTTGTGACAATTGTAAATACAAATGACGACACTTCCGTATAGAGGAATAATAACCTCTCTGTAGGGATACAATATAAATATATGAAATACATTATGAAGTTACATATACATCAACACCCCTTTCCAATCCTACTTAGAATTAGGTCGAGTAATTTTGTAGTTGGCCTTTATCTACGTCTATTTCTAAGAGAGTGACTCTTCTAGGAGACAAATTACCTTAGGCTTAGAATTTCATCCTTCATGGAAAATGATTTGTGTTGAATTTCATCCTTAGAATTTCATAGTGTAAATATAGATATTCAAGCTAACCGTGTAATTGTGATGGTAGGGTTATTAGGGAGTGGAGGGAAAGGATACATGATTTCCCTCCTCCTCTTATGTAACATAGCATTAATTTTACTGTATTTCCACTTACAATAATGATATTAAGAAAAAACTAAATTGGGTGATGATAGATGAGACTTGATAGTTGTGAAAGCACAATTTACCGGTATAGGTTAGGGGCCAACTCTCAATGATTAGGATGATCCTCCACTTGATGTCAAATTCTCCCTATAATTATTTAATGAAACTTTGATTATGCTTGCGTCTAATGTAGATAAATCACACATGAGAAATTGAAGAATGAATGCCACCTAGAAATAAATCATATATATCAAAGCTCAAGACACTAAGTTTTACATGGTAAAACCATCAAATAGGGAAACATCCATGGAGCAACATAAAATTTGTATTACTACTTAAGAAAGAAATACTATATCTAATACAATACACTTCTCTTTGTCATTAACCAACAACGGAAAATGATTCTCCATATTAATGTTTAAATAGGGATCATGGACTATTGAGATGATATGACAATGATGAAGTGTCATGAATACCAAGAATATTCAAGGATTATCGGATCACCTATGCATAATATAGAATGGTGACTATTGAATAACTAATGTACAAAAACATGCTAAAGAAGCACACTAAAAAACATGTGGCTATATTACATTAGACCTAGGCAACTCAAAAAAGCTACATAAAATTGTTTATTGTTATTAGGCAACTCAAATATTATTATTTAGACCTAGTATTATTATAAAGTTTCATAACATAGTATTTTATAAAATTGTTTAGACCTAGGTAATATTATTGAAATTGAGTAATAGTATATGGCAGCTCATTTCATTTCAAAGGCCAGGAAGCCAAGTTTAAATTATAACGCTGAAAACATTGCTTTGCTCTCACGGGTGTTAGTCTTTTTAACTATGGAAATTTCTTTGTCAACTTAAAGCCTAGTGGAGAAGTAGTTTGGAGACTGGAATGGAGTTTTAAAAAATCAAAGTAGTGACTTATCAATGCCATGAATTTCTTTATCATCCTAAACTAAATTTTTAATATATAGTTTAGTTTAGGGGTTGGGGTAGTTTTTAGATGTTTTTTATTAGTATGATGTTTGTAATTGAAACTCTAAATGAGTTTTTGAATATTTATATGAATCATTTGTTCTTGTATGGTCTAATATATTATTTCATTATGAATCGCATTATAATTTTTGTGTTTTTGTATGGTTAGAGTGGTGAAATTATTTATGAATTTTTTTGTTTGTTTAATATGCAAGTTTCAAAAAAGTTGTAATTTATCTCTTGAAGAAAAAAAAAAACTTTTTCCAATTTAGGGGTTGATTTTAAAGTTTTTGTAAACAATAGTATGGATGTTTACGCCATAGTTCTATTTTTTACCAAAACAAAAATTCGTGTATACTGGTATCAACACTTTTCTATTTGGGGGGTGTTTTTAGTGTTTTTTTTGCAAAAATCATCGTTTTTATGTCTAGAGTTCTCGTTCATAGTATAAAGTTCTTGTTTCATAGTATAAGTGGTTGTAGGTTGATCTTTTGGTTACTTAGGAGAATGGAAAAACATGGATTTTAGCCAAACCTAGTTTGATGTAATTGTTTCATAATGGAATTGATTGAAGAAATCCTATGTGAATAGGCAATAAATCAAATAAAAATTATCTTAATTCAACAAGTATTGGATATGGCTCTTTCTCCAGGATATTATAGTTTAATGAATATGTTGTTTATATGCATTATTGAAAAATTCGCCAAGTCTTCATAATGTTTTATAATTTAATAAAATATTCGCCAAGACTTTACAAGGTTTTATAATTTAGTGAAAGATTCGCCAAGTTTTTTACAATATTTTATAATTCAATAAAATATTCGCCGAGATTTTACAAGATTATATAATTTGGTGTGACATTCGCCAAAAAATTATATATACGTATTATTTATTTGATAAAATAGCCTTCATATTTTCCTATGTATCATGGGGATTAGCCCAATTATTATACATGGAAATTTAGGGGGGGTTCTTAAAATTTTCCCTGACAAAGAATCCTATGTTTCACGATAGATCAAAGCACATCGAGATCAAGTTCCACTATATTGGGGATATGGTGCAGAAGGGAGTTGTAAAGCTCAAGTATTTTCCTACAAAGGAACAAGTTGCTGATGTGTTGACTAAGCCTTTGTCTCGCATAAAGTTGGAATACTTTCGAGAAAAGCTTGGTTTGGTACAAAGGGACCTCTCTCAAAAGAAAGAATGATAGTTCCTATCCCTAGGGATGGATTCCTTTCCACGGGTGATGGAATATCAGTACTCGCTGACTGATACAATTCTTATCCTTAGGGATGGATTCCTATCCAGGGGTGATAGAAAATCAGTACTTGTCGACTGATAGAGTTCCTATCCTTAGGGATGGGTTCTTGTCCAGGGTTGACGGAATATCAGTACTTGCTGATTGATAGAGTTCATATCCTTAGGGATGAATGCATGTCGAGGGGTGACGTAATATCAATACTTGCTGATTGATAGAGATCATATCCTTAGGGATGGATTCCTGTCTAGGGGTGACAGAAGATCAATACTTGCCGACTGATAGAGTTCCTATACTTAGAGATGGATTCCTATCCAGGGGTGATTGTTTATGGACAATCTACTCAAGAGGACTCAAGCCATATCTCCCTAGTCCAAGTGGATATAGAACAAATGAATACAGTATACAAATCTACTTTCCTAGATAGTTTAGAGATGCAATAGATAGATGTATTACCTTAGATTCACGAATCCTTATCCTCTTTGTCGCTCCAAGCTCCATGATCTTCATATCTCAATCTGCAAAACCCTATGAAGCATATAGAGACAAACAAATAGTAAAAGCACATCTAAACACTAAATTGATCTAAGCTAACAGTTAAGGAAGAAAGCTCTAAATATCATTAACACAAAGACATTTATGGAAAGAGATTGTATTACTGTAAATAAATGGGAAATACATAGAAGAGTGATGATTACAACCCAATCCTTAACGATGTAACCTTCCTCCAACAATCCAAGCCAAGCCTCCAAGGACAATGTGTGCCTCCCAAGGGATGAATAGGGATCACCTAGGATAATTTCACCAGCATGAAAGTGCTATAGTCCTTCCTCCCTTCTCAATGGAGAGAGAGCTCTTATTTATAAGGCTAGGAGGATAGAGTAGCTTGAGGATTAGGGGGAGAGGTCTAAGGGATCTCCCCATTAGGTTAGGAGCCGAATCCCAGTTGTTCCTACCAACTAGGGATAGGCATGCAAGTCACACAGCTTCGAGAATTCGCTCGAAGCTCCTTGTTATCCATATTAACCAGCCCTGGCACACTCTGCATGAAGACAAAAGGTTCCAAGAAGGGTTGGCACAAATTGGATGAGGACAACAAGAGCCAATGGCGCATGATGCTAGTGTACAACAGGCGCTAGCCAAGGTGTGGATCCACTTGCAGGGAAGCAGGGTGTGCCATCACTACTAGGGATGGTGGAAGACAAGGGCATCAACTTGATTAAGATGTTCTAGGAAAGGAAAATTTAGGGATTGAGGCACTAGGTTGACACATGACTCATGATGATGATATTTTGGTGTAACCGTGACGTAATGTCAATACTTGCTGACGAGGATGTTCCAGCAGAGGATGTTCCAGCTGACGATGGTGTTGATCCAACATAGGATGTTCTAGTTGATGATGTTGTTGACGAGGATGTTCCAGCAAGGGATGTTCCAGCTAACGATGTTGTTGATCCAGCAAAGGTTTCTCCAGTTGATGATGTTTTTGATGAGCATGTTCTAGCAGAGGATGTTGTTGACGATGATACAGAGGATGCTGTTGATGGTGATATTCTAGAAGATGATGATGATGTTTTTGATGGTGGCATTCCAACAGACGATGATGATGCTGATGAGGATGCTCCAGCAGATGATACCCCAGACATATGATGATCCAAAATATTCCTACGACATATAGAGATTCACAAGTCATTTATGCAGTTGTTGATGTTACCCGTAGAATACCTTCCTAGTTAAGAGGGAGTGTTAAAGAAATGTAACTACAAAAGATATTATATTTATACTTGTCTATTGTATTATTGTACTCCTCTTTCAGAAGATGTTATTGATGTAATTAATAATGTAAGGGTCATTGAAAGAGTCAATATAAACCCTAGGTCTTGTGTCAGCCTAAAAGAACCCAGAAAAGATTATTATATTATGTAATAGAGAGGTCAGTTGAGTCAGTTAGGAGAAGTCGGCCCAGTTGGGGAAAATTCACCTCAACAGAAGAATATAAATAGAGGAGGAGTCTCTCATTTGTACTCACTCATCTCACTAAGACAAGTTCGCATAGGAGAGAGAGAGAAGTTCGCACAAGTGGAGGAGTAGCTGATTTTGTCTTGGGGTTTACTTTTGTACTTTGTGAATTCTATATTGAGGAAGATTTTTCCAGGGTTTTCTCCCTTGTGGTTTCCCCGAGAGACATATTGTGTTCATTGTGTTCTTGTTGTGCTTGTATTTATTTTAGTGATAGATTGTTTAATGTTATATGCTAAACAAGTAAAAATTAACAGCATGTGTGCTAGGAAAATATTAATCATGTTCAGACAACTATGGGAAGAGTGTGTTCAAGAAGAAGAAAGAATAGTTGTAAGAGAAGGGAAACTAAATGATAATGAAGATCAAGCTTTGGAAAATCATGCCAAAGGAGGAAGGAAAAGAAATAATAATGTACGTACTTATGACCACTCTCCCAGAAGACCTCAAAGATCTCAAAGGAACAAGAGGATCAAGAAAGACTTCTCCTCCTTTGAATATTTCTCTTGTCAGAAGATGGGACACATTGCAAGAAATTGTCCATTCAAATATGGACAATACAAGAAGCAAAAGAAAATATTTCATGCTCATGCATGCGAAGAAAATGAATATGATGACGAAATCAAATCCAGAGAAGATGAAGACTCCAGTGAAGAATATGTTCTAATCTCATCGCTCACTGGTTCATTATCTCATGGAAGTGACACTTGGATAGTGGACAATGGAGCCTCCAATCACACGATGGGATACAAAGACTCATTTTCACATCTCATGCAGAAAGATTCTCCACACAAAGTAAATCTTGGACATGATTACCGATATCCTATCAAAGGAATGGGAGAGGCTACTTACAAATTAGACTCTGGAAAGTCCATGAACATGAAGGAAGTACTATATGTTCCAGGTTTGAAAAATAACCTTCTTTCTAACTAATCTTTAGATAAGAAAGGTATTAGAATTCCATTTGTAGATGGTGAATTTCTTATGTGGCCAAAGGGGAAGACAATCAATGATGCAATCATTATTGGGGTTGAAGAAGGAGGAATCTATAAACTCAAGGGTCATGCAAATTCAACACTAATGGATAGTACCATGAGCCCCTGTGAATTATGGAATAGAAGAATAGCTCATGTACACTACAAGGCTTTGCAAATAGTGATTAAGGTGGTGACTGGATTACCAGAAATCCAGGTTGATAATGAAGGAATGTGAAAAGGATGTGCACAAGGAAAAAAGTACAAAGAACCCATTTCCAAGCAGTGATGGCAAAGCAAAAGGCATATTGGACATTTTTCACTCCAACATATGTGGACCTATGACAACCACTTCATTAAGAGGGTATGTTTACGATGCTTCCTTTATTGATGACTATTCCCACAAAACATGGATTTATTTTCTAAAGAATAAAAGTGAAGTTTTTGAAAAGTTTAAACAGTTTAAGGCTCTTGAAGAAAACCTCTCTGAAAAGAAGATCAAGATACTAAAGATAGATAATGGAGGGGAATACACTTTAGGTGATTTCAAAGAATTTTGTAAACAAACAGGGATTAAGAGGGAGCATACCATTCCCTATAATACACAACAAAATGGTTTAGTTGAAAGGAAGAATAGAACTATCATGGAAGCAGTTAAAGCCATGATCCATGATCAAGACCTACCCATGCATCTATGGGATGAAGCAACTAGAACCGTAGTCTATGTACAAAATAGAATCTCTCACAGTGCTCTTTGAAATAAAACCCCATAAGAGATGTTTACTGGTGTAAATTCTAAATTCAATCATCTAAATATATTAGGGTGTCTAGTATTGATTCACATTCCAAAAGAGAAGAGATCAAAGTTGGAACCTTCGGGAATAAATGGGATATTTGTGGGTTACAATGAGCAATCAAAGGCTTATCGTATCTACATCCTAGGATACCACCAAATTGAACTTAGTAGATATGTTACATTTGATGAAGACACAACTTTCAACAAATCTAAGAAGACTCATGAGGACGAAGAGGAGCATGAAGCTCCTAAAGTTATGAAAACTAATAATGCACCAGACAGGAATATTGAAGAAGAACTTATTCCAGAAGATCATGACATGACAAAACCTCAGAGACCTGAGGAGACACCTCATGAGGAAAATCTACGGAAGAGAAGACCAGCTTGGGCACAAGAAATAATACAAGTTGCAGGAAGATATGGTGCCCCAGAAGGAACCAGTAGAGAAAGCAAGAGACCAAGGCCATATTCTAGTTATGTAGACTTGATGTGTAACCTCGTTGAAGAAGAACCCACATATTTCGAATATGCGACAAAGAAGAAGGAATGGTTGGATGCTATGAATGAAGAATAACAATCCATCATAAAGAATGATGTTTGGGATGGGGTACCAAGACTGAATGACAAGTCAATAGTTTTGTCAAAGTGGATTTTCAAAACAAAACATTCGGAAAATGGAAGCATTGAGAAGTACAAGGAAAGGTTCGTAGCTCGGGGTTTCTCTCAAAAGGAAGGAATTGATTATGAGGAGACCTTTGCTCATGTGGCTAGATATACCTCAATTAGAACCATCCTTGGCTTGGCATCTAAGATGAAATGAAATTTACATCAGATGGATGTAAAGACTGCTTTCCTGAATGGAAAAATATAAGAAGAGGTATACATCGAGCAACCATAAGGATTTGAAATAGATGAAAGAAAAATGCATGTATGTAAACTAAAGAAAGCATTATATGGGTTGAAGCAAGCACCCATAGCATGGTATGGAAGAATTGATGGTTTCCTGATGAGCTTGGGCTTTACCATGAGTAAAGCAGGTTCTAACCTTTGTTATAAGGTTATAGATGATGAACCTATGATATTGCTATTGTATGTGGATGATTTGTTTCTAACATGATAATACAATCCCGTCACTGAATGTAAGAAGAAGCTTGTTGCGGAATTTGAAATGAAAGACCTTGGGATGATGCACTATTTTCTAGGTCTTGAAGTATGGTAGTTCCCAAATGAGATTTTCGTAAGTCAAGGAAAATATACTGTTGAGATCCTAAAAATATTTGGGATGTTGGATTGTAAGTCCATGAATACTCCGATGGTGACAAACTTGAAGCTCTTGAATGATGCTTCATCAGAGATAGTAGATGTCACGTTGTACATACAGATTAATGGCTCATGGATGTATTTGACCAATATGAGACCAGATACATGTTTTGTTGTGAACACCTTGAGTTAGTATATAGTAGAGCCTTGACATGTTCACCTGATTGTAGCAAAACATGTGATGAGGTACCTAAAAGGTACATTGGACTATGGACTCAGATATGCATCAGATAGTGAGTTCAGATTGTACGGATATACAGAATCAGATTGGGATGGAAGTGTCTAAGATAGAAAAAGCACTTCAAGATGTTGCTTAGTTTGGGATAAGGTATGATCTTATGGCTCAGTAGAAGGAAACCCTGTGTTGCTCTCAGTACAACAGAAGCTGAATACATCGCAACATGTTCATCTTGTAGCGAAGCAGTTTGGATTCGAAAGATGTTGGCAGGATTGTTTGATGCAGAGATAAATGTGACTGATATTCTTTGTGACAATTAGAGTTGTATCAAGATGATACAGAAGCTAGTTTTCCATGATATATCAAAGAATATCGAGATCAAGTTTCACTATATCCGGGATATGGTGCAGAAGGGAGATGTAAATCTCAAGTATGTTCCTACAGAGGAACAAGTTGTTGATGTGTTGACTAAGCCTCTGTCTCGCATAAAGTTTGAACACTTTCAAGATAAGCTCGGTGTGGTATGAGAGGACCTACCTCGAAAGAGGGAGTGATGATGATGATTGGTTTGACAGGAGCTCCTTCGAAAGAAGGAGTGGGGTCTGAAAGGATCACTCTCGAAAGAGGGAGTATTTTCATGGAGCCTTGGTATGGAAGCTCAATCTAGGATTGGTACGTCAGCCTGAAAAGGCTTGGTTGATCCGAAAGGATTGGTATGTCAGATATGGATAGATCCTAGGGGTATTGGTATGTCTGGTTAGGCTTGTTTTTTTCTGAAAGGATTAGTAAGCCATACAAGGCTTGTTTGATCCCTGGGTATATTAGGATGTCTAACTAGGCCTGTTTGGTCCGAAAGGATTAGTAAGTCAACATTGTCTACCAGAGTGTCCACCGCAACGCATATTCTAGATGATGGTACTATCTCAGTTTATGTTGTTCCAGTATTCACATGCCGATGGTTGATGTTCCAACATTCACATGCCGATGGTTGATGTTCCAACATTCACATGCTGATGGTTAATGTGCTAGCATTCACATGCTTATGGTTGATGTGCCAGCATTCACATGTTGATGGTTTTTGTTCCAACATTCACATGCTAATGGTTGATGTTCTAGCATTCACATGATGATGGTTGATGTGCTAGCATTCACATGATGATGGTTGTTATGTGAATGCTGGTTGTTGTTCCAACATTCACATGATGATGGTTGATGTGCCAACATTCACATGCTAATGGTTGATGTGCCAGCATTCACACGTTGATGGTTTTTGTTCCAGCATTCACATGTTGATGGTTGTTCCAGCATTCACATGCTAATGGTTGATGTTGTTCCAGTACTTGCTTACTGATGATTGATCTTGTTCCAGTATTTGATTACTGATGATTGATGTTGTTCTAGTATTTGCTTACTGATGGTTGATGATTGTTCCAGTATTTACTTACTGATGTTGTTGTTCCAATATTGACTTACTGATGATTGATGTTGTTGTTCCAGTATTCACTTACTGATTCATCTTAGCTATTCACACAACTTAGGTAAAGTTATATTGCCATGTTTAGGAAGTAGGATACGTGACATAAATATATATAACCTTGATTCAACTTGCTACAATTATATTATTATAATAGAAAAACTAGATTTTTGGCAACTCTATCATGATGGGTCGTGAAGGTACAATGAATAATGTTATCATCATATATATTTCACATAAAGAAAATGTATCAAAGCAAGGAAATAGCAAAAAGAGTCCTACGAAATGCCTTGTCCAATATATATGATAATTATTTGAGGATAAAACATACAAAATTTGATAAGCATGTTTAATATAAATGAATAAATGTTTAGGCACATTGTACCATGCATGCCTATATATTTCAGCATTCCATATAATTGTTCTCATTTTAGCATATTAGAGAAATATTAAATCAAATCACTAGGAAAATAGTAGCCTTGGTAACAATATATTCAACCGTAAAAAAGTAAATTGTGTATGGATTACTCTTTCAAACCATTATTGTGATATCACAACAATTAATAAATTATTAATACACATAACCAAGAAATAAATCAACATGATTGTTTTTTAAGATCTTTATGGTTTTTCAAATATTTATTTGCAATAACTCAATTTACCCGATAAGATGTTTGAAAAACAAACTATATTAGAATCTAGACATTCTAATCAACCAACAAAAGATGTCTACAAAATGTGAAATTGGGTCTCTTCATTGCAAAAACTAAATGCATAATGGAATACAGATGTTGATTTTGCAAACTGTGACTAAAAAATACCTTGATTAATCAAAGTTGTATAGGTGTATTTTAACACAATGGAATTTAAAAAGGCACAAGATCGTCTTTTTATTCTTTATACAACCCATTACTATAATGAATAGAGAAACAAGCATAATGAAATTTAACTAATAAAACCATTACTGTAAAAATATATTCAAAAATCAAAGGCTTTGAAACTATACAATCATGGAAACTTATTTGTTGTAGATATCCCTCAACATAATATTTATTATTATTGTTGTGTTTTTCACTTACAATGTGGCATAGTCTCTTTTCTTATGTTTCATTAATTTGAGTTATGCATCTGTATGATCAGGGCATGCCCTCTTTTAAAAGATACAAAAATAATAAATGGGATACTACTATCAATTTCCCTTGAGAAAATTGTTTTGAACCTTGAAAGGAGTGTGATTTGGATTACCTCGAATCAATGGGGCTGCTATGAGCAAACTTGTGTATGATTAGAATGTGATGATAAAAAATATGTAGGCAACCAATGTCACAATGAATGAGAGTACATCGCACAAGTTGCATTTGAGCCCATGGCTAAAATAAAAATCAAGACTCATCAAATGATATAGTTGGTTGGGAAATTATTTTGTTAGATAGTTTCTAATCTTTATCATGAGTGCTTATGTTTCAAATTAACAAACAATGTTTGATTGTGAAGCTTTGCAGGTTAATCTTTGTTAGGAATAAAAAATAAAAATGAGATAATTAGTTTTCATTATTTTGATCCCTCCTCTCTCAAAGTGTTCTTAGGTTTATAATTGTGTGCAACGATGCATATGGAAACATAAAATATTATTAATATGATTGAAACTACTTAAGACATATGCAAATAGTGGAGTTCAAAAAATAATTTTAGGATTGCATTATTCGATCTCCATGCACAACATGACCTCATAGGTACAAAATCATCCTTAGTGACTTGTATCTAATGATTGTTGTCTGGAACATGTTCATAATATCGAAGGAGTATTCTTCACCATTTGACAACATATGTTGATTTTTTATGGACCCATGAAGATCTCTTTGGTAGCCACATTTACTACTTACCCCAAACATTGAATGTGCTTCATTATAGAATACCATCTTGGCATGATTTATATCCCTTCCAAAAGGAATCCACTATTTCCCATTTCAAGATCAAAAACATGTTGATGTAAGTCCTAGTTGTTGTCACATTAGGAAAGTCCAAGTTTTGTGATCTACTAGCTTCAAGAGAATATAAATTCTGCACTCATGAAGATTTCACAAGTATATGTGTCTTCATTTGTTCCAATGAATATATATTATACAGAGAAGGAGAGGGACTTCCCACCCTCAAATTCTATGTAGTCACATTTTAAAAATTCAGAACTCTCACTTGAAGGGAAATTTTAGTATTTCAATAACTAGCATTAGCATCAAAATCTTAGATTAGTGAAGCATTACATCTTGGAATTCATACAACATCGTATATCCATGTTTGTCTTCAAATGATCAAAAGCACTTTTGAATACTTCCAACATCACTACTTAGAGATTGCACAATTGTCAGTGTTTTGATGTGAAATCAAAAAATATTACATAGTTTATACATCAAAAGGTATTTCATTAGGATCACTAAACTCAAACACTAAATCATAATATTATCATGGCTAATACTTCAACATGAATCTATCATGCTTCATAGAATTGCAATGTGAATGATGGTATGATTGATACATCTATGGATTCAACCTTTATCAACATATAGTCTACCAAGTACAAAACTTCATTGGACAACATATGTAAATGATTATATTTAATTACATGTTGATATACATATATGAAACAGAGGTTAACTTGTTCAATCCTCTACATCTACTCAAAGATTGTGATTAAAACATATTTTCTCATTTGATAAATTCCCTTCACCCAACTAATTATCACCATCGAGTCACCCAAACCTTGAAGAAGAGAGACCATTATGCTCAACAATATTATTTAAAAGAAAATGTAATGTCAACAATTCTACATAATTATTCGACCCACTTTGAATTGAAAAAATGAGTATTGGACAAATGAAGAAGACATCAAATACCACAAAGTGTGGGGGAACATTGGCTCACCCCATGTAAATACTCTCAAGCAGCTGACCTATCAAAGTAGACATCATAAATTTTCCTTGAAGGCTTTTCCTTTATGTTCTTATTGACTCCTTGAAAAATGGAGAATCCTTATAAAGAGCATTCAAAATAAGGGAACATTTTTTTTATAAAAAAAGGTTGAATCCCAAGCCAACAAGATGCCCCAAGAAATAATGTACGATGTTTCCTTCTAGGGATTTAACTCTTTCCTATCATATCAAACCTTTAGACAATATTCAAATGTTCCTCCTTTCCAAGCATTAATACAACCTATTAAATCTTGCAACTCTGACCAAACAATCATAGCATATGGGAATTTTATCAACATATGTATAATTGTTCCCTTATCTTGCTTACAAAAAACACATTGCCTCAACCCTTACCATATCCTTCTTTGAAAAGTCTTCCATTTAAAAGTCTGGTTTCTCAATCGGCAAACCATCATAAATATTTAGGTCTTTAACATGTTCCTAGTCTTCCATAGAGATTTCCACTACTAGATTGGTTCACCTTGTGTTTTCTTTGAAAATGTTGCTTTACATACTAATTTTGTTGTATAGTTATCCAAGTTAAGATTTTTGGACCAAATTACCTCATCCTCTTCTTCTATTTTCTATCATATTACTCTTGATGAGCCTCCTGATATAATCACTCCACTCTTCAATGAAATGCTCTTCCAATCCCAACACATTAGAAGTCATCCAACCTTGATGTCATAAGGATGTGTTTGATGGATTAATGACTTAAGATGAAGTAAAGACCCTTGCACCTTGCTAATGGGAAATAAGCTCATCTAGATGTCTAAAGAAATTACTACTTCCAACACAAAGATGAGCTCTCATCCTAACATTTACCCCATTAACTATCTTTCATGCAATCTAGTTTCCCACCAAAGGAAAAGCCAATAATTATGCTTTGCACATAATTAATACATTTTCAAAATAATTCTTTGGCCTCCTTATCCATTTATCAAAGGTAAAGGTTCTATGTTCAATAAGTAGCCTCCACACTTCTTGTAAAAAGGACCTTGCCAAAATAATGTATATTATTGAGACCCCAACCCACTTCCTCCTTGGATTTTACAAATGTTGCCACTTTATCAAATTACCTATTTTTCCTTATTTCTCTATGTTGAGAATTTGAAGCATTTTCGCCTAATGGTTTCTAAAACACCTTAAGGGAGAAAATCCAAGGGATGTCAATAAATTGATATTGCATCAATAACATATTTGAATAGAGTCAATCTACCTCCACAAGGTAGTCATCTATTACACCATAGATTAAATCTAGAATCAATCATATCAATTAGCTAAGTCCCATCATTTTTCCCACAATCTTTGGTTTCAAAAAGAACCCCAAGTATTTTACCCCTTCCAAAAAACCAATATTTGTAAAAGGAAGTAGATCCTAAATTTGTCTCTCTTAATCTCGTTCTATCCCACTTAATGGCATTGAAGACTCCAAAGTGTTAATCTCCATCCTCATTGCAATGTTGTAAGTTTCTAAAATGCCTTTTAACTTTGTGACATCCCTAAGGAAACCTTAAAGGAAAAACAAAACATCATCGACAAACAAGAAGTGTGTCAAAAATAGTGAACTCCCTTCACTATGTTCTCTTCACTTCAAAGATGACCCTACGCATATCTTCAACTATTAAGAGAAAAATAATCAGTGACAATAAGCATCCTTGTATTAGGCCCCATAATAGAGTGAAGAACGTTCAAGCAAACCCAATAATTAGTGTTGTGCAAAAGACAAAACTCACACAACCCATAATCCAATTATCCCCTTAAAAATTACATCATATATGTAGAAGTTAACCTTAAATACATCCAATTGCCTCTGGCATAAGCTTTAAATAAATCCAGTTTCACCACCATAGTTGGAAGTTTCTTAGTTTTATTGAGTGGAATCCTTCTTATGCCACTCCAAGGGTATCATGTATCTGTCTTCCGTTAAGGAACCTGAATTGTTCATAGGAGATACATTCTAGAAAGAAGAAATATTCAATCTAGTAGCTATTATATTTACAATTATTTTATATAAGTAATTACATAAATAAATTTCCTTGAATTCATCAAAGGACGGTGGTTTATCCTTCTTAAGAATCAAGGTTATGAAGGTTGGACTTATGGCCATGGGAATTTTCCTTGAAAATTTAGTTTCCTTCACTACCTTTAGAAGAACCCCCTCCATGAAATCATAGAAGACAAGGAAGAACTTCATTGTCCGTCCCTTCAAGACTAGACTCTTGTCCTTTTCAATTGAAGCTAATACTACTTTGAGTTCTTCCTTGGTTATCTCTTCCCTCAACATTTAATTTACTAAATCCACAAAACTTGGGAAAGATGTTGAAGATGCAAGATTATTTCTAAACTAACCATGTATGGCTCTTTGAATGACCTTTGGAAGTGATAGTCCCATAATTCTGATAGGTCAAAAAAGAAAAAAAATCCCTCTATGTCCATCATCCTTTTGTAACTTCTTTTAGTATTGATATTCCTTCTAATGGTTGACAAAATTATTAAATAAATTAAAATTTTCAACTCCTTTTTCCAATGATATTGCCTTACTCGTTCATTTTCCACAAAGCTTCCATGAATGCCAACATCTCTCTTTTCCTTTTTTCCAAGCACTCCAATTTTTCTTTGGACTTTACAATGAATGAGCCTACCAATTCATCCTCACATAGTTCTTTTATATCCCTTTCCATTATTAGTCTTCCTTGATCTTGGTTGTTGAATTTATTATGAGCCCAATTTGATACTATGGCCTTAACTTTCTTCAAGCTTGATGCAAACTAAAAGCATGCAGATTCTCTTCTATTCTCATCGTTCCTTTTCCACTACCTTGACAAGTTCCTAGAATTTTCCATCCTCTAACCAAGAGGAGACAAATCTGAAGGGGATTGAAGGCTTGTTTTCCTCTTTATCAATCTGAAGTAGTTTAGGGAGGTGCTTAAATCCCCTTCCAATTTGCACTCAAGACCTAATCATTTCTTCATCAACCATTAATGCTTCAAAAACCAAGAATCTATCCAATCTTTTAAATATGTTATTCTCCAACCTTCTTTTTAATCCATGTCAAACCCAGTTTGATTAGCTCCACATTGACTAGACCAACCATCTCTATCTTATTCAAGAAGTAATAACTTTGGGGATCAACTCTAGCAATCAAGCCCCATATCACTAATCTCTTCACACCAAAGTTCAAATTCCCCTATCATCCCTCCCCCCCATCACCTAGATGTAATCTTTCTCGACCCACCCATTTCTATATGCTTCATTGTTTCCTTTTCCCCTAGAAATTTTGTTTCTTAACTTTCAAGTATTTTTAAAACAAAATATTTGTTAAGAAATTTTCAAGAAGTCATTATCGCCTTCAACATTTTAATGTGATCATCAACCATCATCTTTGAACCCCTAACCTTGACTATCTTTTCTCCACTCTCCCTTGGAGAGTTTCAAACTGCAATAATTTGTGACATGTCCATAAGAGTGACACCGCCCCATCACCTAAATGTAATCTTTCTCAACCCACCCATTTCTATGTGCTTCATTTTGTCCTTTGCATCTAGACCTTTTGTTTCTTAACTTTCAAGTATTTTTAAAACAACATATTTGTTAAGAAAGTTTCAATAAGTCATTATCGCCTTCAACTTTTGAATGTGATCATCAACCATAATCTTTGAACGCTAACATTGACTATCTTTTCTCCATTCTCCCTTGGAGAGTTTCAACCTACAATCATTTGTGACATGTCCATAAGAGTGACACTGCGAGCACCTACATGAAGTTTTACACAGACTATGGTTTGATTATATTGCCTTCTACCAATCTTGATATCATTTGTTTTAGAATCACTTCTCTTAAGTAAAGGTTGGCCAATATTGCACTACTATTTTTTAAGGGAAACTTAAGAAATAGTCAACGATGTGTACATATGACCCCAAACAATTGATTTTTTTTCTTGGAAAATAGGACCCCAAAGACTGCCATATTTAATTGAAGATTTTACTTTACCATAGCTTCAAAGGAAAACTCAAAGTTTCACTTGTATAAATTGTGTTGAATGCAATGCAATTGTACATACAAGTTAGAACACAAAGACTAATTCCTGGTGGTGAAAATCAAGGGACCTTCAAACTATCTTTGACCTAAAATCATCAATGCATCTTTACTAGTTTTGAAAGTAAAACCTAACCATCCACTGAATATGAAGTGGAATCAAGGGTTGTCACCAAAAATAGGCCCCTAAACCTTTGCCACCCAAATCCCAACCCATTATTTTGAGACCTTGCTAAAGAACCTTCCAATGATATTTTTCTTCTATTTTAAGGCCCTATTCCCTATGGATGTCTTTGACTAAAAATAGATTCACTCTCATCTCCTTTATTTTAAGGGTTTCTCCCTTTTCCGAGCACTTTGAGACATGAACATAATTAATCAACCCTAACAATTCACTCTTAACCAAGCATTGATGTGCAAACCCATGATTAGATCTTAAGTTTGTATCCCTTCTGTCACAACGAGATTTCTTCAAATTACTCATAACCTCTGTTAATTAAGCTCCAAAAACCCTAACTTCATATTTTCAGTTTCATAAACCACTGGAGCACCTTTAACAATATGTATTAGAGATCGGAATGAATAATGTTTTTTCTTTTGTTCTCAATGCACTATATCCTTCCAACCTTGATACAGCATTGATCTCATCATTACTCTGATTAATATTGGAAACAATTGACAAATTAGTATTGTGAAAAGTAAACCCTTCCCATTGTGTCTCTAATGGGGTTGTTACAAACTACTTTGTCCAAAATGAACATCCCAATGACAAAAATCTTACACTCATGCAATGGATCTATCATATAATCAACCTTATCCACTTCAAAATCCATCATCCCTCCCTACCGTCCATACTAACTTGTAAAATGCGCAATATTAAACTCCTATCTCAAGATAGGCACATTTTGCATGGTGTTGGATTGACTTTTCAGCTATCAAATCTATATTACGTTATACCAACATAATCCATATAGTCAAAATTAGACAGTTTATAAAAGCAGTTCCAATGACATTTTAGAAATTTGAGAAAATATTACTTCATTTTGCAAGCAGTTCCAATGGAATTTTAATTGCACAACTTTGTTATTTATGTGGCTTGCCATAATTTTCCCGAGTTTATAAATATTTTTCATCAACATTGCAATATCAAGAACCTGGTTTCGTTGTAACTCTGCATCAATGACAACCTAAACTTTTTCATATTTTCTTTCAGTTTTGTGAAATTTGTTGACATAAACCACCAGGAATCCTAAGTTTCCTAATATGCCCACTACACTAGTACTAAAACTGCTTCAAATAGTCAAAACCATAAAATATGTGCTGGCATATCTTTCATAAACAATCTTCTATGTTCTTTTTCTACTAATTGACTGAGACTTCCACACCATGAATCGAGTATATGTTAAGGAATTAGTTACAGGACATCAACAACAAGTTATAAGCAATTGCAATAAAGATACAAAAATAGAGTGGCCTCTAATTCCCTACAATCAACTCCTAAACTAAATATTGCTAAAATTTTCAGCATCCAACTCCCAAATTATATATTTTAATTTACAGAGTTTACATATTCTACAAGAGTGAAGTTTACAGAATACCCAACGATGTCATTAGTGCCAAAAATGACATCATTTCCAACTAATTTGCTACACACCTATAAATCGAAATGTATTAAATCATGTTTGCAATTTCGATTGATCAATGTAGATAATTTTGGCATAGGTAAAAAATCGTCAAAGGTCTCGAATACAACTTCTCGGCAACATTGGCAAACATTAAAAAATACAAAATATATTCATTTTTTTTTTCAGAATTTTAAACATATAAAGCAAAACCAACATCAGATAAACACATTGGCACATAAATATGGAGAAAGCGTTTATATATTGATGTAGTGGATGCAAATAACTCAGAGGGGTTTGATTTCAATGACTAGGACTACTAAAAAATACATAAAATTTTGCAATTTCAATGAAAAAATATATATTAAAGATAGGTCGAACTACTAAAAATTACATAAAATTTTACAATTTTAATGAAAAAAAATATATTAAAGATTCCACCTATGATTCCAAACCATTAGAGACAAAATATGCAAATTCTACTCATGTATATACCATCTAAGGGTGAATATATCAAAATGGCACCAAGTGTAATACATATCTAAATCAAAATTGAGTGTTAAAATAAGGTAGAAATAACTTCCCATACTTAATAAGTGATTTTGCTTCACTGAAGGGTACATTTTTTTATTTAGGTCATGACAGAGGAGTTCAATCAACTTCAACAATCAGGCATCAACACCACCAACATCAAGGTACATAGAGAGTTTGATGTGCTTGATTAAATTCCAATCCCTTACCCTCATACATGATAGAATCCCGTGGAAACGTTGCAATTATGAAATCGTGAAAACCATTAAATCTGTTGAATTTTGAATGCGATAAAAAATTCTACTTTCTGCATATGAAGTCCAATGAGGTTGGAACCACTCTCAAACATCCTGAAACAATTAATGGTAATGTTAAAAATTTAATTAAAATGATAGAAAATTAAATATAAAGAAAATGTCACTTTATCCTTTTTTCTATCCTTTTACTTTATCTTCTTTAAAATGCGCACTTTATCCTTTTTTTTAAATGTACTTTTACTTTATCTTCTTTAAAATGTGCACTTTATCCTTTTTTTTAACATGTACTTTTACTTTATCTTCTTTAAAATGTGACATTTTCTTTATCTTCCATTTTCTATTCTTTTACTTTAAGAATTTAACATTACCATTTAGTATTGTTGACTTCAATGTCACTTGTACAAAACTAATCAATTTTTTTTTTAAATGTAAGTTTTTAAGACTATGTAAAAGTCTCCTTGGCAATTTTTTCCATTGTGGCACGCTATTTATCAAAAAATAGTGATTTTTTTGAAAAAATGGCACTGTTAATATTTTTTTTAAATCACAATTTTTTTGAGTCGATTTTTCGGGCTCTGAAAAAAATCAGAGGCCAATAGCTGGTTCAGATTAGGAATACACAATTTCCACAATGGATCAGTAAGCATCTGCATTGATTTCTTTACCTTTACAAAGCAAACCTAAAACCAATAAAGCAAGTTTCGACACCTGTAAGGTAATCAGAAAACCTTCAGAAGGCAATAACAAACCAAGAGAAGGATTGCCTTGTAGAAACGTAATAAAAAAACAAGTAGAGAAGGATTGCAAAAAGATAGATGTAAATCCCATCTGCTCCAGCTATTGCATCATGTCTGGGTTGAAGTTAAGAGATTCCCTCCAAAAGAGCTCTTTTATAAGTTCCTCGGTGAATGAGGGCTGTTCAAAACGAAATTAGAAAGGAGTGGGGCAACTGGGTTCATCATTAATGTCATGCTGACTTGCCAAGGGTGACTCGAGGTCTTTTCAATTGAGAGGCAACAAAATAATAGCATATAACATGATTCAATTGAAGACAGGACAAGAAATACAATATCATATAGCACAGCTTCAATGTTTAAGTATCTCTTCAAAAACCTAATGCTATCACGGCACATCTGAAAAAAACCTAACCGATTATAAAAGTTGACAAGTATGACACCTACAATGTGCTTGCTTGGACCAAATACAAGCATTTTTTAAAGAAAAACTACAGCTGCCAGAGCCATGTTGAAAAATTACTGAGAAAAAGGTTTCTAAGGAAACTATGAATGACGTATTTTATAGCACTTTAACTCCATGAAGAGCCAAAATCAGAGTCATCTAGTGAACCAATTAACTGTTAAAACTTAAGAAAGTGAACACAGAAGAAATCAGCATACGATGATTCAAGACAGACAGAACAACCTCTTCCAATCTGTATCTCAAATGGTTATTCTTCAAGCATAGACTTGACCATGCTCTTAAAAGCAAGAGAGAATGAACTAGCATAATTTACCTCAGTGATGAGCCTTAATTGCTGAGCATAATCTTTACCATGAAACAAGAGCTCCCACTTTATAGTATCTCCACAAAAATACAACCCACTGACCAGACATCAATCCCTTTCAAGTTTCAATAGTTGATATGGGAAATACCCACAAAAATACAACCCATTGACCAGATATCAAGCCCTTTCAAGTTTCAATAGTTGATATGGGATACTGCAAAAGTGGGTCCACGTCAGGACACATAACCCTGTTGATTATCGAAAGCAAAATGAAATTTACAAATTGTATTGAATAGTTTGAAGCGGGTAATGCCTACCCCTATAAGATTTTCTATTTCTAAAATTATCCTAGTTCATGCTACCTAAAAATTTGAATGACTATAAGAAGAGAGTTCTAGATGCCTAATGCCTATATCATTGATATATTCCTGTATGAATTGTAGTTGTGGCTTACTTATACATATGAAGAGAGTATAATGTGGCATTAATAATTCAAATATAAACCTCAAGAGAAGATGCAAATAGATGTTATTTGCACTGTCAAAAGGAAGAGTGGTATTAATGTATTTCAATGATTTGAATGTGAGAATAAGTAGTGGTAGAAGAGAACAATATTCTAAAACTTTACATGCTTGCAATACTAACTTTGTCTACATCGTTGTCTTTCTCAGTTTTATTTCCTCCCTCTTTCGGAACATGATTTAACATAAAGTATCCATTCACTGAAAAGTCATATAAAACACTATCTTCATGGGAAGCAAATATAAACTAAAATACCAATTATAAATTCTCAGATATATTAAATTGCTAATACACTGTCCAGAAACAAAAAAATTTGCAGCAAAGCTAACAATGATCCTCAATTAATCGTTGACTGGGGTGTATAATCTAGTAGAGATCTGTACCAATAAGCTCATATATAATATAAACATCACTGAATTTTTTTCTCTTAGGCGAGCAAATGATGCCTTTAAAGATCTGTACGACAATAAAAGAAACTATGAGTAACATCATTCTGAAGCGATATTATGAAAAAAAGTACAGGCTTCTACTATGAATACAATTTTGGGTAAGATCTTTGAAATATTACCCCAGTTGAACGAAGGATAAGCCTATTCATTTACATAAAAATGTGAAATTGAACTACTATGAGTAGGAATGGAAGTCCTTTAGAATCAAACAAATCATTGAATACAACTTGCAATATGATATTACTTATTAGTCACAAAATTCAACAGAGAAAATTAGCAGATAAAGTTCAACCATGAAAGAAACTTAAACAAATAACCCAATGATGGTCAAAATTACAAAATTAAATTAAAAAAAAAACTTCTCGAGTTTTGGTAGGAGACTGAACTTTAAGGTATCTGGAAGTGGAAATAGAGGAGCAAAGGGACGAGTTTTAGGGATGGCTGGAAGGTACCTCCCTTTCCAGGCTTTATGGGGATGTGGAATGCAAATATAGACATACCAGTGTAGATCCATTAACTATCGATCTATTTAGCATCGAGAGGGGTCAAAAGGAAATTGAGATGCAAATCCCTCTGTGCTTGAAATATTTGAGTTAAGATGAATCTATGATGGTGTACATGTGTGTTTCACCATCGCAGTATTTTCACTTGTCTTAATGTCTATGACAAAAATATTTCAGATATGATTGAACATGCATCAACAATAGTCATTCTATTAGTGTGTCAAATATCACTAGCTCATTCGGTTAAGGTGCGGGTCTCGTCAGCAAGGCGAATCGGGTTCAATTCCCATTACGGTTGAGCTAGTTGGGAGGACACTCCCAAAATCCAACCAGTTGAGGGTTGGTGTGGCCCAGGCCGGGTGTGATCCCCGGGTGATTTTGATGGCTTAGATGCCCCTCAGTCACGGTTTCTTAGACCAAAGGCCACTCCCGCAAGTCATGGATATTCTAGCAAACAAAAAAAGTAGTCATTCTTCTAGTGAACAAGGTATATGTGCTCAGAATATTTGCAAGAGATCACGACAAAGATGCTATTGATGGAAGATCATTTTATTAAGATGTGAATCTAATTGCAGTAGTTCTGTGACAATTTGAGATAGGTTGCAACAAACTGGTTGGTCATATTTCATGCACCACATGCTTTCTTTCAACCATTTTATGATGGAGATACTTGCATGCTGCAAGGTAATCACTTTGGCCTACCACCACCTAGAGAAAAAGGTAGGACATCTGAATTCTCTTACTTTGATCACCTATACATAAGAGATGTAGAATAGAAAGAGTACAAAACCTACAGGTTTCATTATCAACCAGAAAAATATCCAAAAAGTTCAAAAGAACCAAGAAAAAATATGACAAAGCAAATAAAAAACAAAAGAAACCAAATCTCGATGATTCATCAGGAGCCAATACCTAAGAACCCTCGAGTTGGACCAGTAATTGATGGGATAGTTGCTCAATAAAGATATTGAAGTTTGACAAAGCAAATAAAAAACAAAAGAAACCAAATCTCGAAGATTCATCAGGAGCCAATACCTAAGAACCCTCTAGTTGGACCAGTAATTGATGGGCTAGTTGCTCAACAAAGATATTGAAGTTTAGTAGGGGGGGAATTATTAGCCTCAATTGTGACTTGCTCATCATTGAAGTTTAGACCCAGTAAGAACACTTCCAACATGGATTTATATAGTTTAATGGTCAAGTTTTGGTCAGTTTTGGAAAATAAGAACAGAGGAAAAATTGAAGAAAGATTACTAAATTCCATTTTATTGGTAATGCATTCCAAAGGAAAGGAGTCCATGTATCGATTCCGCTAGAATATTGACTAAATGCCATCCCGCTAGTAACAAAAGTCTGAGTACATGCCTCCTTTACTAGAGGAAGGATCAAAATAGAAAAAACATCACTAAATGCTATTCTGATACGAGAGATGTTTTAAGCATATAAATCATTTACCACACTTGTTCTTGGACACCACCACAAAACACGATTTACAATTAAATTTTATACAAGATGATCTATGTCACATATAACCATGGCACCCTTTGGATTTGGAGTCTCATCTATGGAATTCGGGGATTCAAAAATGGCCTCCTGGGTTGGCTCAAGAGCATCTAGTTTTGCTGCAAACAATCTGATATCTCTAATATTAGCAGTCTATATATGGACCTTATTATGCCTGCAACATTCCAATTTTAGAATTAATACTGATCTTTTCTTGAAAATCGTAAATATTTTAACAGCAAAAAAAAATGAGATCCGCTAAAAACCCTCCTAAAAATCGTGTTGTGAGTCACACCCACAACCACAAAAAATTGAAAAAAAAAAAATTGGAAGAAAAAAAAATATAAAAATAATGATTCTTCAAATATCAACACAAAAGATTTCTTACCATAGATATAGAATAGCTACTACTTCTCGAGATATTGCTTCTTCCTTATAATTGAATGCACAACACAATTATGTTGTTGTATATCATCAATTGCTTTAACGAATATACTACTATTGGTGTGCACAAAAAATTGTCATAAGGTATATAGATGACTGCATTTGCAAGGAATACATGTTCTTTTGGAATACTTCGAACGGCATCCATGGCATTTCTTCTCCAAATACAATTATGTTGTTGTATATTATCAATTGCTTTAACGAATAGACTACTATTGGTGTGCACAAAAAATTGTCATAAGGTATATAGATGACTGCATTTGCAAGGAATACATGTTCTTTTGGAATACTTCCAACGGCAACCATGGCATTTCTTCTCCAAATACTCTATAGCATCGTCTGTATGGACCTTATTGTGTCTGCAGCATTCCAGTTTTAGAACTAATACTGATCTTTTCTTGAAAATCATAAAGGTTTTAACAGCCATAAATAATGAGATCTGTTGAAAACCTCTTAAAAATCAGGTTCTAAGACAGACCCACACCCACAAAAAATTGAAAATAAAACTAAAAACAATCGGAAGAAAAAAAAACATATAGAAATGATAATTCTTGAAACAACAAAATAAAAACGTTCTTACCATAAGTAGAGAATAGCTGCTACTGCTTGAGATATTGCTTCCTAAAGATCCAATCATGCTCCCCTTATAATTGAATGCACGGCACAATTATGTTGCTGCATATCATCAATTGCTTTGAGGAATAAACTACTATTGTTATGCACAACAAATTGTCACAAGGTATATAGAGGACTGCATTTGCAAGGAATACCTGTTCTTCTGGACTAATTCCAATGACATCCAAGACATTTCTTCTCCCAATACTCAATAGTATTCAATTTATAGCAGTTAGTCTGGTTAAGACAATGGAATGTACTAGGATCTCCCATTTTGTATTCAGCAACATCCTGTAAAAAGCAAAAAGCAAAAAAAAACAAAAAGATAACCCAAAAAAAAAGCAAGAATGGAAATTTCTTCAATAATAATAAATAAATAAATATAAAAAGCATGAATTTCGAGCTATCTGTCATTGTGTCAACGTCTGTACGAGAGAAAAAAACAGAGGGGAGGAAATTTGTCTTATCTGTTAGCATCTGTTATGTATCCGTTGAAAGCAGTATCTTCTCAGAAGCAGAGCAGGTGGATATCTATATATATGTGAAATCTCACCCAGTTTCAACATTTCCTTCTCCTCCTCCTTCACAGGCATATGGTGTGTTGTGTTGTGTAGTAAAAGCGCTTCCCATCCGTTAGCCTGTGTCTATGCATGTGCCTGGGTGTTTGAGGCCGTGCCTGTGTGTGTCTTTGTGGTTTAATGTCAGTCCTGTGTGTGTATTGTATGCGATAGAGAAGGGCTGGAGGATTTCACTGATCATTTTCTCAAACATCATTCATTACCTTCATTTCTTGCTCCCAAATTCGATTTGGGAACCACCTATTGCAGGGCTGGAGTGGAGTCGGGGTAGCGAATTCATCCCACTAGAACACAAAACTCAAGAGAATTGAGGATGTGGCCAGGCTAAAGGTGTCAGGTACATTTTATTATTACTATGTATTACCTATGATCTGCTCTGCTTTAAAAAAACCTAGCCTAGTGCTGCATCTTATATACTCTGCTCCGCTCTCAGAAAACCTAGTCTGGTGCTTCATTTCAGCAATCTTAATCAATTATTTCTCAAACCTAATCCCTTCCCTTCCTTTATGGCTGTGAAAACTTCCTTAGCCTTCCCTTGAGGGTTCGCTTATGCTCCGTTCTGAAGGGATCAGACGGAAAACCCCGTTTGCAAAGCTGTTCTGATGGGACTAGATGGAAATTCGAGACTTCCTCATTCATTACATTCATTTCTTTTTGCCATTTGCCAGGCTGTAGTAGAGAGGGAAAAACGAATTCATATGCTTGACTGAACAACTTCAAGGGAATTGAAGATGCGGCCGGGCTGCGGGCGTCAGGTACATTTGATTATTAGCTTCATTTGTCAAATCTCATTCATTTTCTTTCTTTTAGCATTCGCTTGAGGTGTCGGTTATGCTCCGTTCTGAAGGGATGATATTTTAAACCCCATTTGCAGATCTGTTCCGATGGAAGACGCCATTTACAAAGTTGTTCTGATGGCATGAGATGAGATTTTCTAATAGAATTCTTAAGGAAGGAAAGAGCATAATCGTTGTTCCGCTGCTCCTGCTCAATCCCTCCTTCCATCAATCAAATGGTTGCTCCTACTTCGGCTATAGGTATGTCTACTATGCTTTGTTGTGGTGTGGCTCAGTAGTAGCTCTCACTATATCACCGCCTGTTCATTCAAATTAAAACTAAATTATGGTTTTCTTTCTTGGGTGTAGCTCTGCAGTAGCTCTCACTGTATCACCGCCTAGATTATTGTTTCCTTTCTTGGGTGTGTGGCTCTACAGTAGCTCTCACTGTATCACCACCTGTTCATTCAAATTAAAACTAATTATGGTTTCCTTTCTTGTTGCCGGTTCCTTCCCAATCCAAAACTTTTTTATGGTTTCCTTTCTTGGGGTCTGTGGCTCTGGAGTAGCTCTCACTGTATCACCACCTGTTGATTCAAATTAAAAACTAATTATGGTTTCCTTTCTTGTCGTCGGTTCCTTCCCAATCCAAAACTTCTTTTTTTACTAAGCTAAAAATAGCTGACACCCTTAAGCTAAAAATAGCTGACACCAGATAGGGTGTCAGGGCATGTCCATGGGTAGATTTGATCGGGGGAGGGTCACAGTCAACCTTGCACCCACCCCGATCTTTTTTTTCAGGAATGAAATAGCATATTATTAATTTAGAAAATAGTATAAAAGAAGTACAATTCAAAGGCTAAAAACAACCCATCAAAAAGATACAACCAGTATCATAGGATAAGACCAATATCATAGTATAAGATACTATCAGCCAAACAGATTCTACCAGTTCATTCCAACAATAGAAAATGACCATGACTCACAGCCAATTGGAAAATATCTCTGAGATACAACATACATATAAATAGAGCTCCATATCAAAAAAAATTCTACCACCCTTACATAAAGGTGGATCAAAAATTACCAGAACCTAGTAACCAACAAGACAATCCAGTCATGAGAGTGGCCTACAACCCCAAACAGATCGGGTAGTATGACCCATGTCCGGGCCATCCACAAAGCTGCCAGAAACCGATAAGCTCAAAAATCCAACAAGGAGTTGGAATCAGTACCTAATCACCTGCAAAAATGGTTAAATACAGCCGCAATATATATATATATATATATATATATATATATATATATATATATATATATATATATATATATATATATATATATATATCCTCTGTTCCATGGGAAATCAACTGATCTTCACTCCATTCCTCCCAAAAAGGTAAGCCCTCCTGAGTTAATAAAGATTTTTTTGATAGCTCATCAGCCTGGAGGTTTCGATCTCTGTAAACTTTTGAGAAAGTAACTCTTTTAAATCTTGAAATAAGGCTTCTGGTCTCCCTAAGCCAGAAGGATAGTTGTAGCACATTGATAGATGAAATTTCTTTTTCCCACAGAATGGTCACTTTTGAATCAACCATCACATGGAGACTAGTCACCTCCTTAGACTAGCCAAATAGAAGGAGCATCCAAAGAGCTAATAATTCGTTGTGAGTATTGGTGCCTTACCCAACATTCAACTAGATTTTGAAAAAAATAATTTTACTAAGGAAAAAAACTGCCCCAGTCCCGTATGAAGCTACCCCAAACTGTGAGGCCTTGTCGAAAAATCCACAAGGATAATGCTTAGCCTCAGGGAAGCCAATGCATGTAGTTTTGATGGGTGAAATATCAGGAGATAACAAAGATTTATTATACTCATTAAAGGAGGCGATAATCCTGCATCTTAAAAGTTCCATATTAGGATGCTTATCCTAAAAAATGATGAGATTGTGTGCCTTCCAGATCTCCCAGGCCACAATACAAGGCATTGATGTACATTTCTTCTCGCTGCTAATCCAATGTTCCAGGATCTCATTGAAGGAATTGGATCGCCAAATCAATGTCAACCTGGTTGTCCTTCTGATAGACAATCATAAATGTTCCACAACCGTACATTGAGTAAACAAATGATCTACAGATTCCTCCCGTTGACAGCATAGAGGACATTTGTTGGGGCCACAACCACCTCTGCGACAAAATTTGTCCCAAGTCAGGATGCTGTTGTCCAAAGTGAGCCAGATGAAGCATTTAATTTTCAGCGGTATGGTTAGTGCCCAGAATCTCTTGTACCACTATTGAGGCTGAGTATTTTCATTGAAGAATAAAGACCCATAATGTAGCTTCACCGAAACCGATCCTTTGGAAACATTCTAGGACCAAACGAGCTTATCTGGGGAATCTGATAATTGGAGATTTAGTTGCCCAAGGCCCTAACATAAATAGACCATTGTTCCCCCATCAAACCGATGAGCCCCAATTGCTAAGAAGATAACCAAGAAGGTCTTCCCACATCCATCGAGATAGAGGCCACCGTATGATTTAGTGTATGGTTAGTACCCAGAATCTCTTGTACCACTACTGAGGCTGAGTATTTTCATTGAAGAATAAAGACCCATAATGTAGCTTCGCCGAAACCGATCCTTTGGCAACATTCTAGGACCAAACAAGCTTATCCGGGGAATTTGATAATTGGAGATTTAGTCACCTAAGGCCCTGACATAAATAGACCATTCTTCCCCCATCAAACCGATGAGCCCCAATTGCTAAGAAGATAACCAAGAAGGTATTCCCACATCCATTGAGATAGAGGCCACCATATGATTTAGTGTACAATGGGCTTTAGATCTCAGCAAATAAACTAATTCTGGAGATAGTTTGAATATGTGAGAACCACCCATAATGGGGTCTTCCCCTATTCTTATATGTCTACCATCCCCCAGAATCCATGAAATCCAGTTTGAAATTGTATTAAAAGAACCCAAAAGACCATTCCAAAAATTTCACACCCCTTTGGTGCCAGGGTGCCCCGTCCTAAACTAATATGCAACCAAAAGAGCTTTTAAATAATTTTCTTTTATCAATTTGCTCCAATCAGAATTGGAGAAGGGAGATCTCCACAAAATTTTCGCACATAAAGCTTTTGCAAATAAATCAATATTTTTTAAAGCCCAACCACCCATAGGCAAAGGATGTTCCAACTGCTGCCATTTAACAAGATGATACTTATCCTTTCCAACACCTCTCGACCAAATGAAACCGAAGATTCCGCTGCGTATCCCGTTCATAATTGACTTTGGAATTTTACAGAGAGAGAGCCAGTAAACAGATAAATTATGTAAAACAAATTTTGCTAAAGTGAGCCTTCCCCCAAAGAAAGCCACCGCTAGCACCAATTATTTATCCTCTTGTCAAATCTCTTTAAGATCCAGTGCCAGTAATTGATGAGATAATTGGTTGATTTAATATAGAAACCAAGATATTTTGAGCCCCCTGACAACGGCTTGAAATTTAAAGGGAGGAGCTGACTGATCTGTTGTATAGTGTCATCCTCCAAGTTATTTTCCAAGAACCATGATTTATCTCTACTTACCAACATTCCAGAAGCATTGCAGAAAAGATCCAAAATCTGTTTATATTTCCGCCATTCCAAAAGAGAGCATTTTCCAAATAACATAACATTGTCTACAAAAAGTGTATGTGTCAGAGAGGAGTGAGCAATCACTTTTATTCCATGAATGTATTTCTCCACTTTGGCCTTGTGAATGAGCCTACTAAGTGTTAATTCTATAATATAGCAGTTTAGTTTATATTATAAGCATCCCAATAAATAACTGAAAGAATAACAATGCATAAAGAAACACTAGACACAAATGTTTATCATGGGAAACCACAAGGGAGAAAACCCAACAACCTTCTTATTCAGAGATTCAATACATAGAGCAGATAAAGATTACAAGAATAAGATGAAAGATAAAAATAGTCTTCTCCAACCCAAAATTGTCTTCCTCTGATTGGTGCACACTTTTCCAGCTGACTTGGATGAATTGCTTGATGGTTCAAATGAGGAAGGGCGTCCGTCACCCTTATTTATACTTGTTCTGAGCTGGATTTTCTTAGTGGGGCCGACTTCTCCTTTTTTTGTCTGGGTGGACTTGTCTTAGGAACAATAAAATTTGGTTTTATTTAATTTATCTGGCCGACTTAGCTAGTGAGAATACCTCACTTAGACACAAACATCAACACTCCCTCTTAGCTAGGGAGGTATCATCACGTTGGAGCTCACCTAGTCATCACGTCAGATCACGTACAATCATCTCATCTAAGTAAATTTGATCATCACATCAGAGTATGTCCGTACGTCTCGTCTGAGCACATCTGACCATCATATCAGAACACATCCAAACATCTCGTCTGAGCACGTCTGATCATCACATCGGAACACATCCGATCATCTCATCTGAGCACGTCTGATCATCACATAGGTACACATCCAATCATCTCATCTTAACGTCTGATCATCACATCGAAACACATTAGATCATCTCATTTGAGCACGTCTGATCATCACATCGGAACACATCCGATCATCTCATCTGAGCACGTCTGATCATCACATCGGAGCACATCCGATCATCTCATCTGAGCACGTTTGATCATCACATCGGAACACATCCGTTCATCTCATTTGAGCACATTTGATCATCACATCAGAACACATCCAATCATCTCATCTGAGCATGTCTGATCATCTCATCTATCTTGTACATCTTGTCATCATAAGAAGGTCCATTCCCACACAGGAATACACTCCACAAAGGAGAACGTTCCACGAAGGAACCATCCCACAAAGGGACACACTCCACAAAGGAGCACGTTCCACAAAGGAACCATCCCACAAAGGGACCATATCATCTTTTCAAAGAAGATATATGATCTACCTAATCAGCTTGGTCATTCTAGACCAGAGAGGATTACTTCCTCATACACTTTATCGATCTCAAATCGAAATGAGGCTACACTCCCCAGGAAGACACTTCTTCCAAGCACTTTATCGATCTCAAATTGAAAGGAGGCTACACTCCCCAGGAAGACACTTCTTCCAATTTACCAGTCATTACAACTGGAAGGTGGTGATAACTGCAGCTAGTTCACCCCTCTAGGCCAACACTCCACACAAGAGCACTCTCCACATAAGAGAACGTTCCACAAAGGAACCATCCCACAAAGGGACACACTCCACAAAGGAGTCTATTCCACAAAGGAACCATCCCACACAGGGACACACTCCATAAAGGAGTTAGGCACATGTCTCGGCTTGTGCCTCATCAACAGCCACACTGGTTATCAATCTCCCTTCCCGAGGAAGGGTATCTCCATCACTCTAATATTTTCACGGAAGTATGCAAACTTCACTTTAGACAAATACTTGGTATGGATATCAACAATTTGCTCATCTGTGGAGATATACAGGAGCTTCACTGCTCCCTTCTGGACTATGTCTCTGATGTAGTGATATTTGATCTCAATTTGTTTAGACTTATCATGGAACACATGGTTCTCTGAAAGCTTTACACAACTTTGGTTATCACAAAATATCGTTGTCACATCAAGCTCATGACCATACAAATCTGCAAGTAGCTTCCGAAGCCATATTGCTTCCTTACAAGCTACACTGGCTGCGATGTATTCTGCCTCGGCTACGTTGAGTGCTATAGAAGTCTATTTCTTGTTGAACCAAGAAACCATAGCTAATCCCAAGCTAAAACAACACCCAGAAGTACTCTTTCTGTCAACTGCACTGCCGGCCCAATCTGAATCAGTGAAACTTACTAGCTTCACTCCATTATCTGAGGCATATCTCAAACCATAACCAATCGTACCGCGAAGATATTTAAATACATGCTTAGCTTCTACCCAATGTACTTGTCTCGTCTCGACCATGTGCCGACTCAATGTGTTCACTGCATGGCAAATATCTGGCCTGGTATTAACCAGGTACAATGAAGAGCCAATTAACTGACGGTACATGGTGGGATCTACTAAATCTGAAGATATGGCAGCATTATGTAACTTCTTTAGACTTGCTTCAATAGGTGTAGCCATGGACTTACAATCCATCATGCCAAATTTGCATAGGATCTCAATAGTATACTTTCCTTGTCTAAGGAAAATCTCACCAGATCCCTGCCACACCTCTAAGCCCAAGAAATAATGCATTAGCCCCAGGTATTTGATTTCAAATGCATGATTCAACTACCTCTTGCACCTGGAAATCATACTCTCGTCCCCTGTGAGAAAGAGGTCATCAACATAAAGTACCAATATGAAGGGATGACCATCATCAACCTTATAATAAAGGTTTTGACTCCTGCTTCACTTCTGGTGAAGCCTAACTTTCTCACGTAACTATCGATCCCAGAGTACCAAACCTGGGGTGCTTGCTTAAGCCCATAAAGATATTTCTTTAATTTGCAAACATGAGACTCCTTCTCATGTATAACAAAACCCTCAGGATGCTCCATATATACTTCTTCCTTATTTCACCATTGAGGAAGACGATCTTTACATCCATCTGGTGTATTTTCCAACCCATGACAAAAGCAAGAGAAATAATGGACCTGATGGTAGCATGCCTGGCAACTGGAGCAAATGTCTCATCATAATCTATTCCCTCTTTCTGAGAGAAACCATGGGCTACGAATATGGATTTGTGTTTCTCAATGCTACCATCTGCAGCATGTTTGATCTTAAAGATCCATTTGGAAGTTACTACTGACTTCTCTTCTGGCCTTGGAACAATATCCCAAACGTCATTTTTCATGATGGAATGATACTCATCCATCATGGCATCTTTCCAGACTCGATGTCCAACTACCACCTCAAAACTGGAAGGCTCTGAGTTACTGATGTCACTCATCAAGGCTGAGTATCCGAAATATCTCCATGGTCTCTTTCTCTCTCTGAATGTACCTCGAGGAGCTGCATTTCCTTCTTCATCTTGTAAGGTATCAATAAGCCATCCTGGCCTCTTTCGGGTAGTATTTTTAGGAGGCTCAGAATTTGGGATAGGTTCTAAAGAAACCTCCTGATGATTTGGATCATGGTCTTTAACAATAGGAGCCTCTTGCTCCTCACTATTATCATCCAAGTGAGTTTCACGAGATCTCTTAAATGCCACTTCCTCATCAAAGGTTACATCTCTGCTGACATCAATATGACGGTGCCCTGAAATATATACTCGATATGCTTTTGAGGTCTCATTATGTCCAACAAAGATACCTTTTTGTCCTGAAGGCTCCAACTTGCTCCTCTTTTCCTTAGGCACATGAATGTAAGATGGACAACCAAAGATTCTCAAATGTCCAACTTCTGGTTTCACACCCGTGAAAACTTCTTTAGGGGCCTTGTCCTTCAGGGTTTTATGAGGACATATGTTCTGAACATATACTGTAGTGTTTGTTGCTTCAGCCCATAGAAACATAAGAATCCCTTGATCATGAATTAGTGCGTTGGTAGATTCAATAATGGATCTATTTTTCCTCTCAGGAATCCCATTATGCTAGGGATTATAAGGTACTGAGAACTCCCTCTTAATTCCTGCATTTTTACAGAAATTGTGGAAGTCCTTGGAGGTGTATTCTCCTGCGTTGTTTGATCTGAAAGTCTTGATCTTCTTGCCTGTCAAGTTTTCTACTTGAGCCTTGAATTCCTGGAACTTGGAGAAAACTTCATCTTTGTTTTTCAAGAGGTATATCCATGTTTTCCGGGAGAAGTCATCAATGAAAGTAGCCATATACAAGTATCCTCCCAAGGATGGTACTGACCTAGGTCCACAAATGTTCGAGTGAACTAGGTCCAAGATCCCTTTGGATTTTCTGTCACTGGATGGAAAGGAATGATTGGAATTATTCCCAAGTGCACATCCTTTACATACACCTTCATGTTCATTTGGAAGATCTAGGATACCTGTGACCATGTGTCTCAAGGATGGAAAATCTCTATAGTGTAAGTGAGCAAATATACGATGCCATAGCTCACTCAAACTGTAAGAGTCATGAACAAGAGCATGAGCTGGTTGACCTGTCAATCTGTAGAGACCCCGAAATCTAGTACCAATAACGCTAGATGAATCAATGCTTGATTCTTTAGGCCACATGAGTACTTGTCCCTCTATAAAGGAAACTCTCATACCTTTATCTTCCAAAGCTGAAATGGATACAAGGTTCTTCTTTAGACTTGGTACAAGTAGCACTTTTCCCAAGTGTAAGGAGTCACCTGAGTCAAGATGGAAGGATGCTGAACCAACTCCTTTTACTTCATACTTGGAATTGTCATCGAGTTCAACCTGAAGAGAGGCATGCTTGTTTGAAAAGCTTGAAAGAGGATCTTGAGAACCTATCATGTGTCCAAATGCACCACTATCTATTAACCATTCATCATTGTTAGAGATAATACCTGTGATAGTTGTAACAAGGAAGTATTATTTCCCAATTTATGCTTCTCCTTAGCTGTAGAAGTATTATGCTTTCCCTTTACTTTACTATTCTTCCATCATTCTGAAGCAAAATGGCCCATCTTGCCACAAGAGTAATATTTGAGTTTGGATTCGTCTTTCTTGATATTTGGACTTTGAACTCCCTTAATCCCTTTCGTGCCTTTGTTTCCACTTTCCTCTAATATGTATTCTATTTTGAGTCCAACAACCATCTTGACTGAAGATTGAAAAACTGAAACCTGTTTCAGAAACCCTAGCAGGAGAGGGTCAAAAAATGAAGTTTGGAATTTTGTGAAACTGACTCCACAGATAGATGCACTCTATCAAGACGAGTTAAGAGAAGGTGGGATCGAGCCAAATCTGTGGACCATATATCACAAAACTTGAAACCCTAATTTATGCAGTAACTGCAGCGGTTGTAGAATTAGGTCAAAAAATGAAACTCCTCAGAACTGGAATTTTCCTTCACCAAAAGATGCGCCTTCTCTAGGGTGAAATTTTCAATGCACTTTTCAAGCTAATTTGAGAGGGGAAGGCCCCAAAATGTGAAAACCTAGTTTATTGTCCCCAACATAAATTAGGTCAGATTTAAAAGTTCTCTGAATGAAAATATTCCTCCACAGATAACTGCGCCTTCCCAGGATCAATTTTGTGGTTGGAAACCTTAAATTCAGGAAGCATTAGTTTGTGGCACTTGTCTCTTTCAACATTGCTCTGATACCATGTTAATTTTATAATATAGCAATATAGTTTATATTATAAGCATCCTAAGAAATAATTGAAAGAATAATAGTGCACAAAGAAACAATAGACACAAATGTTTATCCTGGGAAATCACAAGGGAGAAAACCCAACAACCTTCTTGGTCATAGATTCAGTACATAGAGCAGATAAATATTACAAGAATAAGATGACAGATAGAAATAGTCTGCTCCAACCTACAATTGTCTTCCTCTAATTGGTGCGCAATTTTCCGGCTAACTTGGACGAATTGCTTGATGATTCAAATGAGTAAGGGCGTCACCCTTATTTATACTTGTTCTGAACTGACTTTTCTTATTGGGGACGAATTCTCTTTTTTCTTCCTGGGCGAACTTGTCTTATGACTAATAAATTTGGTTTTATTTAATTTATCCGAACTGACTTAGCTAATGAGGATACCTCACTTAGCTACAAACATCAACACTAAGGCCCTCAATAACAAGAATAAATAACAATGGGGAGAGGGGACATCCCTGTCAGAGACCCCTTGATCCTTTAAAAATATCCATAGGCATTCCATTTATAAGAACAACAAAATTCACTGAAGTAACACATGCCATAATCTATTTCACCGTTACCAAAGGCATACCGATCTGAATAGGAATAAGTCGCATGAAAGTCCAGTCCAACCTATCATATGCTTTGACCAGATCAAGTTTAAGAAATAGATCTTTTAAATGTCTGGTCTTTGTACTATGGAAAACCTCTTGAGCCACACCCACATCATCAAGAATCTGTCTATCTTCTAAAATCCAAAATTGTTCCATTGAGAAAACTAAGAACTACAACTACACCCCATCTATAACTACACAAAACTAAGAACTATTTAAATTAAATTCATTTTTTGAATTGATTTATATAAACTTTGTATTGAGAATGATTAGCATACACATACCTTCATTTCATTAGCATCAATTATGAAAATTATCTTCTCATCGCTTGTTAGAAGTTCTTTGAGTTCTGCACCAAATGGTGTTTCTGTAATTTTGAGTTCTCCACTCTATAATTTTCATATACTTTTTAATTTAAGGTATAGCCATTTAACTGTGAGAAAAAAAAGATACTTTATATAATCATGACAATGTTTAATCTTTTTAGAGGGTTTAAACGAAGTCCATAAATCTAGATCTGACTATTTATAATTGTATGAAACTAAATTTGATATTTTATAGTTGTATGAAATTAGGGTTGATGTTTAGAGCTTTTATACTTTTATATCAGTATAGATACATTTTAATGCTGGATGTATTAAGCATTAGTAGGGATTCATTTTTTGAGTTGTAAATTTTTTTATCTTAAGTTTTTTACACATTAAGAAATTTTTTTTACCTTGAAATATTTAATCCAGTGCTTGATATATCTAAATTTAAGAATTTAAGATGTAATCATTATAATTTGAATTTTTTTGTTTAATCCAACATCAATTGCATTTTTTTATGGGAATGACATATTACATAACGTTACACAACATATTACTTTCGATGCAAATTTTTTTATTAGCTAACATAGAGATATTGCAATGTATAAAGTGTTCGAGTCAGACCCGTATACCCCTTTAATAACAATACACATTGGAAAAAACATTTTATTATTATCAACATATTGTCTTTGTTTATTCACATAACTAATATTGTAGTATTTTTATGTTTTTCTAAATTAATATTGTGTATAATAATCGTTAAGTTCTATTTATTTGTCTTTGTTTATTCACATAACTAATGTTGTAGTATTTTTATGTTTTTCTAAATTAATATTGTGTATAATAATCGTTAAGTTCTATTTATTTGAATTTTATGTATGTTTAGACTGTAACTTAAATTATTAACAGACTGTGAACTGTGAGGGTTTCAAATGCACGATTAACTTATGGTTTCAAGGAGAGTATCTATGGCGACTAGGGTTTGAGTGCATGCAACTTACCTGGTGGGTCCTGAGGGATTTTCTCATTGATTATGGCCTACTTTCCACCTGGATCGGGGTATTGTATCCGAATGACATTGTTTTGTTTTGGGTCTTTATTGTATGATTCTTCCCCATTTTTTCCGAGAGGTAGGTTTGTTTTGACGGGACTCTGTTCTGGTACATTTATTGTTGGTCTAGTTTTCATGAGTAGGAGGGTCCCATCATTTTTTGGACTTGTCTAGATGTTTGGGTGATTGGAATTTATTACTGTCAACTCAAGACAGTGTTCACATGGCTTCTTCCAAGAATGGCACCCCTCTCTAGTCCCTCGGGAAAAAGACAATCATTTCTGTGTCTAATAGCCCTTCCTCACCTCCGGAGGACCCTTTACTCTGTGAAACTAGCTTCTCTGGTGGTTTTCTTCTTAGCTCTGATCCAGACACATATTCAGACACTTTTGAACCTGTTGCATGCTCTAAACCGGGAGGAGGACATACACGAAACATACACGAAGCTATGGTGAGAAGGCTAGACTCTCTAGACAACATAAATATCTCAAAAAAAGAAGTGAAGGTGTCGACATGACTCTTGGAAAAGGCGTTCAATTGAGTAGGGTTTTATGTTTTTCGGCCAGAGCTCTGGTTGGAAATATTTGTTTCGAGAAGGTGAGTCGCTCGACTCTTTTGTCATGGGTAGCAGAACACTGGAAACCCATCCTTCTCTATTGTCCAAGGGTACACCTATTGGTCAACAAGTGTGTGGTCTTTCACTTCCTTGACGAAGCCCCTGTGGACTGAATACTGGAGACACATTGGGTGATCGGCAGGGGATCCCTATTCCTGAAAAGATGGCACTCCGATTTTAACCTGAGGACAAAGGAAATGAAACAAAACCATTTATGGGTTTTGTTGAAAGGTTTTCCGATTGAACTCTATGCTAGGGAGGTCTTTGTTAACCTCGAAAATAGGATTGGAAAGTTCATACTTTTTTTATGATAAGTCCTTATTTCATGAGGACAAGAGGATGGCATGGGTGCTTACAGAGATCGACGTGGAATCGGGATTACCGGACACCATTACCTTTTGTTGGTGTGACAAAGTCATCCTACAACCTATCGACTATTGGAGGACTCTGTTTAGGTGCTTTAACTGCTGTGAGGAGGACATATTCGGAAATCTTGCAGTCACAAAGTCGATGTTCAGAACGCTCATACCAAAGACACAGTTTCCTTAGCTCCTAATCCTGAGCATAATGAAGGACCCAACAATGATATTTACCCAACTCATCAAATCGCCAAAGACTCTTCTTCTTTCTTGGGTAATTTCAAATCATTTTTTCCTGATTTTTACAACTCTCTATCATTTGAGGGCCTTGGTCAGTAAGTTGAGCTTAGAAAGGTCTAATCTTAGAACCGAGGCTCCATTGTGGTTCCAGACTCCTATCTGGATGATCCATTGACTGGACCTAGAGATGCCCCACTTTCAAAATAAAAAGTTATTTCGATTGACACACGTAAACATGAACCAAACTCTCCCACTGTAGGGGATAACATGGTATCGATCCCTCTCCCGTCACATAGGGTTGGGGTATTTTCAGAGACCTCAAGTTTCCTTTCAACTGGGCCAATACTTCGTTTAGGAGGCTTCTTTAACTCAAGGAGTAATATGAATCTAGAGGATGGACCCTTACCGACACAAGTCTCACCTTCTGTCGGTGTTTTCTCCGACGCAGATCTACAACTGTTATGTGCTGAACAAACCCTCCTTGCATCCATCGGTGCCACATCCTTGATCGACCCTGTTATAGCTTAAAATGACACTTGTCCATCCGTGACAACACTTGTATGGCTTGGTCGCATGACGACACTTCTTGAGATCAAGTTTAGTCACACAACAGGACACTTGTGGATTGAAGGGCCATTTGGGACATTAAAAATGGTTGAAATTACCTCACTCTTGGCCCATTTGATGGTTATAACCCTTAGGAACGTTTTTCCAGACCAAACCATCTCCTGAAAATCATCAGAAAACCTTGTTTTTGGCCATTTTTCTCCAAAAACGCTGGTTTCCTATGCATAGAGTAGGGCATACTAGGATGTGTGCGTGACTCTTATGCCTATAGAGTAGCGCACACCTTGGAAAATATGCAACTCCACTTCAATAAAGTAGTGCACACCCTCATAAATATGCAACTCTGCTTCAATAAAGTAGCGCACACCTTGAGAAATGCGCTGGTTTGTTGTAGAAAGAGTAGGGCACTTTCCTGAACTAGTCAAAATATCGAATTTTGGTTGAAATGAGTTGGTTTGGCAACCTCTTGATCGGTTATAACTACTTTTCCTCTCCTTTATTGACTATATTTAAGGAAGGTAGAAGGGCCATGTGAGGGGACCAAGCCTATAACAATGTTATGCTGGAGGAATGGAGACCCTCATCCCCCTCTCTTGTGCCTCAGTTTCTGATAAACCTTAGCACAGCTGATTAGAGGCTGGGATCCTTGGAGAATAGAAGCAGGAGACCTTGAATCTAGGTTTCGTGAAGTTCCAAGCTTGAAGGAAGGTATAACTTTATGTACTTGCTTCATTCATTAATAAAGATCAGACGTTCTTCCCTTTCCAAATATGACCTATTCATGTGTGTCTCATATTTGATTACAGTTTGCTTATAGTCTGATGTCTACTTCTGTTATGATTATCAGTCTTATATATGTAGTCAAATGTATTTGAGAAAGGTATCGAGTTGTTTTGCAGGTGTGGGCATTGCGATACTGGATGGCATTGAAGAGTAAGAAAGGAAAGCTTGGGATCAACCTTCTGAATAAGGTGCACATATCTCTAACCTCAATCTCTTCACTTACTTGTTGTACTTGCAGAACTTTTGTAGGTCTATCTTTCATACCTGAAGTTGGTAGTTTCTCCCCTGAACTATAGGTGCATTTTCCTCACAACAGAATGACGACTCCGCTGGTGAAAGCCTATCTGCTTAGGGGTATCCAAGGTCATTTCTTTAGTTTTGTTTGAAGGTCTTTGTTCAATTTTTTGATTAGAATTAGTTATTAGGCTTTGTTTGACCCTCCTTGGCTCTTACAGACCCTTCCTAGCCCTTGCAAACTGTTGTGGACCCAAGTTGGGGGGTTTTTACCCTATTTTTTGAACTTTCCCACATGTGCGCTACTGTTGTGAAGCACAGTAGCGCATTCCCCTATTGTGTGCGTTGGTCTTCCTCATATACAATAGCGCACACATTCTGGGATTGAGTTTTTTGGGTTTTGACCTGTTTTGGGGGGCTGTGGCTGCATTTTTTGGGGTCCCCGATGACCTTAGGTCTGATTTAAACCACTGTAAGTGGTCTCCCATCCTTGTACTGATCCTATGTTCATGATTTGAACCTCCTTTGATCAATTTGGGATTGGAAAGTTTTGGGGCTTGTGGACCCAAGTTAGGAGGTTGTGGACCAGTGTGGTGTTTTGTACCCTAATTTGAGTCTGACTGAACCTGCTTGCTCCATTTCCACTGGATTGAAACCTACTGAGTCTACTTGACCTTGTTTGTATCTATTTGAGTGAAATTTCTCTTTAGATTGGTTTCTTATCCTCCCTTATGCTTTTAGTTTTCTTTTTGTACTGAAAGCTCAAGTGTCTTTGCTGCTATTCAGGACCTTGACTGCATTGTTTATGTGCAGGCCTAACTTTACCAAACCATACTTCTTTGTAAGTCATTTGCTTTGTTTGGGTTTACAAGTAGGTTTCATACACTTTTCCCAATGGTTGGCATGCTTACATCAATAAGAATCTGAAAGTTGTATTGGTAGCTTTTACTATTTCAATAAGGAAACTTGAAAGTTCTTTGCTTTTACTTTGATAGTAGGTTAGTTTCAATTTCAGTTTTGTTTCTCACCTTTGAAAAGCATAAAACATTTTGATTTATTTTCTGAGTAGAGTACCTTGCAAGTGGCTTAAAAGATTTAAGAGTGCTTTGCATCAAAAAGAAGAAGTGTTCTTTTGCATACTTATTTGTTTGAGTAGCTACATTCTTAGGTTTTGAGTTTAATTTTGTACATTTAGACTTTATTTTTATCTTTTGCATTCGAAAAGACTAAAAATTGCATTTGCATATGCATTCTAGATCGTATCTTTAAGACTTGCATTGAAAAGAAAAGATTTGTTTAGTGATAAACATTTCATTTCAGTATTCTATCTCTGTTATAACCACTCTCACACACCCACTACCTTTTTGAGTAAGCAAGTAACCTTTAAAATGAACCCTAATAAAATGTACTGGTAACATTTTCTTTTCTAGGTAACACTATTCACCAACTAGTTTTGGTTAGGATCTTGGATTTAAAACACCTTAAACCACCCAAGATCACACATTACGCAAAAATCGTAGTTCGACTATCGCAGGTAAACCCACCTCATTCAAAACTTGCCTGGGATCTATGCAGTAGGTCTTGTGAGATCAGATTGTTGGGAATAAACCTCCTACTTTCTGTTTCGAGCATATACCAAAATTGGATCGTGTTTGAGGACTCTTTTGAGTTTCGGGCTCAGTTACCCTGCCCACGCCTTCTGATTCGACCAGAGACTGTTCCCCCAGGAGTTTTCGGTGTGGTGGTATCCTTAGTATCTGACCATAGGATCATACACAGGTGACGGCGGAGGGTTATATCTGTTGTACCTAGGACATACGTGGGAGGAAATCCCTTGCAGGTCTTTGGGAGGGCGGTTGGGTGATTCCAGCGCTTGCACCCTTAGTCATTGTATTGTGGACCCCGGGTACCTGTTATTCTTCCTTCATTGATCTGTTCTGGGCCGTCATCATCCCAGACTCTTCTCCGGAAGGCATCTGTTTGCCTGGTTTGATTTACCTAGGACCTTTTTTAGTGGTGTGCTCTTTGTGCTACTTGTCTTAGTTTGGCTTAGAGAACTTCTTGCTCATTTGAGCAGGAAACTATGTCTAGCATTCCGGCGAGTGCCAATCAAGGTATCCCTGTTTTGGGGGATCCTTGTGTTGTTCTATTCATTGGAAACATTGGTACTCCCTTAATGGCTACTCTTAATCTTCTTGGATTCACTATAGGGCTTCCGGTTTGGTTGTTCTCCACTCCAAATGCCTTGCATGCTCTTGACGCTTCTTTTGTAAGCACCTCAAATCAAGAGCATCAGAACCCTGTGCCTTCTTTGCCAGTAACATTTTCTCCTCCTCCTTCTACCTCATGTGGCGAAAGTAGCAATACGAGTAACTAGCAGTCTAAAAGGAATAGACAGAGGAAGAATAGGAAGAAGATGCCAAAACAAGGGGGCAGCAACCCAGCCTCTGTAAGTCATACTGGGGGCAAGCACCCTGCCTCTGCAAGTCATGCAAGGGGCACCTACCCAGCCTCTGAAGGTCATGCTGGGAGAAAAATTTTAGTCACTGACAATCACACTGAAAGTTTGTCTTCAATCACTGTCAGTCATGTTGAGGACACGTCATTGATCACTGCTAGTCATATTAATGACAAGTCACCAGTTCCTTTGAGTCATACTAGAGACACCAAATCAGCCACTGCAAGTCATGCTGAGGGAGTTGACATTGTTGACAAACCCAATAAAAACAGAAGTGTAAGTTTCCTTGCAAGCTTTGTGAGGGAGACCACCTTACTTACTTGTGCCCTGTACTTCCAGAAGTGCAAAAAGTGTGGTCCTTAGTTCAAAAGTCTTATGCTTCTGAGCAACCAGCCACTATAAGTCATGCTGGGGGCAAGCTGTCAGCTAATGCTAGTCATGCTGAGAGTACTGACATTGTAAAGGAGTTTAAACCTATAGAATTGAAACCAAAGTTCCCTTGTAAACTTTGTAAGGGAGATCACCTTACTCACCGATGCCCTGCCATTCCAGAGGCACGAAGAGTGTGCTCCATGTCTGAAGGAATCTCTACTCCTGAGTTGTCTATAGATTCCCTACAGTTAGATAAACCTTTGGTTGATAAAGTGGTTGAACCAATGCAATCTTGGTCAACCCCACTCTTCCTTCGGAGAGTGAAGTGATCGAATCGATGCAATCTTCGACCGATCTCATCAGTCCTGCAAAGATTGATGCACCTACTCCGGAAGTTTTCTGCATTACCAGTTTGGATGTTCCTGAAGAAAGGGGCACTTCATCTGTTCCATGTGAACCCCTACCAAGCCCTAGGATCATTTCCTTTCATTGGAATAGTCTAGCCAAACCTCGTCTTCCTTCTTCGACACCTTTCCAGATAAAGGTTGATATCGGGAACCATACAGTTGATCGATGCATTGTAGATGAAGGAGCTTCTGTTAGTATCTTATCCGCTTATGCTTGGAGAGATTTGGGTTTCCCTAATGTTATTCCAACTGTTAATTGGCCGCTGAGCTTCGATAAAAGACCTAGTGAACCGTTCGGATTCCTTCGTCAGGCACCTGTTACTTTGGGTGGAAAAACAGTCTTAGTTGATTTTATGGTTTTAAAGGACCCTGTGGACTTTGACATGATCTTTGGGCGTGATTACGTTTATGCTATGCATGTTGTGGTGTCTACGCTCTTTCGTGTGATGCATTTTCTGTTGAAATACTAAGAGGGGGGTGAATCAGTATTTGCCAATTATAAAATTTTTAGCCGAGAGCAAGTTGCTAATCATCAATCATAGCAGTATATCATCAACAATAAAAAACAAGATGCACAGTACACCATATTTTTACGTGGAAACCCAAGTCCTGGGGGTAAAACCACGGAAGCCTTTTATAATAAAATTTGACCCAGCAACAACTGGGGTTACAAATTTAATACAACTTCTCCAGCTACAATTGGAAGGGGCTACAACCCCTAGGCTTCGTCAGCCACAACTGACAAGCTGCTACAACAGCTCAGCTCACAAGATTATGAGCCCTAGCACCACCCTGCCACCCTGTAGAGAAGAATTGCTGAACCTGTGGACCTGTCAAACCCTATACTCTCTGCTGCTCAACACTGCTGCAATAGACTCAATCTCTGCTCAACCATCTGTGCATATCAAGCAATAATCACAGCTCCTCAACTCACTGCTGAATCATCAAGGTCTGTTCTATGAACTGCTGCTTCCATCAACTTGTCACCTACTCATTACACACATTCACTACTGTTGTATCAGTCAAGTCATCCAACGAGTCTGCTTATACACTGCTCATACCAAAATGTCAAGGTGCCTTTTCTGCTCATATACGCATCATAGTTTCTGCTTCACTTAGCTTGAGCATCATCATCAACACGATCTCTGACTGAGCATTAATCATCACAGATCTTGTCATTCACTGTTTTGCTGTTCATATGTTGTCAATTTACACATCTGCTATTGTGCCCAGAAGTATGCCAAATCTGTGACTCTGCTGCTCATCAAGGTCATTGTCCATCTAGGGCATCACCACCCTTAAAAATTGTGCCCAGGCTGCCTTATTTTGTCATCACTGCCGATTACCTGATTGATCAATTTTAATACATGATCTCTTAACCAAAAATAACAGCAGCACGATGATGATACACTTCCAATGGAGTTTGCAATACGCAGAGAGAAAAGTCCTTCAAAATATATGTGTAGAAGTATCAGCACAACCCTCACATAAAACGCCCAGCAGCCACAAATAACTCCTGTAGTGAGAAAGAATTGTTTAACTGTGTCTATATAAAAATCTCTGCCCACGACTTGTTCCACTTTTTGACCAATGAAAAGGAGTTGACAGAATATGTATCAGCCTGAAATTAGTGCGCCCTCCTTGTCTTGGCAGTTGAACCTAGTCACCATAAAAAAAATCAGAGCTTTATCTCCAGCTGTGACTTCACCAATAAAAATCCAAGCTTTAAAGCCAGATGTGCCTTCACGAAAAATTCGAGCTATGCCTTCACCAAAAATCAAGCTATGCCTTCACCAAAAAATCAGAGTTCATCTCCAGCGTTGCCCACACAATGAAGCCTTTGGGTGCTGTAGCAGATGTTGGAAGATTCGAACACTGGGATATTAAATATGCTATAGATAGCCACTGTAAATATATCCACTAACTCCTGTAGCAGCTTATGGAATTGGTCTAGTCTTCTAGTCACTCCTGTAGCAGCTTGTGCAAACAGATTTGTCTTCTATATTGCCTTGTCACCTTCCAACAATCACATAAATGAAGAATGGCGAATTGATAGTCTAGATACGTTGGATGCACCCACCATATCACGCCCAGCAACAAAGAGATTGCGTACTCAGTATTGGCCAGCAAAACAAATAACACTAATATCTGCAAATTTGACTGAGCTTTGGACCAGAAGCAAACACCCTTAGATGGTCACGATTTCTTTGTTGTGGCAGCTAATACATATGGAGCCTATAATGCACAGATTACTAGCAGCGCCCCTCGTAGTCTCAAGCGGTGAGAATAGTCTCCAATGGTGCGCCCGTCTTCCAAAAATTCAGAGCTTATACGAAATTCTCCACGCCAATACCAAAACCAAAAAAAAATTGCAGACTGCTGCTGTTGCTGGTAGATGAAGATACCTGAATTCAGAGCTTCATTTCCACGTTGCCGTCACCAATAAAATGAGAGCTTTATCTCCACGTCAATTCCACATACCAAAAAAATTGCATACTGCTGCTGTTGCTGATAGATGAAGATACCCGAAATCACTCAAACTAAACCAAAAATCAGAGCTCTAAATCTGCTGTTCCTTCACCAAATAATCCGAGCTCTCAATCAGCGAAATAACACTTCAAAAGTGAAATCGTGCAGGGGGTTTATATACTAGTTTTTCCCAGCAAAAATTATGGAGCCGACCTTGCACTATTTAATTTTTAAATAGTAGTTTATCATAAAAAAAATATGGAGCCGACCTTGCACTTTAATTTTTAATTTGAATTTTTAATTTAATTTATGGGGCCGACTTTCTAGCTTTATTTTTGTTTAAAATTTTGTTAAGTGACTGGGCCGACTTTTTTTTTTGCCATGTCAACATAATAAAAAATGATTTTATATTTAAAAAAAAAACATCTTTCCCGGTTTTAATGAATTTGTTCAAAAAGGAAATGTCATCTTTGATGAATGTGTCTTGGTTAAAACCTTTTTCCTTATTTTAATGAATTATTTTTAATATTGAATAAAAAGTTATTTTTAATTTTTACTTATTAAAAAGTTATTTTTAATAAGTAATTGTTTTATTTATTAAAACTTTTAATATTTGATTTTAATATTAATAAGTTATTTTTAATAAGTAATTGTTTTATTTATTAAAACTTTTAATATTTGATTTTAATATTAATTTTAAATCTTTTATTAATGATTTAGGACTTTGTCATTTAACCTTGTGAATGTTTTGAATAGACCAACTTAGAAGATCAGGGCTTTTGCCATTGTCCCAAGGGCTCCAAGGGCTTCAGACTTGGGCTTGGGCAAGGTCAAAAGGTCTCCTATGAGACACTAACACTTACTCATCCATCAGAGGCTCCTCAAGGGGCACCAAGACACACTGACACACACCTGTTGGCATCAATGAAAATTTAGTCAACAATCTCCCCCTTTGTCATTGATGACAACACTCAGGCTCCCCCTGAGAATAGGCTCCCCCTAACCACAACTTCTCTCCCCCTTTGGCATCAATGGCAAAGGGTACTACCTTGAAGTAACACTCCCCCTCAGAACATGCTCTCCCAAACTCCAGGCACTTCTGTGTGAAGAATCAATTTAGTGGGAAGAAGGAATGACCCCCAATTTTTCTCGGAGGTACTCAAATGTCCCTTTAGGAAGTGGCTTGGTGAATATATCTGCTATCTGCTCCTTTGCCTCAATATATTCCAACTTGATGTGCTTTTCTGTGACCTGTTCACGAAGAAAGTGATATTTGATAGGGATGTGCTTTGTCTTGGAGTGCATGACCGGATTCTTGGAGATGCTGATGGCACTTGTGTTGTCACATAGAATTGGAATCGGCTCATCATATGTGACTTGTAGGTCTTGCAAGTTCTGTTTCATCCAAAGAATTTGAGTATAGCATGCTGCTGCTACTATATATTCTACTTCTGCTATTGACAAGGATACTGAGGATTGCTTTTTGCTAGACCATGATACCAAACAGTTTCCTATGAAAAATGCTGCTCCGCTTGTGCTCCTTCTGTCATCGACACATCTTGCCCAATCCGCGTCTGAGTAAGCTAATAAGTCCAACTCATTTCCTTTTGAATACCATAATCCAAAGTCCATAGTTCCTTTAAGATATCTGAAGATTCTTTTGACCGCAATAACATGAATTTCCTTCGGAGCTGCTTGAAATTTTGCAACCTGACCAACAGCTTGCATCACATCTGGCCTTGAAGCTGTCACATACAGTAAGCTTCCAATCATTGACCTGTAAAGTTTTTGATCCACTACATTTGATTCATCGTCTTTGCTTAACTTGCAGCTAGTAGTCATAGGAGTGCTCACAGGCTTACAATCTTCCATCTTGAACCTCTTCAACATTTCTTTAATGTACTTGGTCTGAGAGATGAAGATGCCTTCCTCACATTGTGATATCTGAAGTCCCAAGAAGAAGGTCAATTCACCAAGTAGCGACATCTCAAATTCGTTTTGCATAACCTTGGCAAATTGTTGGCTCAGAGTATCATCATCGCTACCAAAGATAATATCATCAACATACATTTCAACAATAATTATGTTGTTATGATCAATCTTGATATACATATTGCTGTCTACAGTTCCCCTTTTGAAACCTTGTTTTCGCAAGTAACTGTCCAATCTGGAGTACCAAGCTCTAGGAGCTTGCTTTAACCCATATAGGGCTCTTTTTAATCTGCACACATAGTCCTTGTTTGCTGATAGTTGGAATCCTTCTGGCTGTTCAATGTAGACTTCTTCTTCTAGTTTGCCATTCAAAAAGGCTGATTTGACATCCATTTGATATACTTTGATGTTTTTAGCACATGCATGGGCCAATATCATTCTTATAGCTTCCATTCTGGCTATTGGAGCAAATGTTTCTTCAAAATCTATGCCTTCGATTTGAGCATATCCTTTGCAAACCAATCTTGCCTTGTTTTTGATTACCTGTCCATCTTCATTCAGCTTATTTCTGAAAATCCATTTTGTGCCAATCACATTTTTGTCCTTGGGTCTAGGAACTAGTTCCCATGTTTCATTTTTCTCGATTTGATCAAGTTCTTCTCCCATGGCTTTGACCCAATGTTCATCTGCACTGGCTTCCGCAAAGTTACTTGGCTCAACTGTAGATAGTAGTTAAAAATATACTTGTTCTGGTCTTCGGACTTTTCTTCGATCTTTTCTGGTTTCTATGCCGGCATTTTTGTCACCAATAATCAATTCTTGTGGATGATTCTTTTGATACCAATTCTTAGGAGATTTTTGTTGTTCTTGTTGTTGATCCTGTGTAACTGTTGGCTAAATTTTTCTCTGTTCTTCTTCTTCTTCTACTTCATCATCATCATCTTCTTCTTCATGGTCTTCTGAGTTTTCCTGACATTTTGGCAAGCTCGATTCATCAATCTTTACATTGATGCTTTCCACTATCTTACCTAATCTCAGGTTGTAACACTTGTAGGCCTTTCTTGTGGAGGAGTACCCAACAAATATTCCTTCATCTGCACGAGATTCGAATTTTCTAATCTTCTTATCATCTCTTCTGATGTAGCACCTGCTTCCGAACACTCTGAAGTGTTGAACATTCGCAGTTCTTCCCGTCCATAGCTCATAAGGAGTTTTATCAGTGTTGCTTCTGAGCAATCCTCTGTTCATAATGTGGACTGTTGTATGTACTGCTTGAGCCCAAAAATTTTCGCTTAGTTTGGCTTCATTCAACATAGTTCTGGCCATTTCTAACACTGATCTGTTCTTCCTTTCTGCTACTCCATTTTGCTGAGGTGTTCTGGCAACTGAAAATTGTCTTTTTATACCATTTTCTTCACAGTACTGATAGAATTCATTTGATGTGAATTCTCCGCCATTATCAGATCTGAGACACTTGATTCGTTTACCTGTCTCATTTTCAACCTGTTCTTTAAAGATCTTGAAGCATTCAAAGGCTTCCGATTTCCTGTTAAGAAGGCATACCCATGTCATCCTGGAGTAGTCATCAATGAGCAGCATGAAGTATTCTTCACCATCCAATCCTTTATTCTTGGTTGGCCCACATAGATCAGTGTGAACAAGCTCTAAGGGTTTTGTAGAAGAGTATTCTTTTGTCTTGAAATTGGCTTTCGTAAGTTTCCCATGTTGACAGTGCTTGCAGCTAGTATAAGTAGGCTTGGTAATCTGTGGCATGTTCCTTACGGTTAGCTTCTTGCTGATCTTGACCAGATTATCAAAATGTAAATGTCCCATTCTTCTATGCCATAACCAATTTTCATCTTCTTTTGCTAGGTGACATTTCTCTTCCTTGATTTCATCCAGAACATATATGTTGTTTGGAGTCCTGGTAGCAGTAGCCACTAACTTTCCTGATCCTTCTTTTCTTATTTTGCAAGACTTAGAGTTGAATGTAAGTTCATGTCCTTGATCACACATCTGGTTGACACTCAACAGATTATGCTTCACACTGTCGACAAACAACACATTTCTGCTACTGTATCTTTGCCGCCAAGATTTACTGTACCTTTTCCAACAACTTTTGCTGATTTATTGTTCCCAAAAGAGACAGATCCTTTATCTTTTTCAAGAAACATGAAAGCATCTTTGTTACCAGTCATATGCCTAGAACAACCACTGTCAACATACCATTTGTTGCTACCAGTTTGAGCTTGAGCTTGAAGAGCTATCCCACATTCATGAATATTTAGGTTGTTCTTCTGTCTGATCCATACCTTTTGCTGGTCACTTGTTTGATTGGTTGATACTTGTTTAATGCCTGTAGGAGGGATTGTCATTCTGCAATTTTTGGCTGTATGCCCAAAGTTGTTGCATTTCTGACATTCGACTTCAGAATCCAAGGGAGAAAAACTGTTGTTGTTGTTTCGTTGCCATCTAGAATTTACATACCTGTTTCTGTTTTCTGCATATCTTCCTTTTATACAATACATTGCTTTATGCCCAAATATTCCGTAAGAAAAACAATAACCATAAAATGAATATTCATACCTGGGAACAAATGGTCTTCTTGGAGGTGCTACCCATCTGAAACTTCGATTTTCAACTGGAGTCCATTCTGAGGTTGGTTGTCTAGGTTGAAATGGTCTTCTTAGAGGTGCTGTCGGATTAACCTGTTGATTTTCAATTGGAGCCTGTTCTGGTTGTTGTTTTGGCTGATATATGGGTACTTCCTGGATGACGGAGTCTTTGATAGCTTCTGGTTTATCCTCAGCTGTCTTGGAGCTTGAACCTTCATCATTGTGCTTCTTATAACCAAGACCTGTTCTGTCGAGATATGGCTTTTGATTATTGATGATCTGATCAAGTATCTTGGAACTGTTGTCATAGCCTTGACTCACATTTTTCTTTTGTAGTTGAGTTCTTAGAGTCACTATCTCCCCCATTAGTCTCTCACCTTCATTCATACTTTCTTCTAGTTGTTTTCTGAGATTGTCTTGAATTCTTTTGGCTTCTTCTAATTGAATAGTTAGACTTTGAATGAGTTGATCTGCTTCTTCAGATATCTGAGGTCTTTCCCGTAACTCTTGTATCTCCTCTTTAAATAGTTTATTCTTTTTCCTTTCTCTTCTCAGCTCTTTCAAAGCACTTATCAATTCTTCCTCCAGGTCTACTTCACCTTCTGAATCGGATTCTTCTTTGTTTTCGGTGATCTCATCTGAGTCTTTTGAATCAACAACCATGAAGAGTACCCTTTTTGATTCGTTATCACTGTCGCTGTTTGAATCACTATCACTATCTGAGTCATTGTCAGAATCTTCATCTGATGAGCTGGGGTTTCTTTTAGAGTAGAGACTTTTCTTCTTTGCAAACCTTCCATTTTTCTTTCCTTTGAAGTTCCTGTATTTCTTGTGTTTCTTGAAACTGCCATCACTATCAGAGTCTTTCGCATAGGGACATTTTGAAGCAAAGTGACCTATTTTACCACATGAAAAACACTTAAGAGGTAACTTACCTTTGTACTTACCTGTGCCTCTTTTGAGCTTTCTTACGAAGTTTGCTATCTCCTCATCATCTGAATCGTCACTGCAGTTGAAGTGGTATGCTGTCTTTGATTTGGATTTTATTTCTGAATTCTCCTTCTTGGCTTGTTTGTCTTTCATTGCTTGCTTGGAGGAAACTTTAAAGGCTGCTTCTTTTCTAGGTGAGTCTTCATCTTCTAATCTCATTTCATAAGCCACAAGTGTCCCATGTAGCTGGTCTACTGTCATAGTATCCAAGTTAGTCCTTTCTTCCAAGGCTGAGATTTTAGGATTGAATCTGTTGGGAAGCGTTCTTAGTATCTTTTGAACAACAACTGATTCTTCAACCCTTTCACCCAGGCCTCTGATAGTATTTACAAGTTCATCAATTCGAAGAAAATAGGTTGCAATATTCTCGTCATCCTTCATCTTTAGATGTTCAAATTATCCTTTGTAGGTTTGGAGTTTGGCTTCTTTGACCTTTTTGTCCCCTTCATAGATGGTCTTGAGTTTGTCCCACATTTCCTTAGCAGATGTATAATGCATGACTTTGATGAAGACCGATTCATCCAATGCACTTGAAATATGATTCGTGGCTTTTGAATTTGTATCATAACGAACTAAGTCATCTGGATCTGTTGGTGGGGGTGTTGGTACTTTATATCCATTTTCAACTATTTGCCATACCTGTACTCCTTGAGCTAGCAGAAAAGATTTCATTCGTATACTCTAGAAGGTATAGCCAGTCCCATCAAACATGGGTATTCCATTTTTACTGTGCTTGGCAAACTTGCCCATAATTTCCTTCCAATGATTAGACTGTTCTTGAAGGAACCCGCTCTGATACCAATTGTTGAAATACTGAGAGGGGGGTGAATCAGTATTTGCTAATTATAAAAATTTTAGCCGAGAGCAAGTTTCTAATCACCAATCATAGCAGTATATCATCAACAATAAAAAACAAGATGCACAGTACACAAGATTTTTACGTGGAAACCCAAGTCCTGGGGGTAAAACCACGGAAGCCTTTTATAATAAAATTTGACCCAGCAACAACTGGGGTTACAAATTTAATACAACTTCTCCAGCTACAATTGGAAGGGGCTACAACCCCTAGGCTTCGTCAGCCACAACTGACAAGCTGCTACAACAGCTCAGCTCACAAGATTATGAGCCCTAGCACCACCCTGCCACCCTGTAGAGAAGAATTGCTGAACCTGTGGACCTGTCAAACCCTATACTCTCTGCTGCTCAACACTGCTGCAATAGACTCAATCTCTGCTCAACCATCTGTGCATATCAAGCAATAATCACAGCTCCTCAACTCACTGCTGAATCATCAAGGTCTGTTCTATGAACTGCTGCTTCCATCAACTTGTCACCTACTCATTACACACATTCACTACTGCTGTATCAGTCAAGTCATCCAACGAGTCTGCTTATACACTGCTCATACCAAAATGTCAAGGTGCCTTTTCTGCTCATATACGCATCATAGTTTCTGCTTCACTTAGCTTGAGCATCATCATCAACACGATCTCTGACTGAGCATTAATCATCACAGATCTTGTCATTCACTGTTTTGCTATTCATATGTTGTCAATTTACACATCTGCTATTGTGCCCAGAAGTATGCCAAATCTGTGACTCTGCTGCTCATCAAGGTCATTGTCCATCTAGGGCATCACCACCCTTAAAAATTGTGCCCAGGCTGCCTTATTTTGTCATCACTGCCGATTACCTGATTGATCAATTTTAATACATGATCTCTTAACCAAAAATAACAGCAGCACGATGATGATACACTTCCAATGGAGTTTGCAATACGCAGAGAGAAAAGTCCTTCAAAATATATGTGTAGAAGTATCAGCACAACCCTCACATAAAATGCCCAGCAGCCACAAATAACTCCTGTAGTGAGAAAGAATTGTTTAACTGTGTCTATATAAAAATCTCTGCCCACGACTTGTTCCACTTTTTGACCAATGAAAAGGAGTTGACAGAATATGTATCAGCCTGAAATTAGTGCGCCCTCCTTGTCTTGGCAGTTGAACCTAGTCACCATAAAAAAAATCAGAGCTTTATCTCCAGCTGTGACTTCACCAATAAAAATCCAAGCTTTAAAACCAGATGTGCCTTCACGAAAAATTCGAGCTATGCCTTCACCAAAAATCAAGCTATGCCTTCACCAAAAAATCAGAGTTCATCTCCAGCGTTGCCCACACAATGAAGCCTTTGGGTGCTGTAGCAGATGTTGGAAGATTCGAACACTGGGATATTAAATATGCTATAGATAGCCACTGTAAATATATCCACTAACTCCTGTAGCAGCTTATGGAATTGGTCTAGTCTTCTAGTCACTCCTGTAGCAGCTTGTGCAAACAGATTTGTCTTCTATATTGCCTTGTCACCTTCCAACAATCACATAAATGAAGAATGGCGAATTGATAGTCTAGATACGTTGGATGCACCCACCATATCACGCCCAGCAACAAAGAGATTGCGTACTCAGTATTGACCAGCAAAACAAATAACACTAATATCTGCAAATTTGACTGAGCTTTGGACCAGAAGCAAACACCCTTAGATGGTCACGATTTCTTTGTTGTAGCAGCTAATACATATGGAGCCTATAATGCACAGATTACTAGCAGTGCCCCTCATAGTCTCAAGCGGTGAGAATAGTCTCCAATGGTGCGCCCGTCTTCCAAAAATTCAGAGCTTATACGAAATTCTCCACTCTAATACCAAAACCAAAAAAAATTTGCAGACTGCTGCTGTTGCTGGTAGATGAAGATACCTGAATTCAGAGCTCCATTTCCACGTTGCCTTCACCAATAAAATGAGAGCTTTATCTCCACGTCAATTCCACATACCAAAAAAATTGCATACTGTTGCTGTTGCTGATAGATGAAGATACCCGAAATCACTCAAACTAAACCAAAAATCAGAGCTCTAAATCTGCTGTTCCTGCACCAAATAATCCGAGCTCTCAATCAGCGAAACAACACTTCAAAAGTGAAATCGTGGAGGGGGTTTATATACTAGTTTTTCCCAGCAAAAATTATGGAGCCGACCTTGCACTATTTAATTTTTAATTTGAATTTTTTATTTAATTTATGGGGCCGACTTTCCAGCTTTATTTTTGTTTAAAATTTTGTTAAGTGACTGGGCCGACTTTTTTTTTTTGCCATGTCAACATAATAAAAATTGATTTTATATTTAAAAAAAAAAACATCTTTCAAAGTTTTAATGAATTTGTTCAAAAAGGAAATGTTATCTTTAATGAATGTGTCTTGGTTAAAACCTTTTTCCTTATTGTAATGAATTATTTTTAATATTGAATAAAAAGTTATTTTTAATTTTTACTTATTAAAAAGTTATTTTTAATAAGTAATTGTTTTATTTATTAAAACTTTTAATATTTGATTTTAATATTAATAAGTTATTTTTAATAAGTAATTGTTTTATTTATTAAAACTTTTAATATTTGATTTTAATATTAATTTTAAATCTTTTATTAATGATTTAGGACTTTGCCATTTAACCTTGTGAATGTTTTGAATAGACCAACTTAGAAGATCAGGGCTTTTGCCATTGTCCCAAGGGCTCCAAGGGCTTCAGACTTGGGCTTGGGCAAGGTCAAAAGGTCTCCTATGAGACACTAACACTTACTCATCCATGAGAGGCTCCTCAAGGGGCACCAAGACACACTGACACACACCTATTGGCATCAATGACAATTTAGTCAACATTTTCCTCATAACGAAAGCATCATCACTATCGACTAGCTTGCATTCGTTGATCCTCCTTATTACCCAACTATAGACCAGTCTGATCTCTCGTCATTAGGCACCACTATGTCACATGGGACTTATGTGGCATATTGTTCCTTGAGTTCAACTGCTACTGAGAAGAAGTCTCTAAGTTCATGCTTACCTTCTCGGGACCTAGTCCCAACTTTTGACCAAGTGACACCTCCATCTGAATGTTTAGACATGTGTTCTATCTGGGACGATATACGTCCTTCCGATGAAGTTTTCCTAGAGTCCATAGTACAGTCTGCCATTCATTTGGATGTTGATCCAATCGCAGCTATGTCCAGCCCCGGTTTGACCTTAAAGTATGATCTTCCTACTGTTGAGTCTTTGGACTCTCCTATAGACCCGAAAATCGGTGTTCCCGCTGAGTTTGATTCTGCTTCTAGAATTTTCAACTCCCGTGATGATGAATTTGTTTTTGCAAATTCCATCATGTCCTTCAACTTTGATCTTCATCTTGAAGTCGATCTTGTTGATTGTAAGTCCTCGGGCTTGGGTACCATAGAGCCTTCAATTGAAAACTCTGCCTTGTTTATGCCTGTTGTTGATGACAGTGAAGTTGAAAGTATTTCTACCATAGTGACTTGTATCGGGTCTTTCTTTACATATGTTTAAGATGTGATCTTGATACTAATGTTTCTTGGAGACAGGATTCTTAGCTGGATTTATACTTGCTTACTGGTCTTTTTCGACACCTTGTGCGACCATGTAAGGTATATTCGGAACCTTGCATATAATTTTAGGCTTCCCTGCTGTTATGTTGCATCTGAACCTTTTGCGATCTGAATTCGCCATAGGGTCAGACCTGTTGGATATTGGTGTGTTAGCCATCTCTTTATGCATTGTGCACCAGTCCGACAACAGATCCTACCTAACATGGGTCACCCTAGTCAGCACCCTTATGCCATTTTGGTGCCCATGCTGAGTTTTTCTCATAGGCTCGGGAGCCTTTTTAGATTTACCATGACTTTGAGAAGAATCCTCATATCTTTCTTCCTCATATATTTCTGGCCATCCCTGATAAGGCTCCCGTCTTTGTGTTCAAATTGCATATGCATCTGTTATGATCCCGCTTGCGCTAATGAGCTTGATGCCAGCTTCCATGCTTTTAGCTCATTGTATAAGCCTCCATCTCTGATCTCATTTCCGCTAAGCCCTGTATCATTTTGCCGTCGCATTTTGACACCTTTGACCTGGAGGAGACACACCCTGAGTGTCCTTATCTTGCTCATGTTCCTTGCATTAGGCATAGCTTTGTTCCATGCGCTTGGAGTTAGTTTCGCATGTCCCTGACACTCGTCTCCTCCCTTTTCAAACATTCTTCCACTTTTACTTCGAGCTCGTTAAAAACAGTAAGTAGGTTACGAGCAGTCTTCCACCTTTCCTTTGAGCTCGTTAAAAATAGTAAGGAGGCTATGAGCATTTCTTTCATCTTCACTTCGAGCTCATTAAAAATAGTAAGGAAGTTATGAGCATTTTTTTGTATCTCCTTTGAGCTCATTAAAAACAGTAAGGAGGTCACGAGTTTACTTTTTCGGGCTCGTTAAACCTTTATGGAAAAGATCCCTCTGGAGTTCTTTTAAGCCCTTTTCAGATTCCTTAAATAAGAAAAGTTTGCCGAGCATAGTTGTCTTTTCGGGCTCATTAAAATAACTGAATCGACATCCCACTTAGGTATAGAATTACCCCTTTTCCGGGCCTTGGTGGATAATTTACGGAAAAGGTATACTGTAGGTATACTCTAGTATGCGCTAGAAGAGTTCTTCTTCCATTATTTTACACTTTTTCGGGGAAGGAGACTAACTTTACGAAAAAGGACCTTTGGAGTCGTCTTTAGGGTTTTCAGACTCTCGAAATGTGAAAACACCAAGCGAGCATTCACCTACTCGGGCTCGATGTGAAATCCACGATATGGTTGATAGAGGACTGTTTAAGGTTTTCAACTCTATAAACAAGAAAACACCGCCGAGCACAGACCAATTCGTGCTCGATATAAAATCCATGGATAGGTGTATGGAGTTTTCTTCTAGGTTTTTCAGACTCCTTAAATATGAAAATACCATTGAGCATGCTTTAGTTCTTTGTCAAGCTCGTTAAAAAATGAAAAAGGAAAGGGAAGGGAAGAATATTAAAATATCTTTCAATATGATGGCAGCAAGTCTACTATCTCCTTGAACAAAGCACCTGTTTTGAGTCTATCAAACAAGTTGGGTTCTAGTGTTAGCCTTAGGATAAACCTGATCTCAGAGTTCTTACTCCTCTGTTTGGTTAGTCTTCCAATCATATGGAGAATCTGTTAATGTCTCCTACATTGAAGATTTGCATCATGGTCTCTTTGTGTTAAAAACTGCCTAAGTCACTCTTGTGTCGTGCTCACTATTCAAGGATATAACCTGTGTCGGCCATTCTGCGGTTTCCTTGACCTCATGCGTCGGCCATTCCTTGGTGTTAGTATGTTCCATCATGTGTTCAGTCCTACTCCAAATCAGCTCATACCTGTTGAGTGTCCCTCGTGTTGGATGATGGAGGATGCCTTAAGGCCTCCCTTCCAACATACTTCTTCCCATCGACTTCAACTCATTGTGCTCTGGGAATGAAGTTTAGAGTTTCGGTTAGTACCTTGGGGATTGCAGTCATTAGTGGAATTTTCCGTCGCTATTGGAAGATAAGAATACATCAATGTCTCCTATTCGATGGATTCTTCAAGTGTTCGACAACAAGACCATTTATTCGCACTTGCTTGAATGTACTAGGTACCTTGGGTTCCATTTTCATTATTGGTGGACACCCTTGCGTTTGTTAATGGTATACATCAATGACCGGTAATCAAATGATACCTCCCATGTTCGACATCAACTCATTTATTCGCATGGATAGGTTTCTACCTTGGGTTGTTTTTTGATGAAGACCTTGGGATCCTCGATAGCATCACCTCATTTATGTTATCGCAAGACTGAGCCACACTCTTTTTGGTTCTTGATGAGACATAGATCCAGCTTGTTCTCTATGGCTATGTTCTCCAGTTTTGACATAGATCCACCTTGTATTTATGTGGCTATGTTTACACTTATGTTCCTCATGGATCCACGCTTGTATTTTAGTGGCCATGATATATGTATCAGTATTTGGATCATTATTGTATACTCTTGGAGGTCATGTTCCACTATTTGAACATGGACAGTTACCCCAAGGATAAGTTTGTCTGACATTGCCTTTGCTTTCAGGTACTTCATTTGAGCCTATGATTCTTGGTTTCTCTGGTTCCTCCATGATTCAACTCTTTGTTATTTATAATGTATTTCGGCCATCGTTTCCCTCACTCCCTCTGACCTCATACATTAGGGGGCATCTGTTATAGCCTAAAATGACACTTCTCCGTCCGTGACAACACTTGTATCACTTGGTTGCATGACGACACTTCTTGAGATCAAGTTTAGTCACACAACAAGACACTTGTGGATTGAAGGGTCATTTGGGACATTAAAAATGGTTGAAATTACCTCACTCTTGGCCCATTTGATGGTTATAACCCTTAGGAACATTTTTCCAGACAAAACCATCTCCTGAAAATCATCAGAAAACCCTGTTTTTGGCCATTTTTCTCCAAAAACGTTGGTTTCCTATGCATAGAGTAGGGCATACTAGGATGTGTGCGCGACTCTTATGCCTATAGAGTAGTGCACACCTTGGAAAATATGCAATTCCACTTCAATAAAGTAGCGCACACCCTCAGAAATATGCAACTCTGCTTCAATAAAGTAGCGCACACCTTGAGAAATGCGCTGGTTTGCAGTAGGAAGAGTAGCGCACTTTCCTGAACTAGTCAAAATCTCGAATTTTTGTTGAAATGAATTGGTTTGGCAACCTCCTGATCGGTTATAACTACTTTTCCTCTCCTTCATTGACTATATAAGGAAGGTAGAAGGGCCATGTGAGGGGACCAAGCCTATAACAATGTTATGCTGGAGGAATGGAGACCCTCATCCCCCTCTCTTGTGCCTCAGTTTCTGATAAACCCTAGCACAGTTGATTAGAGGCTGGGATCCTTGGAGAACAGAAGCAGGAGACCTTGAATCTAGGTTTCGTGAAGTGCCAAGCTTGAAGGAAGGTATAACTTTATGTACTTGCTTCATTCATTAATAAAGATCAGATGTTCTTCCCTTTCCAAATATGACCTATTCATGTGTGTCTCAGATTTGATTACAGTTTGCTTATAGTCTAATGTCTTCTTCTATTATGAATATCAATCTTTTATATGTAGTCAAATGTATTTGAGAAAGGTATCGAGTTGTTTTGCAGGTGTGGGCATTGTGATACTGGATAGCATTGAAGAGCAAGGAAAGGAAAGCTTGGGATCAACCTTTTGAATAAGGTGCACATATCTCTAACCTCAATCTCTTTACTTACTTGTTGCACTTGCAGAACTTTTGTAGGTCTATCTTTCGTATCTGAAGTTGGTAGTTTCTCCCCTGAACTATAGGTGCATTTTCCTCACAATAGACCCTCCAACACAGTCACTGGCATCGGAGATTACTACCCCTTTGGGGTTCTCGAGAGATCTTCTTGGGTGCCCACTCCCTTCCTTCTTAGCAGAATCAGAGGTATCGGTCTCATTTGGGAGCTTCAACCCCAATGTGACCATCTAGAGGAAGAATGGTAACAGAAGGAGAAAAGATATGGCTCGCACCTTAGGTGGGATTACTTTAGCAGTATTTGACGCTGAGGCTGGTATGTCGACTTCTGTGGGAACTAGTAGTGACTCCTAGTCACTTATCACAAATATCTTCAAGCCCCTTAGAGCAATGCCAACCATTACCACTGTTACCAAACGATATTGTTGTCCCTCAATGTTCGAGGGGTTGGGGGTACCCCTAAGTACACAACCCTTCGTCCTCTATTGTATTTAGTCAAGCCTGAGATTTCCTCTTTTCAAGAGACCATGGTGGACAGTATGTACAAAAACGAGGGAGTTTCTATGGATATTCTTTCCTTCTTGGGAAGTTAGCACTGTTGGAGCAGACGACCGCTCCAATGGACTTACCTTATGGTCAGAAAAAGTAGGGAATTGGATGCACCCTTGCACCTCTTTAATTGTTATGGGCCTATTACTAATAATCCTTCCTACTGGTTAGAACTATCGGCCAGGGGTCTTTTGAATGTTAGTTCGTTAATTATAGCTGGGGACTTAAACTTCACCCTGTTTGCCCGAGAATCGTGGGGAGACAAAGCTTGTATTTCGACCCACACAGACTAGTTCAAGGATTTGGTTGATACACATGGTCTTATTGATGTTGAGCCTTCCCCTTTCGCTCCCACTTGGCACAACGGAAGGACTGGGACAAAAGCAGTGGCCAAAATACTGGATTGGTTCCTTATAAAAGAAGACCTTTTTTCTATTATGGAGAGATGCAATTGAGAATGCAAACATCTCAGACCATAAACCGATTGTTCTCAATTGTGGAAAAGGGGAAAAATTCACAAAGTTCCCATTTAAATATTGTCATTTGTGGTCACAGGAGGAAGAATTTTAAATTTAATCATATGGTTAGACATCACTGGCACAATTTTTCTTCCACTATAGCAGGCACTGCTATGATTCGTCTTCTTGAGTTCCTTAGAACACTAAAATAATTGGTTTCGTTGTGGATTAGAGAAAGAAAGTTGAAGCTACATGTGGAGCTGAAAATTATTGAGGAGGAACTGGATCTCCTTCACATCTGTCTTTTTGAGGATTTTGCTAAAAATCCTACTTCTCTACGCATCAGAGAACTGGAAGATAAGAAGAGGGATATCCTTCTCAAAGAGGAAGAGATGTGGTGATTAAAGAGCAGGTCCCTTTGGCTCACGAGCGGTGATAGGAACACAAAATTTTTCCACTCCTATCCAAAGGATAGAAGGAGACGCAAAGCTATATGGGAATTAGAGTTCCCCACAGGTGTTAAACTTACTGACTGGAATGGTTTAGAGGATGCGGCCATCCGACATTTCACTAAAATGTTTTCAGATCCGAAAACATCAAATCTGGAGACACAATTTTGGATTCTCCAGGTGATTCCCCACATTTTTTTGGAAGAGGACTGTAACAATATTGGAAGACATGTGTCCTTAGAGGAGATTGAAGGAATTTTGAAGAATATGGAAAAAGACAAACCCAAGACCCGATGGCTGGACTTGCGAATTCTTTGTGCAGTTTTTTGATATATTGGGCCCATAACTGGTCAACTTAGTGGAAGGTGCTTGCCAGACAGGTAAAGTTTCAGGTGGTGTTAATGTGACTTTCTTGGATTTAATTCCAAAGAAATCTAATGCAACCTCCTTCAATGACTATAACCTGATATCCCTATGTAGCTTGATATACAAACTCATTGCTAAGACTATTGCTAACAGGATCAAAGAGGGTTTGTCAACTCGAATATACAAAGAGCAGTTTGGATTCTTGAATCAAAGGTTGATCTTTGATGCCATTGGGGTCGCGCAAGAGGCTATTCATTCTGTAGAGCAGAAGAAGCTCGGTTCACTAGTTTTAAAACTGGATGTAGTGAAACATACGATCTGGTGGGCTGGTCTTTCTTTAGACTTGTTCTTCTAAATGCAGGGTTGGATTACACTATCACTCAATGGATCATGGGTTGTGTCTCATATGCGAATTTCACAGTCCTTGTCAACAGGAGTCCCACTCCTTTCTTCAAAGCTTCTAGAGGATTGCGACAAGGTTGTCCACTCTCACCTTTATTGTTCCTCTTAATTATAGAAGGGGCCCAACCACCTTATCCTAGAAGAAAAATTGGAAAGCAAGGTACGTGGTATTAAGGTCTCGTCCAACCATTTTATTTCCCCTCTCTTATTCGTGGGCAGCGTCCTCATTTTCAGCATTGGAAATTATCAAGAAATGATGCACTTCAAATTTTTATTGGATACCTTCTGTTGTGCTACAAGTATGTTGATCAGTTTCCAAAAGTCGAGCTGGTACTCCCTGTTTCTGGAATAGGAGAACCTGCAACAAATATGTGATGTTTTCCCACTGGATATCAAACACCTTAATTTGGGACTGAACTACTAGGGCTTTTTCTTGAAACCGAATGCCTATAGGGTGTCTGACTGGCTATGGATGGTTTAAAAAATAGAGAAAAGGATCAATTCATGGACTCTTCAGAAGCTTACCATGGGAGGCCGTATGACCCTATTGAACTCGGTACTCTCCAATTTGCTAGTATACTGGCTCACTCTAGCAAAGGTACCATCTTCTATTCTATATAGAATCAGACATCGTCGACTTCCTATGGGATACGTCTGTTAGTTTTTACCTGTTTAGCATAATAACATTAAACAATCTAATCACTGAAAGAAAGACAAGAACAACAAACAAAAAGAACACAAAATTTCTCTCGGGGAAACCACAAAGGAAGAAAACCCCGACAAAACTTCCTCAGTATAGAATACACCAAGTACAAGAAAAAATCCCAAGACAAAAACAACTTCTCTCCTTCACTTGTGTGAACTTGTCTCTCTCCTATGCGAACTCGAGTGAGTGATACAAATGAGCAACTCAACCTCCTATTTATATTCTTCAGTTGAGGTGAATTTTTCCTCAATAGGGCTGACTTGACCTAACTGATTGGGCTGACTTGTCAATTACATAATATAATATTATTTTCTGGGTTCTTCTAGGCCGACACAAGTCTTAGGGTTTACATTGACTCTTTCAATGACTCTTACATTATCTATTAAATCAATGACATCTCCCGAAGGAGGAATGCAATAATACAATAGACAAGTACATTTAGAATATCTTCTGCAGTTACATTTCTTTAACAACATCCAATGGCATGGGATAAAGTCTCCACCTTGAAGTTTTGGGTGGCTGGGGGATCCGAAATATTTTATGGGTTTATTGGGCCCTTCATATGAAAAGTTTGTGGAGAGGGCTCATTGATCAAGGGCTTTGGGGTTTGATAATTAGGGATAAGTATCAAGTAGAGGACTATGATCGAATGGTTCATATTAGATAACAAAAAAGAAAAGCATTGTTCGACGATTTGGGTTGGCCTGGTGGAGGTCTTCCCACTTCTAAATCGTTGGTTGGTTTGGAATGCAGGAAATAGATATCAGATCAGAGTAGGAACTGATTTGATTCTGGGCACCAATATTGGGATACTCTCTCCCTCAACTTTACAGCTGATTCAACAAAGAGGGTGTTAATATTATCTGGAGGCCACTACTTGCTTTGGAAACCTTGATATCTCAATGACCTTGAGTCTCTATAAGCCAAATAAACAAATAAAGACTTATAACAAAAGGTACTACCAGATCTCTTAACACAACCAATAAAAATAGCAATCACACAAATGAACTCACAATATACCTTGGAAAACCCAATGGGGAAAACCATCTCTGATGGGGGATTTCTTATATCTCGACCCCAGAGAAAAGTAAGAAGAAGATAGATACATATAAAACTTCAGAAGAATACAACCGAACTTGACGGGTATCAAAACCCTAGATCTGCATGCAAAAGCTTATGCATGCAGATGGGAAATGGGCCCCAACTGTTTGTTCGGATTTGGATCTCTCTGCAAGTCTATCTCTGTTGGTACTACCTTTCTCACTGCACATTTATGATCTGCTCTATCAAAGAAGAATGCCTTCTGTCTAGATCTGAATAATGTGCCCCACTCTGCATGGAAAAGTGTCCCCCTCCTCCAACACTAAAAAGTCACTCTCAATCAGATCTTAGCCGATATGATCTCTGATCATCACAGTTCGTCCTCAATCACTGACGAAGACCTACTCCGGAAGTCTCAGCTGCTCAATCCTAAATCCGGATGCACAACAACCTCCTTGCCTTAGAAAGTCTGCCCTCCTCTCCTAGGAAAGTCCCCCAACCTGAAAATAATGAAGAATATCATCTTTGATGCTCTCTTAGACCACAGTCAATAGCACACAAGTGCCTCTGATCAAGTGAGGATTGAGCTAGCTCAGATCCCCTCACTCTCCTTCCTGTAGAAGCTCCTCTCTCTCTCAAAAAGTCACGCTCTCTACATGCACAAGTCTCCCTCACTATAAACTAATCTCTCTCTGATAACTTTGTTGAGTAACCTCTACCGGTGACCTCCTTCCTCCTTACAATAACTCATCGTCCGATTAGGGTTTCCAAAACCCTAAAGTGAGTGCATGCAAAAATCTCACTTTTGCATACTTTTTAATTAATAGGTGTGCATGCACGAGGCAAATCAAACCGAAAGGTCTGCATGCATCCACTATTAGATTCATGCCACTAGGTAGAGTGCATATCACCCTTTACCTCATCCTAATGCCTATACTGCAAATGTACCTCCATGCAAGGCATCTGAATCATGGAGGACATCCCGAGATACCACTATCTCTAACAGAGGGATATTTTTCCTTAACAATGCTTACACCAGAGGAGCGAGGACCCACAGGCACCTTATTTGGCTAAAGGATTTGGATTTAAACCTCATAGGGACAACAAGAATGGAATGGAATGATTATGTCTCCGAGCTATCACATGATGGTATCATCTTGAACGATGAATTGGATCATATATTTTGGTCTTTTGGAGGTAGTGACTGGCATATCACTACAAATTCTGCCTACGAGGTCTATTGTCGACTCAACACATATTCACCCAACTTTTTGGTGGATCAGACACCTGTGGAAATGGGACATCCCGACGAATATTAAGATCTTCATTCGGTTGGCATTTCATCGTAGGATCCTTATGGGAGATGTATACAGACTCAGAGGCGGAATTGGTCCTTCATGTTGTTTTTTGTGTTACAGATCTGAGGAGACGGTTGACCATATTTTCACCCAATGTAATTTTACACTTCTGGGATGAAGTTACCTCACGTCATAGGATCACAGGCGAGTGGACTGCAGGTTCACTTGATTCATGTCTGAGAAACTGACACAGAAAGCATTATCATTTTATGACTTTTCCTCTACTTTATATATGGGGAATTTGGCGAGCTCGAAACAAGATCCTTTTTGAGGGAATGTATTTGACTGTAACAAGGTCTGCATCATTTGTTTCACATTATTTATCTGATTTATCTTGCAGTAGTTCGAAACATCCTCGGATTATCAGTAGGCCACTGTTACATTCAACCACTAGCGCGGTTGGATTTTTTGAGGGGGCTTCACAAGCAGGTAGATGTGGTGCTGGTTGTCTTATTAAATTTGGTTGTGCTCACTTTCCAGAGATGAGCATCGAGGTTGGAAGGGGCAATAACACATGTGCAGAGATATTAGCCCTATGGGGGTCTTCTACAACTAGCCCCACTACGGTCAATCAGTAGGATTCAGATATATGGTGACTCCCCGACAATCATAAATTGGATCTCAGGCATACAACGCTTACAAGTTCCTGCATTGGTTTCCTGGAAATAACATATCCAGATTTCTCTTAGTCGATTTGAGGACACTGAGTTTCATCACATTGCCAGGATCTACAATAAAAAAGCAGACGGGCTCTCAAAAAAGGGTCTGGAATTAGAAGAAGGATGCTTTGTTATGAGACACTATCACAACAACCGTCTTTTGGAGGAGACAATTTTCCGAATATATTAGTAGATATATTTTTTTGGCTTTTGTTTCCTCAAGATTAGATTTTGAGAACACATAATAGATAAAAAGTCCCTCCAGGAATATGATGTTAAATTAGCATGGTAATATATCAGATGATTTACTTTGATAGAAATAGAAAAAACAGAAAGAAAAATATGGAGATAATTTTTGGCCAATTGGGGCTTTTCTAAAACAGAACAAAAAACTTTTGTCTTTCATGACAAAGAATGGACTGTAGTTTCTTTGATTCAACTAATAAATAGCAAGAAACTGTTTTTCCTAAAAAAAAAAAACAAAAAAACAAAAAACAAACACTTAAATTGTTAACATAGAAATATTGCATTGATTTGAGAATTAGATAACAATTTCATTAACGGCTTATAAAAGAAGGATTTTATGTGAAAGTGATGTATAACAAGCTTCTATAACAAATAGCGTATATGTTGTTTTATGCCTAATTTATCAATTGTTATGTATCCTGTTCACAAAATCTTAACAATAAATTTATCAGAATCATTTCTTCATTGCGCCGAGAGGCGCTCTACATCCCAGTATGGGGGAGATCTTGTGAGTCGAGTGTTTGTCGAGTTTGTGGAGTGTTTGTAGAGTAACAAAATAATACAAAGTAAAAAGCAATAAATATTACGTCAGCCATAAACAAAAAAGAATAATACAAAGTAAAAAGTAAATATGAGACTTAAACTAAAGACTTTAGAGCTTAGGATTAGGCGGTAAATATCATGTGGCCATAAACAAAAAAGAATAATACAAAGTAAAAAGTAAATATGAGACTTAAACTAGAGACTTTAGAGCTTAAGATTAGGTGGTAAATATTATGTCGGTCATAAACGAAAAAGAATAATACAAAGTAAAAAGTAAATATGAGACTTAAACTAGAGACTTTACTTTTTACTTTTAATATAAAGTAAAAAGTATTATGAGACTTTAGAGTGTTTGTCTAGTGTTTGTCCAATAACAAAATAATACAAAGTAAACAAAAAATAATAATACAAAGTAAAAAGTAATAAATATTATGTAGACCATAAACAAAAAAAAATAATACAAAGTAAAAAGTAAATATGAGACTTAAACTACAGACTTTAGAGCTTAGAATTAGGTGGCTCAGGTATTGCACTCAAGGAGTTATTCAAGGAAAGGTTTGCACCTCAGGATATTTGATCACTCTCAGCCCTTGATGGAGCCTAGGATTTGGATCTACGCTAATAGTGCCTCTTCTATGATACCCATAATCCAAAAAGAACATAAGAGTCTTCACAACTCAACAATTTTACTATCAACCAAAGAAAGGAGAACTAAATTTGTTTTCTTCCTGATAAAAAACAAAATGTTGTTATTTGGTAAGGCCTCCTGAAGCTGGTATAATTAGAGTGAAATCCCACTACTGTCAAAGGCCTTATTTGAATGGATGAGAACACAAGCACCCTTACATGGATGGGTGAAAGCATCAAAAGATAAGCATAAGAAACCTTACAATAAATAATAACTTTGGGTTGAATACCAGATTTAATTCTTTAAACAAATGGAGTAGGATATTCAAGTAATTTTTTTCCTTTTCCATCCAGTGTTAAGTCACGGGATGCATTATCCTTCCTTTCATGGAAAATTAATAATTTTGATTACCTGAAGATGTATTTCCTATCATGGAAAATTAGTAATTTTGATTATCTTGAGATGAAATCACGAATTTCAAATGCCGAAATTGCACAATGTAGAAATAGATTGTCAAATGTTGGGATATGGAATTTTCTGCTAATCACCCTAATTATGTCTTTTTTAATCTAACCAACCATTTTATGATTATCTCGCATATTCTTCCATTTAACTGCATACTTTATTTTTCAACATTCTCAAGCTTAAATGTTGCATTAATTAGACACATTTAAAGTTTTCACCGTTCTCTCTTCATCATCCAAAATAATCTTTAAAGGCTACTTTGCAGGTATGCATTCATTTGTACATTAAAAGAGATCTAGTCACACAAAGGAAGTAAAATTTCTTCAATACGACCTAAATTTTACTGTAAATTCTTTCATTTCCTCTCGTTCATACCATCCTAACAAGCAATGGAGATTCCGCTAAAATATTGTTGTATTCCCACGATCTGGTAATAACCTAGTTGAAAACATACAAAGAAAGTTTAGCTCACTTACTAGAGCATGAATTTCTTAGTAAACATCCCAAATTCACCAATATTACTGTAGTTTCTGGGCACGCAAGTGTTGAAAGCAAATAATGGTGAGAATTACCACAAAAAGGAGAAATCCTTTCATTTCAAGTAACAACCGAGGTCAAAATTTGGACGAATATATATAAAAAAATTGGCCAATAATATATAACCTATTCTCTATAAGAAACTTGGTTACTCCAAATCCCTCCCATCTCCCATATCACGATCCCAACTCCAACAAAGCCATTCCAATCCAACCCAACTAAGTGAGGAATATTTCATTTTAAACAACAAATGTTTCACGAAGTTTTCATTTCAATCAATCTTGCTCTGCCTCTAGACTCTGTTATCACTCTCAGAAGTTTTCCACATTAACTGGAGTTTTAGGTGCTTTAATTATTCTTTAATCTATGGTTACTCAAGTCAATCATCATAGTGGATGAGTGATAGGTGGATAGAATCAAGGAGTAAACCTTCCTAGATTAACAGAGCCATTGGGTTCACCAAATGAGGTGAAAGCAAGGCATATTTTGCGGTGACAAATAGATTCAAGGTGACAAATAAATTGGCATGAATAGAGTTGCCAATCCAATCGAAAACCACTTTTCCTTTGAGGACAAATGACTCAATTCATTGGTTAGTGCTCGAAAGAAAGTACCTTGCGCAAGAGACCTTTCACTCGCAGGCTTGGATAGACATGAACCGTGAGGATATCTCTAGATAAACAAAAATAATTAAGAGGAGAGATATTAAAATATCATCTACACAGATGAATATAGCAAGCTTATAACACTTCACTTTAATGTTGGGATCTTCTATAACGCCCTCCCCCTCCACCCAATCCGACCATCGGGAGGGGGCACTGGTAGAACATGGGCTCTCAAATTTCACCCCAAAACCATAATACGATTTCCAACAATAAAATGTGTTCAGAAACTTAATAAAACATGCACAACGGAATTTAAAATCTATCCACACACATCTAGCATACAAATACAAGCAAAAACATTACATACATGAAATAAAAACATTTCATATTCAAATGCATGAGAATACTTATCTTTATCCGACGCAGATCCAAGCAATTGGTTGTGTAAGAGCAATTTTCCACCCAACCATAGGCACTCTGTCCAGCATATAGTCTTTTTGCTGGGAGGCCACCCCCAAGCTGGGCTATGAGGCCACCAGGGCGAAGGGAACACCTACAGGATTCTCTTTCTCAGCCCACAACCCATTCTTTTCTCTATGCTTAGCCAAATGCTCATACAGATCTCTACAGGGGTCTCACTCAGCCCTCACATCCTTGGCTTCCACAATATCTACCCCACACAACACCCTTCTAGCTCAGGCATCCCCTTCACCGATCCACAGTTCTCTTGGGTGATCCATCTTGCTGAGTGCTTCTAGTGTGTGCATAGAAGAAGTCCAACCTGATATTGGCTGATATAGAACCACCTGTAGCCTCAACTTGTGGCTTCTCAAGCACCTACGAGCAGTAGAACTCAAGGGTAAGGTTTCCTAGCTTTCCCAACCTATCTACTCACCTACAACCAACCGTATCACTTCCAAATTTGCAGCATGGTCTCCAAATTTGGATTTTTGGGTTCAAAACAAGATGGTAAGTTTTTGGACAACAAGGGAGAGCTCTGCATCCTCTAAATCTGCATGAAAGAATGAGAGAAAATGAGGGTTGAATCCAATGCATATGGGAAAATGGTGAAAAGACAACTGACGTAACTTCTGGAAGTAGAAGAAAGGACTCCTGGCATTTGCAGACTCAATTCTGTCATGACAGAACTGTCACAAAAGTGCAGTTAGTCTCATGCTTCAATAACTACATGAGGTGACTTTTCTCACCAATCACACACATGCATTAATGATTGGAAAATGATAAAAAAATGAGATAATTAGCTTATTCTCATAACATGACAGAATTTTGGGTGAGTTCTAAGGTGGACACTTGGCAGTAAGGATTTAATCACCCATGGACTCCTTTTTCGTCTTCCCCTCTAGTGGAATCATAGCCCCTTTGGTGCTCTTTACACATCCATTCTTGGACCATTTTATTATTTATGCACACAATATTTACATATATTCTAAATTAGCAAAAAATCCAACCAAACAGTCCAAATAAAATATAAACATCATACATGCCTATACATTCACTAGTTGGGCCTTGACCTTAAGCTCCGCACTAGGACTTCACACTAGCATATTAACATCATTTACATAGTATTGAATAAATACATTCCAAGTCAAAACTAGGGGTATTACATATTCTACGAAGGAATAATTTCTAAGCAGATATGTGGATGTAATCAACAACTAAGAGAATTTCATGAACAAAAATTTATTTCCCTCCACCCTATACATTCTCCCTCTACACCACATATTCTAATTTCACCGAAATGTTGACGTGCATCCATTTGTACGGTGAAAAAATCTCTAGTCAAGCAGATGAAGCATAATCTCTTAAGTACAACTTAAATTTTACTATCGATTCATTCATTTCTAATCGTTCCTGATAGTCCTATCAGACAATGAAGATGCTAGTAAAAAATGTTGTACTTCCTTGATCCAGTAGCAACCCAATTCAAAACATGTAAAAAAAAATCAACCCACATACAAGAGCTTAAATTTCATAGTAAACATCCCAAAATCAACCATTTTCCTGTAGTTTCTGAAAAATGGGAGTGATGAAAACAAATTCCGTTGATATTTTTAGTGCAAAAGGAGAAATCCTAATTGCATTCCGAGTAACAACAAAGTTTATACAGAAAAAAATGGCCAATAATCCAGACTTTGTTGAAATATTCCTTCACTCCTCCAAGACTATAATTGAAGGTCATTTCTTCTCCATGGCCTATTATCTGTAAGAGCTCCCACATCTGAGCCTTTCTACACCACATATTCTAATTTCACTAGAATGTTGTAGTGCACAGAGCCCGGATAGAGAGAGCAACAAAAAAAAATTCAATATTTCGCTTTTTATCTGTCACTTTGACATCACCACATACGTTGCCTTTACACATCACTAACTTATTTTGGCATCCAATGCTTGGTAGACATATGCACTTCTTCTTTTGTCTGAGGACTAGATGTCAATTCGAAAATGCCAAAGAGAGTAAATATAATGGTGTAAAGAAACGTTAGAAAGAAGACAAAATGGGAAGTAAAGTGACTTGATTTGAGGGATTGGTTTCCGGTTTTCCGGTGGAACCCTTGTTTTTAGATACCACTCTTCTGTCAGTGGTTATGGGTGACAAGGAGACACCTGGCGGCTCGGCATCTACTCCCCCGGTGGAAGTTGACCTGTGGATTGAGGAGAATGGTTTACTGTTGAGGCCTGATTCTTACTACAAGGATATGCTGGCGGATAAAAAGGAATCTGATGCTTGCATCTGTCCGTCCAAAAAGCCGCGGTTGTGTCCTTGTGCTCCGTCTGGTAAGGGTATTTTGGACACCTTTTTGGTGGGGAATGTTGGTAGGGGTTCTACTATTGTTGCTTCGGCTGCGGCGGTGGATATCCCTTTGGGGGCTGATGGGGGTGTGAGCAGCGACCAGGGGCCATATGATAAGTTGGCTTTCTTTATCCACCCTAACACTCGTCAAAGGAAGCTGAACAGGCGTCCGGGGGAGCATTGGCTCAACGTTGGCCTTGACTCTGGTCTCAAGCAGCTAGTGGAGCTGAACATGACCTGTTTAATTGGTAAGTTCAGCTACAATGCTATGCACGGTAAAGATATTTTCAAATGGGTCAATCGTACTTGGACACCAATTTTGAATTATGCTCCAACGGTTTCCATTCTTTCTAAAGGGTGGTATGGGTTCAAGTTTAAGGAAAAGGCGCATGCTAATGTGATTTTGGGGCGTTTATGGCTAAAAGGTACTGGTAGTCTCATGTTGCAGAGGTGGTACACAGACTTTGACCCTGATCATGCGTTTATCCGTTTGCGGCATCTTTGGGTTTTGTTACCTGGCTTTCCTCTAGCTATGTGGACTCAGGAGTTCTTTGAGGCGGTCGGCAATCGCTTGGGCTATTTTCTCCACCTGGGCAATGACGTTCTCCTCGGTGTGGATAAATGTATTGGTTATATTCTGGTTGAGGTGGATATGTCACTTGGTCTCATCGATATTGTACACATTGACTGGAGGGGTCGGTAGTTCTCCCAAATCATTGATTATTGGGGCATTCCTTTCAGGTGTTCTAAGTGTAAGGAGGTTGGGCATCTCTGGAGGAATTGTTCGCGGCCTGCTTTGCCCTTGGATGGCCCTTCGTCGGAGGTTGCTGACACTGTGTAGTCGTCTGATGATCTTAGTGACCGGGATGTGGACGCGGTGGGTCCGCTGGATGGTTACTCTAACCGCATTTCTCCTCCGTCATCTTTCGCTTCAGATATCCTGGGTAAGCTTCATTCATATGACCCTTCATTTTTCCTATCTTTAAATGATTCCGAAAAGGCTTACATTTCATCTCTCGTCCTTGAGAAGTCTGTTGATTGTGCTCTGGTTAGTGATTCGGCTATTCCTTGCTCTGACCCAACTTTCCCCTTTGTGCATGCTGCCCTCAATACCTTATATGTCTCGGATGGCTCTTCTCCTCGATCTGGGGCTGACCCGATCGTTGTTTCGTCACCTTCTGACCATATTTTCTCTAGCGAAGGGGTGGGTTTTGGAAACATATCTCCTGTTGATACTATTATCATCTCGTCTGAAGCTATTGTCTCTCCCTCAGCCGCTTCGGTGCCTGCATCAGACTCGTTGGCTGCGACCCTTACAGACTGTACGCAGTCTTTGGATTCTCTCCTTCAACCCTCTGTGTCTTGTCCTCCTCCGGAACTTTCATCTTCTATCCACATCCCTTCTTTCTCGGAGATGGTGAAGAAAAAACCTCTCCCTTGTTATCACAAAAATTGGGTTGTAAATGAGGGTGTGGGTTTGGATCCCGGGTCGAACTCGGTTATTCCGATCAACAGTCACTTGGTGCGGGGTGCTCGAGAGGGTGGTCTAGCCTTGGACATTTCCCCTCTTAAAACCCACAGTGCTAGACGGGGTGCTGTCAAAAGGTCTGGTGTTGGACTTTCGATCTGCATTTTGGGCTCTATTAAGGATTCTTCTTCTTCTGATTCTGGGGTGCTTAGAGATATCAAAGCCCTTTCCAGGGTGAGGAAATGATTTGTCTCTCTCTCAATGTGTGTGGAGTGGGGGGCCTCCCTAAACAGCTTGCCCTCCAATGGTTGTTTTTTCTGCATAATCCTGATATTGTTCTTCTGCAAGAGACTATGGTATCTAAGCTGAAGGCTCGGGTTTTCTTCACTAAAATTCGGCCTGGGTGGTGTATTTGTGCTATTAGTGCCGTTGGCCTTTTTGGGGGTTTGCTGGCGGCCTGGAATCCGAGGGTTCTAAATCTCAATTCTTTTGTGACGAGTGCTGGAATTCTCCTGTTTGGTCGACTTGTGGGGTTCGATGCTGATTTAAACTTGTTAAACTCTTATGGGCCTTATGTTGATCGGCGTGGTTTCTGGGATGTTGTTTGTGATGACAACCTTCTGTCTTTGGAGAATCTCATTCTTGTGGGCGACTTAAATTTTACTTGGTCTGCAGGTGAAGTATGGGGCAAACATGCAAATGTGGACCTGTTGAGCAATTTTTTCAAAGATTTGTTCTCTACTCGGGATTTAGTGGGCATTGGCTCTGCTCCTTTCTCTCCCACCTGGAGGAATGGTCATCAGGGTGACCAGGTTGTGGCCAAGAGGTTGGACCGGTTTTTGATCTCAGAAGACCTCCTCTCGTCCTGTTCCAGATATAGAGCATGGACACATGACCTTCGAATTAGTGACCACTCACCTATTTTTTTCCAATTTGAGACCGTGGGGTCAAATGCGTCCTACCCCTTTAAGTTTAATTCCTTTTGGCTCACGGATGAGGGTTTTTGTAATGAAGTATCTTCCCTCTGGGGTCGCATGAGGTCGGTTTGTGGGGTCTCGGCTATGGACAGTCTTTTTGCAAAATTGAGGCATCTTAAATCTCACATTATTAAATGGGAGCGTCTTCGTAAGGCTCAGATGGGTTTGGAGCTTTCGGGGGTTGAGGCTGAGATTGAGATGATTTTAAAGGCTCACCGGCTTGTTCCTATCCAGGGGTTACCTTGTTTGAAGCTGTCGGATCTAGAAAGGAAAAAATTGAAGATTCTTCGATTTCAGGAGGAGTCTTGGCGACTTAAGAGTCGGGCCATCTGGATTAAAGCTGGGGATAATAATACCAAATTTTTCCATAAATTTGCTGATGGCCGACGTATTCAGAACTCAATTTGGGAATTAAATGATCATGTGGGGCGGAAAATTTCTTCTCAGGAATATTTTCATCTGGCGGCTGTTAACCATTTTAGAGATATTTTTGCTGCATCTGAAACGTGTTCGGTGCTGGACAAATTCAAGGTTATTAAGGAGTATCCGCGGATGTTCTCTCTGGCTGAGGGGGACATTGTTTTTGCGTAGGTGACTATTGCTGAAGTTGAGTCTATCCTTAAAAGGTTTGCGAAGGACAAGAGTCCTGGCCCAGATGGGTGGTCAGTGGAATTATTCCTTCATTTTTTCGACATCATGGGTTTGAATATCCTTAATGTTGTGGAAGAATCGAGAACTCTGGGTTTGGTTTCTGGTTCGATCAATTCTACTTTTCTGACTCTAATCCCTAAGATTGTTCATCCTGATGGGTTCAATGACTTTCGTCCCATTTATCTGTGCAATCTTATTTACAAAGTTATTGCTAAGATCATTGTTGTTCGTATTAAGCCTGGACTATCCAAATTTATTTCGAAGAAACAATTTGGCTTCCTTTCTGGTCGCCAAATATTGGATGCGGTGGGTGTGGCACAGGAGGCATTCCACACTATCAAAACTAAACATCTTGGTGCTATTTTTCTAAAGCTGGATCTGGTGAAGGCGTATGACCGTGTGGATTGGGATTTTCTGAAACTCGTACTCATTCAGATTGGGCTACCGTGGGGGATGATGAAATGGATTATGGCATGTGTATCCTCTATTAACTTTGCGGTTATTATTAATGGCACTATCTCGGATTTCTTCAAAGGCTCTAGGGGGCTTCGGCAGGGATGTCCTCTTGCTATGATTTTATTCATATTAGTTATTGATGGGTTAAGCCAACTCATTCTTAAAGGGCGCTCCGAGCTGAAACTCCCTGGTTTATTAGTTGCTCCTTGTTATGTGGTCTCACACACCTTGTTTGTGGATGATGTGTTGTTGTATGGGGGTGGCACTCTGTTGGAATGGCAGGAGAGTAAAGCAATCTTGGACTCATTCTGTAAGGTTTCTGGTATGGTTGTCAGTAATGATAAATCTGCTTTGCTCCACTTTGAAGTGGCCCAAGATATTCTTGATCAGATTAAATCGTTTCTGCCTCATAACTGTTCTAAGCTGGAGGAGGGTACTTCTTATCTTGGTTTTTTTATCAAACCCAACTGTTATTTGACTCAAGATTGACATTGGCTGCTTAAGCGATTTGACAAAAGGATTGGCCATTGGTGTTGGAAGTGGTTGTCCCTGGGGGGCTGCCTCACTCTTGCTAAATCAGTGTTGCAGAACTTAGTTGTTTACTAGCTCTCTTTGTGTAAAGTCCCTAAAGCGATTTTGGATGGAATCCATCAGAAATTTTTTAGGTTTATTTGGGATGGCGCTGGCTGTAAGCGTCGGTTCCATTTGTTGGGATGGCAGGAAATGGCTCAGCCCATCTCTTGTGGGGGTTGGGGTATTAAGAACATGATGGCCTTCGGAAACGCGCTCAAAGCAAAGAGCCTCTGGCGAGCATTGACGGTGGACTCTCTTTGGGGATTGATCATCAAAAATAAATACATTAAGAACTGTACGATTCCTCAATGGTTTCGTTTTGATAAACCATCGACCAGGGGTGTCTCCAATATCTGGAATGGGCTTATGGATGCATTTCAAACTGTTGCTAATTGGTTGTCCTCGGTCTCGGGCAATGGTTGTCAGATCCGTGTTGGGGCGGATCCTATCCTGGGTGGTCCATGTGATCATATATTATCGAATGAGCTTTTATTGTTTTTCTGATCAAAGGGCTATTTCTATCTCAATCACATCGTCCCCTTTCTGTCGGGTGGGGATCGGCCTTCTTGGATCAATGCTAAGCAGCTGGGCATTGTTGGTCCTTTGGAAGCTGAATGGACCAGGTACATCTCGTACCTTAAGCGGTCTAGGATTCTGTTGGGGGTTGGTTCGGACCGTTTGGTATGGTCTTGGGACTTTATGGATGGAATGGTCTCGGCACGTGTTGCGTACTCTTCTTTATTTTATCGTCCGCAGAGAGCTCCTCAGTGGTGGTCTGTTGTGGTTTGGAAATTACACGTTCCTCTTAAAATTCGATGTTTCTTGTGGCTGGTCCTTAACAACAGTATTCTAACAAGGGATAACCAACAACGTCGGGGTTTTGTAGGCCCTAGTGTTTGTGTGTTTTGTGGTGCTGCTAATGAGACAATTGACCATAATTTTTTCACCTTCCCTTTTCCTCGGTCGGTCTGGTCAGATGTGCAGAAGGAGGTTGGGCTCTCGGGTCCTTGGAGTCGGTACTCCTTTTTGGAGAATCTTCGTTTATGGGCTCCGGTGGGGTCGGCTGCTATGGCCCTGCTGGCTATCATAGCTTGGGAAGTTTGGCGTGCACGGAACCTCTGTATTTTTTAAGGGATATGTCCTTTTCAGCTTCGGACCTGTTCTCGGGTGATTGCTTCTTTTTGGGAATCCCACAGTCCTTCTTCATTGCCTGGGGCTTCCATTGCTCGTGCCCCTCGTCCTGCTCCTGAAGCTGCGGTCTCTTTCTTGTGGGGGGCCTTTGACGGTGATTCTCAATCCGCTTCCATTCGTAGTGGACCTGGTGCTGTTATTTTTCTCTCGGACACCCACTCTTTTCACTTATGGATGAACTGTGGCACGGGCACCAATACTAAGAGTGAACTTGTTGCTCTGTGGCTACTCTTGTATTTCTCATCGACTCGGGGGTTTCCACTTCTCATGGTTCGGGGTGACTCTCGGGTCATCACTTCTTGGGCTCGACGGGAATGTGCTCTCAAAATCATTCAGCTGGACTTTTGGTTACGGGATACTCATTGTCTGATTGATTGCTTCGGCCACATTTCGTTTCTTCATGTCTTTCGTGAGCATAATGGCTTGCCTGATCTCCTATCCAAAAGGGCTCTTTCGGTTTCTGAGGGAAGCATCTTCTGTGAGGAATGGCGGGATTGTCAATTACTGGACCGGTTCACTCTCCCTTTTTTCTAATGGTTTGTTTTGGGCTTCTTGTCTTGGTCATGTTTGGCCTTATCTTGCTGCAGGTTCTTGATATCTTTGGTGATGGTGCCATTTATGCTTTTTGGCTATGGACATGTTGGATCACAGCTCCTTTGGTTCTGCTTGTTTTTTGTATATCTATCTATGGACTTGGCCTATGTGGCATTTAGTTATTTCATGTTGTTGGGATGATGATCCTTAGGTATGGTTGGGATGGCCCGATGTAATTTGGCCATCCCTTCGTTTCGATCTGTGTTTATGTGGATTACTGTTTCTATGGTCTATGGTTTACTCTGTGGGATTGGCCCAGTATAATTTGGCCAATCCGGGGTCTTATGTTCTTATGTCTTATGGATTGAGCGGTGCTTGTAACCCTTTGTTACTATTACTAGTATTAATAGTATGTGCTTTTTCAGTGTGAAAAAAAAAGAAAAAGAGAATAATAAAACAAATGCTATGAAAATAATATTGCTATGTGATTTCTTTTGAGTTATTTGGATTAATACTTTTGTTAGGTTGTTTGGATGAGAGATTATCTCGAAAGATGTAAAGAAATTTTGAAAGGAAAAAAAAAAGTAAAAAACCAATTTTGAAAGGAAAAAAGAGAAGTAAACAGAATTTTGAAAGAAAAAAAAAACGTAAATGCGATGAAATGAGAAAAAAAATACTAAAACAAATATTATAAAAATATTGTTGTATAGTTTCTTGAAGATGGTTCAATTAATATCATCTAATAACTCACAATTCTTTCTTTCACAACATTTTTTATTTCCCCACTACATTTTATAATGCTTTATTTTTTTAAATTTTTATTTGATAACAACCACAACATCTTGATTAAGTGGTGCCCAATACACTATTACATAAGGTAATTAAGTGGTTTCTCTTTAAACAAGTTACTCTTCATTATTATATCTTTTATAAATATTTTTTGAAAAATAGTTATAACAATTATTTCTTTTGTAAATAGTGTTTCCAAAAATAATTGTAACATATATGTGATAATTTGTATCTTCATTTAAAATCCAACAATATATATTAAAATAAATTATAAAATATTTATTAAATTAAAGTATTTCTCATTCTTTAATATTATTTATTTTATAAACAACAAAATACATGTTACATAATCACACAACGACACAATTTATACAGAAGGTAAAGCTACCAATAGTATCTTGTTTTTACAGTGAATATCAATTTGACTTGGAGTGTTTATAGTATGGTAATTTAGAGGGCTTGCAAAATGAAAACGATCTTGGATATATTTAAATAGTTTTTAATTCTACATTTTTAAATCCATTAGAAACAACCCTCTAGAATTAGGTTTGTTATCTTTTCTATTTTTTTTTGAAATATAATGTATGTTTACATATTAAAAAATTTAAATAGCATACAATAAAAAAAATTAATTAATCTATTATTAGCATTACTTTTTAAACAACATGAAAAAACTTATCATAACTCATTTTTCAAATTAATGGTGAAGACAATTATCACTAGCCTCTATACACAAATGTGATTTGACTCACCATTGTTATTCAAGTGGAACCATGCCTCCCGTGCGATACCCGTGGGTCTTAGCCAATTGGAAGCAGTTTGAGGTCTAACTCCAAAAATCAATACTTTTTTATTTAAATTTCCAATGCTAGACATAATACTTGAAGTTTGGTTGAGTTATTCTTTTATAAAACCAACTACTTAAGAGATCTAACCTATGGGTTCATCCCTCCTAATTGTTTCCTTCGAGATAGAGTACAATCATTGCAGCGTAAAATCAATATCACAACTTAGTTTAAACATTTTTATGGTTGTTTTGGTTATTGAAAGTAATGGCGAAAGGAAATTGATTTCTTTATTTCAAATTTAACAAAAATCATTCTAAATGGATAGAGTTAGTATATATAAAAAGTTAACATTGCATAATCCGTTTTTTTGCATTAAAATCAACTATTTCATCAATTCAAAAATGGATTTTTCGCAAATATTCCCTAGAGAAATTAAGATGACGACAAAATTCAAAAACTCAAAATCATAAAATACTTAGCCCTCTTCTTTATTTAAACACATATATAACTTCCAAGAAATATCATAGTTGTTTCGACTGTGATGTTAGAAAAACTAGAAAAATAGAAGATAGGAAGGCAATGGAAATACATTACATTCTTGCGAATTTTAACAATGGTTTCCTTTCTCAGAAATGAAGGGGGCAAAACCTAGTTCTTAGCAAATAATTATTGTGTTTAGATCTACTTGAAATTTACTCATGAGAAATGTGTGTGTGCAAGTGGATTATATTTTTAGCACTGCCTTCATTTTGTAATAGGAGTTGATTAATGCCAATGGTACAGTCTTGTGTTGTGATGATGATGATCTTGTTGGATCCATTTTCAAATCCATTATTTTTTGTGCTTGTAGTTGTATCCAAGTTGGATTGATCCTTTTCCTTGCCCCACAATACAACATAAATTCCTACAATGTTTATGATTGGTACCAAGAAACTGTAGAACAAGCAAAGACATTAATAAGTTATGTCAAATGGGGTGTTTAGCTATGACTTCTTGATGTAGATAGATATAATATTTATATGAGAGGTGTTGGATGGGTGTTGTGGGTGAACTTGATACAACTATCTTATGACATCTTGGAATATAGTTTTAAGAATGGTGAGAGATCTCACCTTCCTAGATGAAGCTTTACATAGAGGATGAGAAGTAATCGGTATTGCAACCAGTATGGAGAAGAGATCTTACCTTCTTGAAAATTGCAACCAGTGGTGTTGAGGTTGTATTGAACACTACATCAAAGGCTGGTCCTTGGATGCAATAGGTTTTGTACAAAGAACGAAAATGTTGAACAAAATACCCCCTACACCAAAATCAATGCACAATGTCAAAACCAAATACTAGGCACTAATGTATTTTTCCATATACTAGGCACTAAAGGTTTCTATGTTTGTTTTAGTGTGTAAAGAAATGAGCCTACTTTGAGTTTCAACTGCTAGAAATTTGCATAGGGTTTTTTTAACCCCCTTTGATAGATCTATGCTAGTTTTACCTCGATACACTTGAAGCAAGAAGATAACTACATAATATTTAGAAAACATCAAGAGAAATATGTTTTAGCAATACAAAAGGAGATGCTAACAGAGAGACAATGTTGAGAAGATGAATGTCCTAGTTTTTCTTGTAGTAGGATAGTAAATTAGATCATAAAGTTCTTCATTAATCTTGGAATTTTGCAACTCTCTAAATGATTTTTTCTTAAGCAATGCTTCAATATCTGTGATGCCATCTTCCTTTGTCCTTGGTTTGGAAGATAGAGGAAGTGGAACTAAACTAGTAGATGGTCCTATTTGTGGCCTTTGCATAGAAGGGTGACCATTAAATCCCATCCTATAATTAGGAAAAACATTAGGCCCATGCATTCCCATAAGACCCATGGGCCTATGAAGGATTATTTCATGGAGACATTGGAGTTCCTTCCACTGGCATGCCATGGATGCCTTGGGATGAGGCTCTCCATATATAGCCTACATATATGGCCTCATAATGCTAGAATTCATACTAGTTGGGTATCTCAATAATTCCACTCCTCTAGCAGTCTCCAATACTAGAACATCACCCATTGCATTTGGATTATCTATATTTTTTGTTTTTGGCATTGTGTTGTTTCAGGAAGAACCCTTAATTAAGCACCTTTAATTTTAATTAAGCGGATTATGTCTGCAATTTTCTTTAATGGATGTTTCCATTGCCATTTTGGATTCGAGTTAGGATTCTCATGACCTGCTTAGGAAACAACCTCATGACCCAGGAAACAATCCTATCCAAACTAACCAAATCCAAGTTTTAAATTGTATAACCATGAAATCAGAATCTGACCATAGTTGTGTATTAGCTTGAAGATTAATATCAAAGTACACTACAAGGAAAAGGCCTTCTAGCGGAGGTTTTTATTGTTACAAGATTGGCAAAAATTGTCAAAAAAATCTCCGATATGACCTCCAACAATGGTAGCGGATGTTTTACGGAGGTCATCATGGATATACTTTATAACTAAAGAAAACTCAATGCTTAGATGTTTTAGTGGAGGTTTTTTTACATCGGTGCGTTTCGTTGAATTTACACGCACCGATGTGTTTCCCAATAAGATGCACCGGTGTTACTGTTGCACATTTAAAATACCTGCACCGATGCACTCAAACATAAAAAGTACCACAAAGAATCAAATTTCATTGCCACACACCGGTGCTTGCGTATAGCTTATATGTGCTGGTGCTTATACACAAGATAATCGCACCGGTGCGATCTATGTTACATTATTAACACCGTTCGTTTGGTTTATATTTTAAAATTTGTCGGTGTTGTCCATTTGTTAGAGTGCGCCGATGCGTTTAGTAGTAAAACACACCGATGCAGAAGAACTTTCAAAACGTCCCAGTGCTTTTAAACAACTAAAATGCATCGTCACGCTTAAACACAAACACACTTTAAAAAAAATCATAAATGCATTTGATTTACAAACGTACCGGTGTTTACTGATCTTCAAATGCATCGATGCTTATTGATCGTGTAGGGGCACTGGTGCTCATTTATGATGTGTAGTCGACCGGCGTGACATAGATTATTAAACATACTGCTTATTATTCTTTGAACAATGGCTATTGACATTTCAACAATATATATATATATTATATTTTTTATTTGTTTAACTCCATTATTCATTTGAAATTGAAATATTTGTTTAGTACTATTCATTTCAATTTTCATTATTACATTTGTTTGGATTAGTTTCTTATATCATAGATGCAAGCATTTATTGTAATATTTAATTATCCATACATTTAGTTATCACTGTACCATTTCACATGTAACATTTGACAATAACATTAAAGATTGCAATAGAATAAAAATATTTATTTTATTATTCAACAATAAGGGTGCCTTTGTCATACAAAATACAACATAGAGATAACAATAATCAAAATCTCAACATGCATGTGATTATTGTTACACTTATTCATAACCCGTTGTTTTTCAATCCAGACACTATGTCCTGTACATTATTCTACAAAATGTCTGATTTTCATAGACAATTATTTCAAAATATAAAACAAGCTACAACAACTTGCATTAACATCAAAATTAAAAGCGGATCATCATTCTTCGCTTGAATTGTTATTAGTGCTTGAGATACTTGAATCACTTGTGTCATCTGGCCGAATGTTTTGTTGTTTGGTTTGATTGTTTTCATCTTCTTCAGCTTCCATCTGCAAACATAAAAATAAAGTGTAGTCAGTGTATCTACATTGCCCCTGGGAATAATGAAAAATAAAATAGATAGTATACATGAATGTAAATTGAAAAGCGACGTACTGGCTTTATAATAATTGAGTCATGAATGATACACATTCTTTCAAAACCAAATCACATGCCATCTTTCAACAACTCTTATGTTGGCTCCACTCCATACTTTGTTTGCTGCAAGTGTTATGCCTCGTTAGAATCGTAGATTTAATATAAAAGATTTTTGTGGTTTTATTAATTATAAAATGAGAGAAGTAAAACAAAATATTAGAGACTTACAAAATCCACAATTAATTTTTGATATGCCAACATATACTCACAACCCTTGCTTAACTCAATGTCAATCAATTCTTCCACTTTATATGTTAACACCTATTTGAAGACATCCAAGGATTGATAGTTAAAACAAAAAAATTAAATATACAAATCACTACCACTGCGAAATCTTAGTTTCTTATAAGAAAATCACAAATACTCACAAACTTTGCTATTAACCCCTTTCTTCCTTGTCATCATGTCTTGTGTGCTGAATGGGTTCCATTTTGTTTTCTTTTTCGCAACAAAACAATTGAAAATTAATATTTATTGTGGAATTAATTAATGATATGTATGACATAATCCTAAACATTAATGATTTCATACATTTGAAGCATGTTGCTGTTGAGATGGCTCCTCCTGCAATGCAATTATGTTCATTTCCTTGACCATCTCCTTATACACTTTTTTGGACATCCCCACTAGTGCATTTCGCATATCACTTCGTTCATCCTTTGGAATTTTCATAATCTTCCAAAAAATGCAAAATGACATTAAACTATCTTTCGGTTGATATGAAAAATAAATATAGTAGAATTAAAATTATTGAATAAACTATGCTTTACAAAGTAGTTATAGAAACATATTCTACATAAATATGTACTTTAGGAATATTACTTTTTGAATGATTCTTTTGTTGTTGTTGTATGTTTTTTCTATTGAAAGTATGACATGTCTCATTGACCATTGCCTTGGGAATGCCTCTTGTAGTTTACATATGATCTGATTCTTTGAATCATTTGATTGGTTTCTTTATTGTAAGTGAAAAGTGCGTATGTACATTCTTTCCACTATATCCTTCATAATATTATAAAATTCTTTGCCCATTCTATTAAATTCCAAAACCACCCTTGTTGACCTAAGGACTAGTTGATCATCACTTGCATCTTCCATAATTTGTTTTTCTTATGATGACATTGACTTCTGTTGCTATCACTGTTTCCATAACTTTCAACATATGTGGATTAGATTATTTGAAACATATTAGTGAATATATAATCTTAAGTACACTATTACTCAAATTTGAAGAAATAAATCATATTGGCTTATTTTTTATTCACTCGGTTCATCCCTCTACAACTTTTCCATTAATGTTTTACGCTATTCTGGACTTAGTTTGGTAAGAATCTTATCCAACTTCCTCATTTTTTGACACATGTTTGTGAGCATCAATTATCTTTTTAGTCTAACTATTATTGAAAAAAATAAAAGTACAATTTCAAAGAGGACATGACAAGGAAGATCTCTGCATAGATTTCAATTTTTTTCATAGTGTCCTTGTTAAGATATTGAATTTTCATTGTGATTGATTTTCAACTCCCTTATTTGTTTAACGATAGAGTTTACAAAAAGAAAAAACAATATCAATCCGTAATAAATTTTTAAAATAATTATACTATGAGAAAGTAGATTCAAAGCTGAATCTATAGGTAGAAACTCCGACTGATAACTCTATGATTTTGCAGGGTTTTCGGCCTGCCAAAGTTTGAAGTTCCCGAAGACTGCAGAAATGCTCCCAAATTTCGTTGACCAAAATCTGTTGAGCGAGAAAATTTCTCGTCTGAGATATTGTTAAAACTCTCGGGCGAGAGATTTTCCTCCCAAAAGGTAACCTCGGGAGATAAAATTAACCACATTCATTGTGGGTCTGTACTCACCTGAGAGTTTTAGCATAAAATGCCCTAAGAATATTTTTGAGCCGACACATTAAATGGACAAGATCCCGATTGATGGAAGGTACGATTATTAAAATATCACCCAAGAAATCTATAAATATACTCTCAGTTGAGAGTTTTTTTTATCATAAATCAGAACAATTTCGACTATACCGGTTGGGGTCAAGTGCGAATCTGGTTCAAAGTGCGAAAATCATAAATAGAAGTTTCAGAAATTTTTTCTTACTTATGATTTTTTTTTGTTACTTACCAAATTTGTTAATATTTTGATGTTACAAACTTTTTAAAGGGGTACATATTACTCATTTAAACTAGTTTGGGTAATTTTTTCTTACTAGTGGATTTTTTTCATTTTTTTTAAGACAAAAACAGTTATGAATAAATTAGAAAACAGTGATAAGCTCACTAAGGCATACAAAATCATGGCTTAAGAATGCCAAATGCAAATCCAAATGTAACGTACCCACCCATCCATCCAAGGCAAGGGGGGGAACATGATGCCAATCTATGGGGTTTTTCATAAAAACTCAGCCCATTCATTAGATTCATACAATTAAAAACCCATGTGTGTAGATGTAAATTCAACAAACATGCACAGTGGAGATAAACTCATCCACACACATAATTTCATATGCATTCAATATATCAATATCAGTAATTTAATTTAACACTGCAGAGGCAAAAAACATAAATAGAAAACAGTTATCTTTGTCGTGCAATTGTCCCACACAACTAGTTATGCTGTTGCAACGTTCCTCCCAATCGTAGGTCTCTGCCCAGCCTGTATTATTTCAGCAATCAGAGACCACCCCCGAGCTGGGCATGATATCTACAAGGAAAAGGGGACTCTCAAGCTCATCACAACCCAAAGCAATGGATACCCATCTCAACCCTCAACATTTCTTAACACACAGAAAACTCAAAACTGAGCATGGATACACATAACAGCAAAATCACAATTTCTGGGCATGAAGAAAAAGCGTTTGGCAACCAAAAACAAAATGGCAATTGGGGAATCACCCTAGGAGAGCAAAACCGTTTCCAAAAGGCGTTTGTGGGCACTCAAGGGAGAAACGGCCTCCATAAACCCCAAATTCGTGGCTCCCTTCCTCCCAGCCATTGCGCAATACAAAAACGAGTTCTCAGGCATGGAAAAATGCAGGAGATAGATGAAAAACCTGATGGGAAAATCCCCAGCTAGCTCAGATTGCGTGAGAGGGAAAAGGCTTGGGCATTCAAGGGCCAAAATGAACTTCACACAGTCATTCATTGGCAGCAGGGAACCAACACAATTTTTGGGCAAAACCGTGACAGGTTGGCACCCGAAATTGGCACATACACAGTCACACAATTGGTGGAAACATTCAAAAACGATTTCTGAGGTAGGAGATAATTACTGGGTTCATAAAAAATGATTTTTCCATAATGAAAACCAATTCTAGAAATTCAAAAATGATTTCACAACAATAAGGAAACAACAAGCTATCAAACTTATCTATTGAGCTTCCCAATGGATTCTCTTCTTTCCCCGCAGTCTAGCCATCACAAAAATGAGATTCTCAGCTTGAAAACCAGTGAATTTACAGCGTACTCCATGAGAGAAATGCCCAGCAAGCTCCAAAAATGTGAGAGAGCAAAAACTGATCATGAATAATGGCTTGGGAAGGCAATTCGTGGGTGTTTTTTCGCCCAAGAAGGAGAAACACGATTTTCCATGAGGGTGGCTTGTCCATACTCGAATTTGGACAGCCATACCTCCCCAATCCCCAAGGCATTAACTACTTCACCCAACTCTTGGGAGAAATCAATGATTGGGTACAAAAGTCAACATGCGTAGTTGATGGTTGATGGGTTCTCTCATTGACACTTGGCTTGACTTCATTGGCTCAAGGGTTTGAATACTTCCCTCCCAATTCCTTGTAATATCATGCCCCCATCTCTTGTTGCATTGCATAGCTAGTTGTGGGTATTTTATTAAAATGCATATTTACAATTCCAATGTGCCTGGCTAGCATGCAAACCATATGCATCAATAAATCGATGGCGGGGCCTTGGGCTTGAGCTCCTCACCATGATTTCATAACAATATTACATCATTTACAATTTTAATGCCATGGGGTCAAACTGGGGACGTTACATACCCCTCCCCTTAGAATAACACCATCCTCGGTGTTCAAACTGGGGACGTTACATACCCCTCCCCTTAGAATAACACCATCCTCGGTGTTCAAATACTTCAGTATGTATATCCACTTTACACATGCCTAAAAAATTCACAAATGGTGGTAGGTCTATCCTGCATTCCATCTCTTTACTTTGACCTTTCAGGATCAAGTCCTTTGGCTTCCTCAAGCTGATCTACAAGTCTGGAATTCCATGGCTACCATCTTCTTGCTATCCTGGTAACTAATTGAGGAAGATTTCTAGCCAAAACAAATAGCTTTTGGTCTGCTTCCATGATCAAGGTGCACAACTGGCTCTCACTTTTCTCACTAGCAATCACTTGGTTAGTAACAGCTGCAACAATGGCTTTCAATGTCTCTCCTGTGAGACTCATCATGGAAATTCCTATTAGGACAAGCATAACACAATATTAAAATTAGTCAATTATTTTCCTAATTGAATTGGAACGTCCATGCTTTACTCATGAGACTTCCACACATTTCGTGCTTTCCCACATACACATGAACTCATTCATGTTCATCCTTTCACAGGAAAATAACTATTTCAGCATTCACAATTCATTTCAAGCAATTAAACACAATTTGTTTTCATTTATGACATGCACTCAACAATCTTTTATTTCTAAGATGCATCAGTCAAAAGGGAAAGAGAAGAGTAAGAGTTTCCCCCTCTTAGTTTTGTTCAATCTAGAGCCACATAATCACTTGTGGTTCTATGCTCCTTAGCCTTTTTCACTTCAATGTGAATGCTTGACTTTCCCTTTCTTGGCTATGACACTTTAGTGTCTAAGGTTTGTCTAATGCCTTTCAATTAGGGAACCCTATCCCATTGTTGCTTACAGAACCTTTGGTTGCTAGGACCCACACAGTTCCACTAGCACCATATTTCATTACTGCTCATACTGAGCTCTTTACGACAGTCATATGTCCACATGCATCCCTATGATGCCTTCATAGTCCTTGCTTCCAGCAATACCTACACTCAAACATTGAATCAATTCACATGCTTAGTTTATTTTCATAGGGTTTATCTCCAAACGATAATTTAAGAAATCATAACCGAATCATATACACGCGTATATGATCTGGTTAGTTTATTTTCATAGTCCTTGCTTCATATTAAATAAGCAAGAAGCTGCAAGATAACCAAATACTTATCTGCATTGGATGTCTTCACTTTATCCCACATGATCCTTATTTGCTTTACAAGCCTTGGATTTTTCGTGGATACAATAATGAATGTTGGGACAGCACACAGGCTACTCCACAACCATTCGAATAGGCAATGCCAGGCCATTACGCTGACTGGTTTTATCAATTGTTTAAAGGGTATTGGCCAACATACACGTTGTTTCATAATATTAAGTAGTGAATGCCCAACCAGTTACTCTCTGGATTTATCAATAATTTCATATCGCCCACTCATTTAATCTATGGATTTACCAGTAATTTTATAGCGCTTTCAGGGTTTTGTTTTCCTGCAATGACCAAGGTTTCCAGCAAAGAATCATTAGTGTATCAGCTTAGTCGTTAGAAGACTTATACCTGAAATCTTCATTATTCCAAACAAGACATAAATGAAACTGAATACTTATCTGTATTGTGCGTTTCCCCTCTGGTCCACAGGATCTTGCTTCACTTTGCAAGCCTTGGGATCGCCTATGGACTTGGATGTAGTTAATGCTTCACCAGTACCTTCATGCCGACTGGATTCACCAAGCATTTGGTGGTGCCCAACCAGTCCCATACCTGGTTGGCCCTCTCCATTGCCGAGCCAGCACATTCGTCTAGGTAATCGACCAGTGGAAGGAAACTACGCCACCTGACCATTATAGGTCAAGGCTCTACTATGGAGCCATAGGCATCTCAAGGTTTTCAGTCAGTCTTGGCGCCCGCCCTCCTACTGCTGTCCCAATAGAGATTTTATTCCTTCACCAATGTCACCACACCTTCTTGCACCGCAACCCTTCACACACACAACTCTTCATTCATACAAGGACGTCATTCCTTCTCTGGTGCAAATCGGTGGTTCCTTTTAGGAACTTTATAGGTGACTTTCTTGACTGCAGGTTAGCATGACCCCACTCACACAAGGATGATACCTCTTCTTATTACACAACTCTTCGGGCCTGTCCATCCCTTCTGGTAATATATCATGTGAGCATAGAAAGGTTACCAATTCCCATACAGTCCTTTTGTGTATCCTTCTTCACTTTGCCTCTTAATGTGCAGTATCAGTCTGCATCCGTGTAGGCTGACAACACAAGAAGGATAAGCAAGCTCATTAGTATTGTTGTTCAATTTTGTAACCATAATCCATATCATTCACTATCAAGTATTGAAACACTAGGAATGCATCCATTCCCTTAGGGTGTAGTCAATATTGAAAACCCTATCATGACCTAGCACCAGAAAAGGTGTGCACCCCCTTTTCGATGTGTGCCATGTAGGCCCTAATCATACTCAAGTAGTCTGCAATGATATAAAAAGATAGAGCATGCTCTGCATATTAACCCTAATGATTTAGACATGCATGTTCTTATCTAGGGTCACAAAATACTCATTCATTTTGCAGATGTATCTCACATGCCTTCTGGGCATAGCTTTACCATCTCACTCTCATGGTTTATCGTCATGCGGTTTAGCTGAGATATTGTCAATGGCGTTTCACCCGAAACCCATTTCCAAAGCATGGGGTCTTTCCCATCTAGTTTTGCTTTTGTAGGCCATCACTCCTGGTCTTCCTTCAATGTGTCTTCCTGGCACATTTATCAAACAGCCAAACAGTTAGCAGCATTTAGCAATAAGCTTCAAGTATGATTGTTCCATAACCAATCATTAGCATTAATAATTAATTCAACATGAATTTGCAACTCTGTCTCCTACATAAATTGATTTGTTTAACCATGAGGCCATCCTCATATTGTTTGTCTCTCGTAAGTGGTATCACGCTGTTCATTATGGTTTTACTCTTGCTACCATACATGAACATCCACCTACAACATGTCCTCCTGACACAATTTATATAAGCCAAACAATGATTAGCAATTATAAGCAAATTCTCAAATCTGTTTTCCTACAAAAATTAGATTTGCAATCATGAGATTATTCTCATAAATTTAAATGATAAAATTTTCAGATTTGTTTCATGCATACTTTACAACCATGAGAACCTTTTCATAGCCTTTGGATTTTGCACATGGTAGATCCCGGTCTTTGCTATGGACTTATCTTCATTGCCATATGTAAGAATTTTCTACCTGAAAACTGAAACTTCAATCAACCAAACACGTTTTGAGTATCTATGCATATAATCCTTTCATTGCCACAACAGTCACGGAAGTGATCTCATAATTATGACACTCAATAATTCAAACACCTTCAACTGTTAACATTTGAAATGCAATGAAATATATACATTCCTATATATGCATCATTGTCACAATAAAATTGCAATACACAGTCACATTATCCATGCAATTTAAATAAACTGTAAATACTCATTACTTCACATTCCATGCAATTTTGTCCTTCCAACAGAGCACTCTAGTAGCCCATCACATGTCTACCTTCTTCATGCAATCATTCTCCTGCATTCACAACAGCTCATGGAATGGTCTCAGTACTAACAATAGTTCACCATTTCATCTATCATCTAATTGCATTGAAATATATATATATCACAACCATGCATTCACACAATGCATCTCAACATGTGCACCCGCACATATGCATGCACATCCACAACATTTACATAATATTTTGATGTACATTCACTTAATACATAACCCATCAATGCAACCTTGCATTAATCCATGAATGCTATGCATTCCAACATATTATGGCCTAACCATGCTTGTCTCATATGGCATACACTACCATAGGACCATAAGTCATCACGTGCTTTGGTTGTTAAACTCACAACCAACATACATAAATGGCATGATATAATTTCATATGAATGCATTGAGATTTCTAAGCAATTATAGGATGTAAATATCATTTCCTTCACTTACCCACACCTCACCATACTCGGTAGGTTAATGTTCCCATTCGGGCACTCAATATCACATGCAAACAATTCAACATAGTTTAAACATAGTGAAGGTATCTCACCAAATCCTCCTTCAACATTCATGCAATTAAGCACAATTAACCATTACCTGCATGGCTGTTATTAATATCGCTTGATGTTACCTGATCAGTTGGCCTCTTACCAAGGCTACTTAGTCCTTTTGCCAACATCATGATCATGGACTTGTTGCACCATCCTCTCTTCATAAGGTCATTGGTCACGTGCAACAACGTCATCAACTTCTTTAGCCATGTTTTGATTGTATTTGTCCTACAACCAATGCAGACACAACTAATTATTAACAACCACCATAATTATCTCAATTAGCTCATTGCATATGTGAAACCTCACTATTTTACCAATATGCAATGTCCTATTCATGTACAAACATTTCACATGCACTGTGCAATGTTTCTTAATATTCCAACTAGTGCATAGTCATATCATCTATCTAATCTCTTGCATTTCAACATTCCTATGCCATAATTGATATGCACGACCACTTCAGAATTATAAATACAATATCAAAACAGGGGTTAAGGAATTCTCTCTTTCCAATTCCTCATTGTAGCATGGAATTTCCTTTTCCACATCATAGCTGATCCAATTTCATGGGCTCTATACCATGCACACAAGCAATTATTAGCTATGATCTGCTCACAAAGTAGAAATTCAATATATGTATTCATGTGTATAATATTCATTCATGACATTTTCCAAGCATACAATTATTATGTTATAAACATAAATGGTTTAAGGTGAGAGATTTCCCTTTCATCAGCATTGCCTTACTGCTCCCATTGCTTTTCCCCGTTTGGAGCAAATATTAAGGCTAAAATGTCCACCAGCGTTGCAGATCTTATCGTTATTTTTGCCACCGGTGTTGTGAATATTTAGCTTAAAAAGCGTCGCCCGTGTCGTGGAATTTTAAGCTAAAATTCGCCGCCCTTGTTCCCGCCCTTAAGGTTATTTTCACCGCGCACACCACACAAACATTCAACATAAATTTGCCGCTGCGTGCAGAAAGTTAGCGTAACTCCCACCGCCGCGTTGCAAAGTTAATCTTAACTTCACTGCGCTGTGCGCAGAAAGTTAGCATAACTTCCGCCGCCGCAGCCCTTAGGCATAATTTCGAAAACAATTAATTTTTTTTTTTTTTGAGATTCTTTCTTCCTTTTGGTGCAGAATTTCCAACTTTTCCACTGATCGTGTCGTAGATATTGAGGTTAAAATTGTCGTGGTTGGTTCAGATGTTAAGATTATAATTGCCGCGGGTGGCGCAACTCTTATCGCTAATTTTGCGGCCACGCGCGCAAAATTTATCCTTAACTTCACCGCGGACGTCGCAGAATTTAACATTACTTTCACCGCGCGCATTGCAGATTTTAAAGTTAAAATGGCTGCCGCCGTGCGCATAACTTATCGTTAATTCCGCCGCCATAGCCTTAGTAGCAGACACTTAGAAAATTTTCAAATTTTCAAAAACAGTTAGAAAATTTTAAAATTTTTCCTGTTTTTTTTTTTTGCTGTGATGATCATTGCTCAACAGGAAGCATAATTAGAGATCATACTCGCATAGAACAAAACAGAAAAAGTATGTCAAGAAAATTGCACCTCTTTCATGTCAAGAATAAAACAACAGAACAACAAAATAATATAAGATGGCAGAGGTTGCGCCTCCTTTCTCTCCTCCATGGAGGAAAACAAACAAATACAAAACTGAATGCTACTACATTGGAAACAATTTAAAGCAAGCATTCAACTTGAAAAGGGATTTTCTCCCTCCTTCCTCAATTTCATAGAATGGAATCAATGCAAGCAGTTTTGCAAAAATCCGCAAAACAGTCATCGGAATGATATCCCATTCTAACGAATAGAAGCCATGAGATCTTCAAGTTTCTTTAATGCATTTTAATTCCAAATACAAAATACATGTACACATAATGATTTATATTTCTATGAAGGGCCCAACAGCCGTAGTGTTGAACCATAAGCTCTAATACCATTCTGTAACGTACCCACCCATCCATCCAAGGCAAGGGAGGGAACATGATGCTAATCTATGGGGTTTTTCATAAAAACTTAGCCCATTCATTAGATTCATACAATTAAAAACCCATGTGTGCAGATGTAAATTCAACAAACATGCACAATGGAGATAAACTCATCCACACACATAATTTCATATGCATTCAATATATCAATATCACACATTTAATTTAACACTGCAGAGGCAAAACACATAAATAGAAAACACTTGTCTTTGTCGTGCAATTGTCCTACACAACTAGCTATGTCGCTGCAACGTTCCTCCCAACCATAGGCCTCTGCCCAACCTGTATTATTTCAGCACTCAAAAACCACCCCCGAGTTGGGCATGATATCTACAAGGAAAAGGGGACTCTCAAGCTCATCACAACCCAAAGCAATGGATACCCATCTCAACCCCCAACATTTCTTAACACACAGAAAACTCAAAACTGAGCATGGATACACATAATAGCAAAATCACAATTTCTGGGCATGAAGAAAAAGCGTTTGGCAACCAAAAACGAAATGGCAATTGGGGAATCACCCCGGGAGAGAAAAATTGTTTCCAGAAAACGTTTGTGGGCACTCAAGGGACAAAACGGCCTCCATAAACCCCAAATTCATGGCTCCCTTCCTCCCAGCCATTGTGCAATACAAAAACGAGTTGCCAGGCATGGAAAAATGCAGGAGATAGATGAAAAACATGATGGGAAAAGCCCCAACTAGCTTAGACTGCGTGAGAGGGCAAAGGCTTGGGCATTTAAGGGCCAAAACGACCTTCACAAAGTCATTCACTCACAGCAAGGAACCAACACGATTTTTGGGCAAAACCATGACAGGTTGGCACCCGAAATTGGCACATACATAGTCACACAATTGGTGGAAACATTCAAAAATGATTTCTGAGGTAGGAGATAACTACTGGGTTCACAAAAAATGATTTTTCCATAATGAAAACCAATTCTAGAAATTCAAAAACGATTTCATAACAATAAGGAAACAACAAGCTATTAAACTTATCTGTTGAGCTTCCCAATGGATTCTCTTCTTTTCCCACAGTCCAGCCATCACAAAAATGAGATTCTCAGCTTGAAAACTAGTGAATTTACAGTGTACTCCATGAGAGAAACGCCCAGCAAGCTCGAAAAATGTGAGAGAGCAAAAACTGATCATGGATAATGGCTTGGGAAGGAAATTTGTGGGTGTTTTCTTTTCCCAAGAAGGAGAAACACGATTTTCCATGAGGGTGGATTGCCCATACTTGAATTTGGACAGCCATACCTCCCCAATCCCCAAGGCATTAACTACTTCACCCAACTCTTGGGAGAAATCAATGATTGGGTACAAAAGTCAACATGGGTAGTTGATGGTTGATGGGTTCTCTCATTGACACTTGGCTTGACTTCATTGGCTCAAGGGTTTGAATACTTCCCTCCCAATTCCTTGTAATATCATACCCCCATCTCTTGTTGCATTGCATAGCTAGTTGTGGGTATTTTATTAAAATGCATATTTACAATTCCAATGTGCCTGGCTAGCACGCAAACCATATGCATCAATAAATCGATGGCGGGGCCTTGGCCTTGAGCTCCTCACCATGATTTCATAACAATATTACATCATTTACAATTTTAATGCCATGGGGTCAAATTGGGGACGTTACACCAAAACTAGGCAAATCGAGACTAAGGTCATAGGATTACATAACAAAACAAGGAAACTAATGCTAGGACAGAAGTAGCGAAAATGAACTAATCTACAAGTTTTCCAGAGAGCGGCTATGCCTCCTTTTCCTTGAGAGATGCCAGTCCATAATGAGTCGACTCTCCTCATGCGACAGAGCTACGAAGAGGTCCTCCCGAAAATGAAAATGGATCGCATCAGCCATGTCTAACAGTCGAACTTGGTGAGGCTGTTCTAATTCTTTGAAATTCAGCATCAATCGATGAACCTTAGCTTTTAGCGGGTGGATTTCCAATTGCCTTTTCAATCTCACAACACCATCTGACACTGTGACCATAGGTATAACTCCACTCAAGCAAAGAATGATATTACGAATGACCTGGCTATTCCTTTCAGAGCTAGGTGACTGGGGAAGTTCATACTGCCATCGGTGGTCCCTGGACCATCCATTTGTCCTTTAATGTGTGTTTTCCCACATAATGAAACCACAAGTGTTATCAGAAGGGAAGATCAACTGGTTAGGGGAGCGGAAATACATGAGTGGTGTGGTTGACACAAAGAATAGTCGGCCTGAGATGGATTGCCTCATTGGCAACCTGGTCCGTATTGGAATTCAACTACCTCAGAATATGAAAGAATGCTAACTTGCAGAAGGAGCGAGACAGAGCTTGAATTCTGAGCACAAGTCTAGATAATTTCATGTTGTTAACATGATTGGGGGAGTTCATGGCTTGAATAAGCATGCGAGAGTTTCCAAAAACCAAAGCTTCATCCACCCCTAGGTATTTTAACTGTGTCGAACCTTGTCACAGACCGTAAGCTTCGGCCATGTTGCTTTTTTGGACTCCCAGGTTCCAGGAATACTTAATTTCAATAATGTCCTCGGGGTTGAAAATCACCCCTCCCTCTCCAGCCGCCCCTGGGTTCCCCTTTGAGTCCCCATCAAAGAATACCTTGTAAAGCTTCCTTTCTTTCCTCCACATGTCGAACTGAGATTGATCCAATCTTATTTCCCAGACTTCCAATTGTTTGGAGATGGGAGACACGATAACAACCGAGAGATTAAAGGAGGAAATCCAATCAGTTTCTTCATTGCTCAGCGGAACTTTTTTTTGAGGGAGGATAATGGTCTGAAGACTGTCGCCCATGAGAGATTGGACTTTGGAAGCCACATGCGCTGATGAGTGGGTTAATTCTTTGAAATTCTTTGATTTCTCTCCATCCATATTTCCCAGGCTATAAATTTAGGGAGATTCAACCAACAATAAGCGAGACCGGATTTTTTTAAAAGAGAACCAGGGTACAGAGTGTCCCACAAACTGAGAATTTCCTGAATATTTCCCTAAAGATCTAGAATACCAAACCAAGGCGCTATCATCCAGTCCCAAACTTCTATATCAAAGGGACAATGAATAAACAGGTGATTAATGCTTTCTTTTCTTTCTCTGCAAAGACGACATTGAAATGGTCCTGCAAATCTGCGTTTTTCAAGGTCTCACCGGTTAAGATACTTCCGTGGGCAAGAGTCCATACAAACATGTCCACTTTTGGGAGGCTTTCGAAATCACAAATTCATTTCCAAACAACCAGGTTTCTAGGAGCAGAAGGGATTGCAAAGTAGCGTAGGTAGCCTTGAGCAGAGGAGTAAGAGCCAAAATTAGATCCCCAACTTCTTTTGTCCTTTGCTGACTTAGTGATAGGAGCTAAACCATGAAGATATGATAGAAGACGGGTTTTTTCCTCTGCTAGATGAAGTGGACAGCCTGGAATGTTCCAACTGTCCCAGGTAAAAGGTGGAGCCAAATTCCAGTTCGAGATAGCCTAGAGAGAGGCAAAGCCTTGAATTTTCATCCACACCTTCAAATTTGTAAGATCGGGAGCCTCGTCGAGGGGGAGGTTACCTAAAATAGAGTCTTTCTAGAGATTGATACTCTTCCCATTGCCAAGGGTCCATGAAAGATCGGGGTTGAACAGAGGGAGAGCTTTAAGGAAAAGAGAAAAGATAGGAGACCCTTTTTTGATATGGGGGAGAGACTCCAAACAACGAAGGCAAGGCCCAAAAAAGTACTTCCTCCTAAGGACCTGACTACTCCAGGAGGAGGGGTTGCTGAGCAAATTCCAAAGAATCTTGCCACCTAAAGCCAAATTTTGGGATTTAAGGTCCCGAATATGCAGTCCTCCTTCCATAAAGGTTTTTTTGATCTTTGACCAACTGACAATAGCAATTTTTTTCCCACCGTTGTTCTTTCCACCTTTCCAAAGTAAGTTTTGTAGGAGAGCATCAAATGAAGAGAGGATCTTGGCAGGAGCCAACAAGATAGAATGGTGATAAATTGGGAGGCTACTCAAAACAGATTTGATCAAGACTACTTTCCCAGCTAGGTTGAGCCAAAATGCTCCCCAAGAGAGAATTTTACTTTTGAATTTGTCCACTAGAGGAGCCCAATATGCTACTTTAGGCGAGGTTCTGAAGTTTGGGATGCCCAGGTATTTGAAGGAGTCCCAGATAGTAACTCCCTCAATTCCAATCATTCGGGTAATGCCAGAGAGCTCCCTCAGGTTGATGTTCCAACTGTAAATCTGGATCTTTCTTAAGTTAATTTTACTTCCAGGGGCTGTGTAGTAGGAGTCTAATTCAAGTTTAAATCGGATAGTTGTATGCATGCTGGCTCCTCTAAGAAGAATGGTTTTGTCTGCAAACTAAGTAGGATTAATGTCTTTGGTGTTGCGGGCCATTCAGATACCTATTAGGTATTGGACGTGGTGAGCTTGATCAAGTTGATAACTTAGCACTACTGCTTGAATTGCGAAGAGCATAGGGGAGAGAGGACATCCCTGCTGGAGACCTTTGCTGGCTTTAAAAAAGGAGGCCACTCTTCTGTTAATAAGCAGAGCAATCCAAGGCTCATTGATACAGGCTTTAACCCATCGGATGGAGGAGGAGTCAAATCCTTAGCTCCTCATGACCTGAAACAAGAAGGAATGATGAACTCTGTCAAAAGCATTAGCTAAATCAATTTTCACAACCATACCTTGGTCACGGTTCTTAATGCTTGAATGGATTACCCCCTAAACCAAAATGATGTTTTCCCATATTTTCATTCCTTTGATGAAGACGCCTTGATTTTCAGGGATAATTTTCGGAAGAATGATTTTGAGGCGATTGGCCATCATTTTGGTGATGATCTTATAACAAATATTGCAGAGGGAAATGGGACGAAATCTATTGAAAGAGGTGCATCCTTTTCTTTGGGAATAAGAGAAAGAAATGCAGAGTTGGTGCTCCCCCCAATCTTGTCACAGTTTTGGGACTTTGTCACCATACGAAAAAAGTCTTTGTGGATTACCTCCCAGCAGTGCTTAATGAACCTTGCGGAGAAGCCATCTAGCCCCGGGGCTTTGTCCTCTTCCATATCTTCCACCGTAGCTTTTATTTCTGCAAGAGATATTGGTTTGGTAAGGGCGAGATTGTCTTTGCATTGCAACAAATTTGGAACCAGATTCAAGACGGTTGGAGCCTCAGACGGGGGGAGTCTACTTGCTCTTCTGAGTAAACAGAGTTGAAATGCCATGTTGCCTCATATTTAATTTTCGCAAACTCGTTAATCAAATTTCCTTTATCTTGGATCTCTCGGACTTCTTTAAAATTCTTTCTGGCTTTAGATTGCTTATGGAAGTAGGCAGTGTTGCGGTCCCCTACTTGAAGCCAGAGGCTTTTGGATTTTTGTCTCCAAAATTCTTCTTCTTGCCGGCAAGCTGAGTGAAGGGATTGATGTAGCTTAACTTCTTTATCTAGGTGAGCCATGGAGATATCGGTCTTTCCCATGAAGTGTTGATGGTCTTCCATAGCTTGGTGTGCAACTAGTCTGATATGGGTAGGGGGAATAAGGAGCTTAGCCCAATTCTTAAGAGATATTTTGACTCGACGCAACTTCTCTTCCCATATGAAAAAGGGAGACCCAGTGACTGGGGCAGACCAAGCTTCTTTGACTAACCCCATGAAACCTTCTTGAGAAGTCCATAGAGGGCTAAAGCGAAAGGGTATGGGACCCAGATTGAGGGCTTTCTTCAAATCGAGTAGAATGGGTTTATGGTCCGATCCGCCAAAGGAAAGAATATGGGAGGAGGGATTTAATCCTAACAAGAGGAAGAAGTCCTGAACAAGGAACCTGTCTAACCGTGCAACTATGCGACCTGGGCCAAAACGCTTGTTTGACCAGGTGTATTTTCCTCTGGAGGGGATAATATTAGATAAATACCAGTCTAGAATGAGGTCATCTACAAGTTCTCGGATGGGATCTCTAACCACTGAAGCGCCGCATTTTTCTGAGTGATTCAACGTAACATTCAAGTCACCTGCTAAAATGACGTTGTCCAGTTTGGAGTTAATATGGACATCTCGGAGGAGATTCCAACAGTCTCTTTTTTCCCATGGGAGGACAGGTGCATAGACATTAAAAAGACATATCTGATTTCCTGTAGCTTTGTGGAGCAGCCTGGTGAAGATCCAGTGGGTGTAGGACTTATGTTCGGTTAGTTCGAAATGAGAGTTGTTCCATAACGTAACCAAACCTCCCAAAGCACCTCTGGAACTTATTGCAATGCCTTCACCATTTTTCCAAAATTTAGAATTGGTTTGAAGGAAAACCCTTTCCTCCATCTTGGTCTCTTGGATGAGTAGAAGATCAGGTTTGGTTAAGTGAATCAAATCCTTCATGGCTTCTTCTTTTTTTTGAGTGCCTAGCCCCCTACAATTCCAGGAGAGCACTTTCATTGTTTACCTTTGTTAGTGGAAGGGGTCCTTTTATGGGGGTTTCCTTGAGGTTTGGAGCTCCTAGGATTACGCAGGAGTCTTTCAAGTGTTTGCTGGGACCCCTGTAGCTTATCTTTGTAAGTGGCTTGCTCCCTTAGTTCTTTCGATGATGTCCTACGACAAGAAGATATTTTCTTGGAGGATGAGGCAATCTCGATTTCCACTTCTTCCTCATTAGATTCCTTCGTTTCAGATTCTTCACCAAGCTTCTCTTGGGTTCCAATTTCCTCTACTTCCTTTGCTGCAGATTCAAAATGCTCAACAGTAGTGGCTTCCATGAAAACCTCTGTATCTTCCATCTTTTCACTTTCCTCAATGGTCTCTAGATATTCGAAACTATTAGGTTTCAGAGAAGTCTCCAAAGGATATTTTGGGGAGGATGTTGATGGAGAAGTAACGAGGGGGCCTTTCTTGGGCTTCCTTAGGCCCTTCCCTCCTTTAGGATTAGCTTTGGTCTTTTTTCTTGATTTCCAGCCATCATTCTTGTCTTTTTCATCCTGGGTTTCTTGCTTTTGAGGACATTTTTGGAGGAAGTGGTCGTATTCTTAACAACCTCTAAATTTGAAAGGAAGCTGCTTGTAGTCCAATTTTTTAAAATAGTACCAAAATCTTGTAGTGAGCTTGATAGCTTATGGGAGGCCTGCATCCAATCCACCTCTACACAAACATGGGCACAAGCATAGTTTTCCTTAGGGGCAATCGAATCTATAAAACGCCCAAGGGAATTGCCGATATATTTTAGGGAATCATGACTCCAACAGTGCATTGGTAGATTCAGTAAACGGACCCAGATGGGGACAACCATGGGAATGTCAGCCACAGGATTGTGTGAAAATCCTCATAGTAGATCTAAGAGATGATGTATACCTCACAAGAGAATGATTATGATTAAGCAAGAAAATAGAAGAAGAGTGGTCAATACAGTATAATGAGCAACAGAATAATATGGTACAGTAGAACTCGGATAGAAGCAATAATACTTAGAACTCGGATAGAAGCAATAATACTTCACACACACTAGATTATTAATCACAAATGGACATATAAATAATACAATGCATGAGGAATTCGAATTCCTAAGGTGGCAATTCGAATTAGCCTTCATGGAGTGATCAAAGGATCACTGGAGTGTCATCGGAGCACAACTAGTATCATCGGAGCACAACTGGAAGTCTTCATCATCATCAGTGGAGTTATCAATGCTCAAGTAACTATCAACCATCATTCAAACTAACTCTGGTAGGTGTAACTGAGTGTAACTAGGTGTAACTGACTGTAACTAATTGTAACTGAGTGTAAACTGAAGACACCTGGACTGGTAGGTGAAGAAGGGCGAGTTTCTCCCTAAAATCAAGAAAGAAGGGCGCATTAAGCAACTAGAGGGATAAAACTGAATAATGAGAAGCCCTTGGGGCCTGGCTAACTGAGGGCTAGGTGCTAGACTGATGAATGGGATGCATGCAAACCCTAAAAGTGCATGCATGACTGAAAATGTAAGTGATCAAAATACTGGTGGGACTAGGATGGAGTATAGGAATATCCTAACAGATTGAAGTTCAGATTCTAGTGGTTCAGGTAGAGCCCTTGCAGTCCCATGAAGTAGGGGTCGTTCCTGAAAATTAAATCCCGATCCATCATTGATTGGAAGTCAAACAAGAAAAACCTCTCCCCATAGAGTAGGAAGCCACATCTTGTGAAATTAGTGGTCTCCAGTTGTGTTGAACCCAGCTATCAATGGTCTTCGGAGAAGGGCAGATCCCAGTAAATTGGTCAATTAGGGCCCGATCTACCAGACAGAGAGCAACCTTGATTGTGTCTTTAGGAGGGAGGGCCACGACTGGTACATCTTCAATTCGTTTCATGAACTTAGGTGGCGCTTTCCCAAAAGGTTTTTTCCCCTGCGAAGCAACCAAACGAGCGAATGCTTCAGATTCATGGGGGTGGAGGAGGAAGGGGCTTTCGATCTGCCCTCATTCAGCGCCATGACTATCGATCCCTGGTCCTGATCAGCAAAATCCAAAGCTCATTTTCCATAACTTTAAACACTCAGCCAACCACAACCCCATTGTGGAAGCAGCCGACCCATGCACGTAGCCAACCACAGCCCTGTTTTGCACGCATCCAACAAAGTTAAGCCCGCAGCCAACCAAGTTATGCCCGCATCCAAATCGTTATGCATGCAACCAATCCGTCGATCGTTTTGCACGCATCCAACCTAGTATGCCTGCAACCAAACTGTCTCGTTTTGCAGGCACCCAACCTAGTTATGCATGCAACCAACTTTTGCATGCAGTCAACCGTCTCATTTTGCACGTAGCCCCCCTGATGTTGATGGATTGTTATCCTCCCTACCCAGTGTTGGAAGGCGGTTTGGTAGAGTGTTATTGTAGCATCTCCGATGCTGCGACAAGGCAAAAGATGGTGCGAATGGGGAGAAGATGACGTGAATGGTGATGAGCAGAAGATTAGTTATGTATTTTGGGTCAATTGTACCGTGGAATGCGGGTTTTGGGTTGTTTGGACCACATATTATGTAATGTTGAGTTAGTTATACTGCAGAATGCGAGTTTTTGGTCGGTTAGTTAGATGTTGGGTCATTTGTCCAAATGTCGGTTAGGAAGTTGTTAGTAAGTGGACAAGCATTGTAATGGCGGAAGCCTATATATAGATAAGAGTCGGAGGTATTGAGGGGAAAAAACGGTGAAGAGAAGCGCATGTTTGGGTTGTTTTTGCGCATCTGTGAGATATTGTCGAGACCTGATCTTTGAGGAGATATTGTATCTAAGGTTTTGCAGTGATAATATGAAATGATGAAACTGTTCTGGTGCAATTCCTGGGTTATTTCTGTTTGTTTATGGTAATGCAATGTCACACATCATGAATAATGCTATGTTTCCTTGATACAATCTTGCTTTACTGTTACTACTGATGTGATAATAAATGCTGCGATCGAATAATGCGTTATGAATACATGTCAAATGTTTGAGATCCCTGTTTAGTGTTGCAATAGAGTTAGTTCATATAGTCGCAATCCTCCTCCTTCCTAGGCGGAAACATGGTTCCATCTGCTCTTCCTGGACGCCTTGGGTGAGACCTCATCTGCTCTGCAGGTGTTGCTGGGCGGGAAAAAACCTTCCTAGGCCGGTGCCCAGGGAGACTGCGGCATGTGTCAACAGTGAAGTGGAACCCCTGTCGACTAGAGTTGCGTTGGTTAACAAATGGTTCTGTTTCCGGGACCGTGTGAAGAGTGAAAGGAGGACATGTTGTGGCACCCGACGAAGCCGGAGATACAGAGCTGGTTTGATCAGAAGTTGCAGGAGTTTGCTGAAGAAGAAAGCCGAAACACGCGACTAATAGTAGATCACTGGGTGGGAAAATATATTCACGACACTCCGCATGAATGGTGTTTCTGTGAATTCCCAGTCATCCTGTATGAATGGTTGTCAAAGCTGACCTTCCAAAAGAGGAATTTCCAGGGTGGTGAGCCGACAGCTTGGCCCCATAATTGATTCAAGAGCTACAGGAAGTCGATAATAAGGTAATGCGGGCTGTCGAAGTTTGGCTCGATAGCATCTTGGAGGGATATATCACTGAATTTGCGGTTAACATGCAGAAATCCTATAGTGAAGCTGAAAGATATTTCTTCCGCGGACCAAGGGGAAGGTTTCTGCTGTCGCTCCAACTGTCGATTAAGATGCTAATCTGCAAAAAGGGTATATTGAAGATGCATCTTGATCAGTAGATAGCCTGGTGGGAAGAGGCTGTGGGTACAGCGACTGTTGGGGAATGGTACATGGAATGGTAAGGGGTAGATGGGTGCAGACCATGAGGAGACTGTGAGCGAAGCCGAGGAAGAAAGTGGTCTTACAAGAGGAGGAGCGAGGTTTCGATAGGAGAAGAGGCAAAGGACAGGAGAAGGTCCTGCTGCAATCGAACCGCAAAACCGTGAAGGAAGACCACACGGGATGAAGCGACCTCACAATCCTAACAGGGACGGCCAAGCTACATCCAAGATAGAAGCAGCACCAAACCCTGGCACCAACGTACCCACACCTCCACTCACTATCTCACAAACAGTAAGGAATACCACTTCGACACCCCCGAGTTCATTAATTTGACAAATGTTACTTGCTAGTAGTTCAGCAACTGGAGGAAGGAAGCCCAGGATAGCGGGCGATGATACTAAGTTACCGCTGTTCCATGGTAATGGAACCGACAACCCTGAACAGTACTGGTTTTTATGTGAGGTCGTATGGACAGTAAAACAGGTCATTGATGATAATGAGAAGAAAGGGCAACTGGTGACAACTCTTCGGGGTCGCACCTTGGATTGGTTTATGAAGTTTACACAGGTTCCTATCGGTACCCCGGCAAAGTCATTGGATGAAATCTGCATGGGACTGATCGTGGAATTCCAGAAGCCTAAATCTGAAGCACAATACATTACAGAGCTTAAGGAAATTAAGCAGTATCCCAATGAGTCTGTGTGGGACTTTGATCAACATTTCAAGACGCTAATGGCACGAGTTAGTTTTGATATGAGCGTTGTCCAACATAAAGAGTGCTTTACTGTGGCATTGCTCCCGCACATTCGGCTGCCATTGATGCAGTAAATCATCTCAACGCCTAGCGAAGCTCCAGAGATTGCAATGCAATTGGAGGCATCACCGATTGGGGATAATGCAGTCGGGATGTCACAAATACAGACACAGCTCACTAACTTGACTATACAGTTGCAAGATTTGAAGAGGAACAAGGAACAACACTATGAAGTATGGTGTACATGATGCCGAGGAGAAGGGCATACAAAGGACAATTGCTCGGATTTCTGTAATTATTTGGTGTCAGGTGCGGCAAACCCATTGAATGGAGGCAGCATGCCGTGGTGTCGCGTTTTCCAGGTGTATGGGAACAGTCACGACAATTGCCCTTATATGCAGAAAATGGTCACAACCCCAAGAAATCTTTATTGCACATTTTGCAAGTCGATGGGTCACGATGACAAAGATTTCCGTGCATATGGGTTGCTATAAGAAAGAATATGTGATGCATTCTACGTCAAGGATGATCAGCGTGTCGTACAACAACCACAACTGCAACCGCAGGTAGCCCAGCCACTACCTCAATCGCAGATGCAGTTTGTACTGCACTAACAATCGCAGCAGTTCATGCCGCAATATGCTCCAATGTAAGTGGCTGCACAACAACCACAGTACGTCTAGCAACCTCAGTATACACCGTAGGGGCGAGGCATGCAACAGAATCCTATACAGCCACAGTACCAACAACAGGGCAGATTATGAGGAGGATAACAAGGTGGACACGATGGAGGATTTGGTCGCGGAGGAGGATGGGGTGGCCATGGACCTGTTCAATGCTATCACTGTGCGGTGTGGGGGCATTATCAGTGAGACTGTCCACTACTACAAAATCAATGTATGTTCTGTTTTGTTAATGATCATACAATTGAGAATTGTCCAGAGTTGATTTCATGATGGCAGGCTAGGAACGCTCCGCAGATACAGAATTAGACCCAGCTACAATAACCAGCCCAGAACCAAGTATAGCAACTAGTCCAAAACCAAGTACAGTAACCAATACAGAACCAACCCCCACAACCGAATTAGAACGCAAATCCAAGTGTGAACCCACAGGGGAATCTATAGCAGACTCAGATGCAAAGTGCAAATATTGCGACAATTTCTGCAGAACCACGACCAGAAGATGCTTCGGTGGCTGTTGTAACTCATGGAGGCAAAACGACTGGGGAAGATAGCTTGCGACCGCTGATTCAGTTGGCAGGCCAGAAGACGGTACCATTTGACATCGATGCTGAACGGGAGGCATTCCTTCAGGCGTGTCCCACCTTGGAGAAAGACTGCGGTAACGATGTTGTTTGCGATATGCCACCTGTCTTTGACACTACATCGGAGGGTGGTTCGTAGACACCATCAGGAACATTGCAAAGGTTTCTTGAGAGTTGTCTGTTGTTGGCCTGGGATCCGGCCGCCCTGGTTGAGATTGAGGGATGGTTGGAGCGATTTCCGAAAGGATGGCAGGAGTCAGCAGTAAACTCTTTACAGCGATGGAAGACTGGCAAGGAGATGAGAATGAACATCCAGATTGGTGACTATGATGTCGATTAAGTTATTCTTGATCTTGGTTCGGATGTTAACATCTTAACCAAGCAGGCGTGGCAGAAAATGGGGAGTCCCCCATTGAGCTGGTCTCCTGTGCAGCTTTGGTTAGCTAACCATGCGAAAGTAACACCCATTGGGCGAGTGTCGCGGATAACAGTTGATATTGAGGGCATGAAGACTTCTGATGACTTCGATGTCATTGAAGTGGTTGAGGGAGGAAGCTCCTATCTTGCACTATTGGGGATTGGATGGGATAACGATAGTGGAGCTGTAATCAACTTCAATAGGCACATGGTGACCTTTGAGAATCATGATTTCAGAGTCATAGCCCCATTGGATCAGGCTGAAGGATGCTGATACATTGAGCCTGTAATAGATGACGATCCCACTGGATGGGACCATGCATTCAATATTTCCGAAGACTATATTCACCCTACTGCCAACGGTGAGCTAGGATGGTGCAGCGATAGATCTTGTCTTCCAACTCTGATGATGCATTAGAACATTGGCAGAACCGCTTGCGCGAAGTGTCGCTTCGAAAATGTGGCTTAGTTACGCAATATTTATGTCGTGTTGCAAAAAAAACAGTCACACTACCAATCTATGAGGGGTTTCCTGGCTTAACCAACTTTTTGACAGAATTTGAAGAACGAGTCTCAGAACCACAACGATTGCACCAGTCCGACAACAGATCCTACCTAACATGGGTCACCCTAGTCAGCACCCTTATGCCATTTTGGTGCCCATGCTGAGTTTTTCTCATAGGCTCGGGAGCCTTTTTAGATTTACCATGACTTTGAGAAGAATCCTCATATCTTTCTTCCTCATATATTTCTGGCCATCCCTGATAAGGCTCCCGTCTTTGTGTTCAAATTGCATATGCATCTGTTATGATCCCGCTTGCGCTAATGAGCTTGATGCCAGCTTCCATGCTTTTAGCTCATTGTATAAGCCTCCATCTCTGATCTCATTTCTGCTAAGCCCTGTATCATTTTGCCGTCGCATTTTGACACCTTTGACCTGGAGGAGACACACCCTGAGTGTCCTTATCTTGCTCATGTTCCTTGCATTAGGCATAGCTTTGTTCCATGCGCTTGGAGTTAGTTTCGCATGTCCCTGACACTCGTCTCCTCCCTTTTCAAACATTCTTCCACTTTTACTTCGAGCTCGTTAAAAACAGTAAGTAGGTTACGAGCAGTCTTCCACCTTTCCTTTGAGCTCGTTAAAAATAGTAAGGAGGCTATGAGCATTTCTTTCATCTTCACTTCGAGCTCATTAAAAATAGTAAGGAAGTTATGAGCATTTTTTTGTATCTCCTTTGAGCTCATTAAAAACAGTAAGGAGGTCACGAGTTTACTTTTTCGGGCTCGTTAAACCTTTATGGAAAAGATCCCTCTGGAGTTCTTTTAAGCCCTTTTCAGATTCCTTAAATAAGAAAAGTTTGCCGAGCATAGTTGTCTTTTCGGGCTCATTAAAATAACTGAATCGACATCCACTTAGGTATAGAATTACCCCTTTTCCGGGCCTTGGTGGATAATTTACGGAAAAGGTATACTGTAGGTATACTCTAGTATGCGCTAGAAGAGTTCTTCTTCCATTATTTTACACTTTTTCGGGGAAGGAGACTAACTTTACGAAAAAGGACCTTTGGAGTCGTCTTTAGGGTTTTCAGACTCTCGAAATGTGAAAACACCAAGCGAGCATTCACCTACTCGGGCTCGATGTGAAATCCACGATATGGTTGATAGAGGACTGTTTAAGGTTTTCAACTCTATAAACAAGAAAACACCGCCGAGCACAGACCAATTCGTGCTCGATATAAAATCCATGGATAGGTGTATGGAGTTTTCTTCTAGGTTTTTCAGACTCCTTAAATATGAAAATACCATTGAGCATGCTTTAGTTCTTTGTCAAGCTCGTTAAAAAATGAAAAAGGAAAGGGAAGGGAAGAATATTAAAATATCTTTCAATATGATGGCAGCAAGTCTACTATCTCCTTGAACAAAGCACCTGTTTTGAGTCTATCAAACAAGTTGGGTTCTAGTGTTAGCCTTAGGATAAACCTGATCTCAGAGTTCTTACTCCTCTGTTTGGTTAGTCTTCCAATCATATGGAGAATCTGTTAATGTCTCCTACATTGAAGATTTGCATCATGGTCTCTTTGTGTTAAAAACTGCCTAAGTCACTCTTGTGTCGTGCTCACTATTCAAGGATATAACCTGTGTCGGCCATTCTGCGGTTTCCTTGACCTCATGCGTCGGCCATTCCTTGGTGTCAGTATGTTCCATCATGTGTTCAGTCCTACTCCAAATCAGCTCATACCTGTTGAGTGTCCCTCGTGTTGGATGATGGAGGATGCCTTAAGGCCTCCCTTCCAACATACTTCTTCCCATCGACTTCAACTCATTGTGCTCTGGGAATGAAGTTTAGAGTTTCGGTTAGTACCTTGGGGATTGCAGTCATTAGTGGAATTTTCCGTCGCTATTGGAAGATAAGAATACATCAATGTCTCCTATTCGATGGATTCTTCAAGTGTTCGACAACAAGACCATTTATTCGCACTTGCTTGAATGTACTAGGTACCTTGGGTTCCATTTTCATTATTGGTGGACACCCTTGCGTTTGTTAATGGTATACATCAATGACCGGTAATCAAATGATACCTCCCATGTTCGACATCAACTCATTTATTCGCATGGATAGGTTTCTACCTTGGGTTGTTTTTTGATGAAGACCTTGGGATCCTCGATAGCATCACCTCATTTATGTTATCGCAAGACTGAGCCACACTCTTTTTGGTTCTTGATGAGACATAGATCCAGCTTGTTCTCTATGGCTATGTTCTCCAGTTTTGACATAGATCCACCTTGTATTTATGTGGCTATGTTTACACTTATGTTCCTCATGGATCCACGCTTGTATTTTAGTGGCCATGATATATGTATCAGTATTTGGATCATTATTGTATACTCTTGGAGGTCATGTTCCACTATTTGAACATGGACAGTTACCCCAAGGATAAGTTTGTCTGACATTGCCTTTGCTTTCAGGTACTTCATTTGAGCCTATGATTCTTGGTTTCTCTGGTTCCTCCATGATTCAACTCTTTGTTATTTATAATGTATTTCGGCCATCGTTTCCCTCACTCCCTCTGACCTCATACATTAGGGGGCATCTGTTATAGCCTAAAATGACACTTCTCCGTCCGTGACAACACTTGTATCACTTGGTTGCATGACGACACTTCTTGAGATCAAGTTTAGTCACACAACAAGACACTTGTGGATTGAAGGGTCATTTGGGACATTAAAAATGGTTGAAATTACCTCACTCTTGGCCCATTTGATGGTTATAACCCTTAGGAACATTTTTCCAGACAAAACCATCTCCTGAAAATCATCAGAAAACCCTGTTTTTGGCCATTTTTCTCCAAAAACGTTGGTTTCCTATGCATAGAGTAGGGCATACTAGGATGTGTGCGCGACTCTTATGCCTATAGAGTAGTGCACACCTTGGAAAATATGCAATTCCACTTCAATAAAGTAGCGCACACCCTCAGAAATATGCAACTCTGCTTCAATAAAGTAGCGCACACCTTGAGAAATGCGCTGGTTTGCAGTAGGAAGAGTAGGGCACTTTCCTGAACTAGTCAAAATCTCGAATTTTTGTTGAAATGAATTGGTTTGGCAACCTCCTGATCGGTTATAACTACTTTTCCTCTCCTTCATTGACTATATAAGGAAGGTAGAAGGGCCATGTGAGGGGACCAAGCCTATAACAATGTTATGCTGGAGGAATGGAGACCCTCATCCCCCTCTCTTGTGCCTCAGTTTCTGATAAAACCTAGCACAGTTGATTAGAGGCTGGGATCCTTGGAGAACAGAAGCAGGAGACCTTGAATCTAGGTTTCGTGAAGTGCCAAGCTTGAAGGAAGGTATAACTTTATGTACTTGCTTCATTCATTAATAAAGATCAGATGTTCTTCCCTTTCCAAATATGACCTATTCATGTGTGTCTCAGATTTGATTACAGTTTGCTTATAGTCTAATGTCTTCTTCTATTATGAATATCAATCTTTTATATGTAGTCAAATGTATTTGAGAAAGGTATCGAGTTGTTTTGCAGGTGTGGGCATTGTGATACTGGATAGCATTGAAGAGCAAGGAAAGGAAAGCTTGGGATCAACCTTTTGAATAAGGTGCACATATCTCTAACCTCAATCTCTTTACTTACTTGTTGCACTTGCAGAACTTTTGTAGGTCTATCTTTCGTATCTGAAGTTGGTAGTTTCTCCCCTGAACTATAGGTGCATTTTCCTCACAATAGACCCTCCAACACAGTCACTGGCATCGGAGATTACTACCCCTTTGGGGTTCTCGAGAGATCTTCTTGGGTGCCCACTCCCTTCCTTCTTAGCAGAATCAGAGGTATCGGTCTCATTTGGGAGCTTCAACCCCAATGTGACCATCTAGAGGAAGAATGGTAACAGAAGGAGAAAAGATATGGCTCGCACCTTAGGTGGGATTACTTTAGCAGTATTTGACGCTGAGGCTGGTATGTCGACTTCTGTGGGAACTAGTAGTGACTCCTAGTCACTTATCACAAATATCTTCAAGCCCCTTAGAGCAATGCCAACCATTACCACTGTTACCAAACGATATTGTTGTCCCTCAATGTTCGAGGGGTTGGGGGTACCCCTAAGTACACAACCCTTCGTCCTCTATTGTATTTAGTCAAGCCTGAGATTTCCTTTTTTCAAGAGACCATGGTGGACAGTATGTACAAAAACGAGGGAGTTTCTATGGATATTCTTTCCTTCTTGGGAAGTTAGCACTGTTGGAGCAGACGACCGCTCCAATGGACTTACCTTATGGTCAGAAAAAGTAGGGAATTGGATGCACCCTTGCACCTCTTTAATTGTTATGGGCCTATTACTAATAATCCTTCCTACTGGTTAGAACTATCGGCCAGGGGTCTTTTGAATGTTAGTTCGTTAATTATAGCTGGGGACTTAAACTTCACCCTGTTTGCCCGAGAATCGTGGGGAGACAAAGCTTGTATTTCGACCCACACGGACTAGTTCAAGGATTTGGTTGATACACATGGTCTTATTGATGTTGAGCCTTCCCCTTTCGCTCCCACTTGGCACAACGGAAGGACTGGGACAAAAGCAGTGGCCAAAATACTGGATTGGTTCCTTATAAAAGAAGACCTTTTTTCTATTATGGAGAGATGCAATTGAGAATGCAAACATCTCAGACCATAAACCGATTGTTCTCAATTGTGGAAAAGGGGAAAAATTCACAAAGTTCCCATTTAAATATTGTCATTTGTGGTCACAGGAGGAAGAATTTTAAATTTAATCATATGGTTAGACATCACTGGCACAATTTTTCTTCCACTATAGCAGGCACTGCTATGATTCGTCTTCTTGAGTTCCTTAGAACACTAAAATAATTGGTTTCGTTGTGGATTAGAGAAAGAAAGTTGAAGCTACATGTGGAGCTGAAAATTATTGAGGAGGAACTGGATCTCCTTCACATCTGTCTTTTTGAGGATTTTGCTAAAAATCCTACTTCTCTACGCATCAGAGAACTGGAAGATAAGAAGAGGGATATCCTTCTCAAAGAGGAAGAGATGTGGTGATTAAAGAGCAGGTCCCTTTGGCTCACGAGCGGTGATAGGAACACAAAATTTTTCCACTCCTATCCAAAGGATAGAAGGAGACGCAAAGCTATATGGGAATTAGAGTTCCCCACAGGTGTTAAACTTACTGACTGGAATGGTTTAGAGGATGCGGCCATCCGACATTTCACTAAAATGTTTTCAGATCCGAAAACATCAAATCTGGAGACACAATTTTGGATTCTCCAGGTGATTCCCCACATTTTTTTGGAAGAGGACTGTAACAATATTGGAAGACATGTGTCCTTAGAGGAGATTGAAGGAATTTTGAAGAATATGGAAAAAGACAAACCCAAGACCCGATGGCTGGACTTGCGAATTCTTTGTGCAGTTTTTTGATATATTGGGCCCATAACTGGTCAACTTAGTGGAAGGTGCTTGCCAGACAGGTAAAGTTTCAGGTGGTGTTAATGTGACTTTCTTGGATTTAATTCCAAAGAAATCTAATGCAACCTCCTTCAATGACTATAACCTGATATCCCTATGTAGCTTGATATACAAACTCATTGCTAAGACTATTGCTAACAGGATCAAAGAGAGTTTGTCAACTCGAATATACAAAGAGCAGTTTGGATTCTTGAATCAAAGGTTGATCTTTGATGCCATTGGGGTCGCGCAAGAGGCTATTCATTCTGTAGAGCAGAAGAAGCTTGGTTCACTAGTTTTAAAACTGGATGTAGTGAAACATACGATCTGGTGGGCTGGTCTTTCTTTAGACTTGTTCTTCTAAATGCAGGGTTGGATTACACTATCACTCAATGGATCATGGGTTGTGTCTCATCTGCGAATTTCACAGTCCTTGTCAACAGGAGTCCCACTCCTTTCTTCAAAGCTTCTAGAGGATTGCGACAAGGTTGTCCACTCTCACCTTTATTGTTCCTCTTAATTATAGAAGGGGCCCAACCACCTTATCCTAGAAGAAAAATTGGAAAGCAAGGTACGTGGTATTAAGGTCTCGTCCAACCATTTTATTTCCCCTCTCTTATTCGTGGGCAGCGTCCTCATTTTCAGCATTGGAAATTATCAAGAAATGATGCACTTCAAATTTTTATTGGATACCTTCTGTTGTGCTACAAGTATGTTGATCAGTTTCCAAAAGTCGAGCTGGTACTCCCTGTTTCTGGAATAGGAGAACCTGCAACAAATCTGTGATGTTTTCCCACTGGATATCAAACACCTTAATTTGGGACTGAACTACTAGGGCTTTTTCTTGAAACCAAATGCCTATAGGGTGTCTGACTGGCTATGGATGGTTTAAAAAATAGAGAAAAGGATCAATTCATGGACTCTTCAGAAGCTTACCATGGGAGGCCGTATGACCCTATTGAACTCGGTACTCTCCAATTTGCTAGTATACTGGCTCACTCTAGCAAAGGTACCATCTTCTATTCTGTATAGAATCAGACATCGTCGACTTCCTATGGGATACGTCTGTTAGTTTTTACCTGTTTAGCATAATAACATTAAACAATCTAATCACTGAAAGAAAGACAAGAACAACAAACAAAAAGAACACAAAATTTCTCTTGGGGAAACCACAAAGGAAGAAAACCCCGACAAAACTTCCTCAGTATAGAATACACCAAGTACAAGAAAAAATCCCAAGACAAAAACAACTTCTCTCCTTCACTTGTGTGAACTTGTCTCTCTCCTATGCGAACTCGAGTGAGTGATACAAATGAGCAACTCAACCTCCTATTTATATTCTTCAGTTGAGGTGAATTTTTCCTCAATAGGGCCGACTTGACCTAACTGATTGGGCTGACTTGTCAATTACATAATATAATATTATTTTCTGGGTTCTTCTAGGCCGACACAAGTCTTAGGGTTTACATTGACTCTTTCAATGACTCTTACATTATCTATTAAATCAATGACATCTCCCGAAGGAGGAATGCAATAATACAATAGACAAGTACATTTAGAATATCTTCTGCAGTTACATTTCTTTAACAACATCCAATGGCATGGGATAAAGTCTCCACCTTGAAGTTTTGGGTGGCTGGGGGATCCGAAATATTTTATGGGTTTATTGGGCCCTTCATATGAAAAGTTTGTGGAGAGGGCTCATTGATCAAGGGCTTTGGGGTTTGATAATTAGGGATAAGTATCAAGTAGAGGACTATGATCAAATGGTTCATATTAGATAACAAAAAAGAAAAGCATTGTTCGACGATTTGGGTTGGCCTGGTGGAGGTCTTCCCACTTCTAAATCGTTGGTTGGTTTGGAATGCAGGAAATAGATATCAGATCAGAGTAGGAACTGATTTGATTCTGGGCACCAATATTGGGATACTCTCTCCCTCAACTTTACAGCTGATTCAACAAAGAGGGTGTTAATATTATCTGGAGGCCACTACTTGCTTTGGAAACCTTGATATCTCAATGACCTTGAGTCTCTATAAGCCAAATAAACAAATAAAGACTTATAACAAAAGGTACTACCAGATCTCTTAACACAACCAATAAAAATAGCAATCACACAAATGAACTCACAATATACCTTGGAAAACCCAATGGGGAAAACCAGCTCTGATGGGGGATTTCTTATATCTCGACCCCAGAGAAAAGTAAGAAGAAGATAGATACATATAAAACTTCAGAAGAATACAACCGAACTTGACGGGTATCAAAACCCTAGATCTGCATGCAAAAGCTTATGCATGCAGATGGGAAATGGGCCCCAACTGTTTGTTCGGATTTGGATCTCTCTGCAAGTCTATCTCTGTTGGTACTACCTTTCTCACTGCACATTTATGATCTGCTCTATCAAAGAAGAATGCCTTCTGTCTAGATCTGAATAATGTGCCCCACTCTGCATGGAAAAGTGTCCCCCTCCTCCAACACTAAAAAGTCACTCTCAATCAGATCTTAGCCGATATGATCTCTGATCATCACAGTTCGTCCTCAATCACTGACGAAGACCTACTCCGGAAGTCTCAGCTGCTCAATCCTAAATCCGGATGCACAACAACCTCCTTGCCTTAGAAAGTCTGCCCTCCTCTCCTAGGAAAGTCCCCCAACCTGAAAATAATGAAGAATATCATCTTTGATGCTCTCTTAGACCACAGTCAATAGCACACAAGTGCCTCTGATCAAGTGAGGATTGAGCTAGCTCAGATCCCCTCACTCTCCTTCCTGTAGAAGCTCCTCTCTCTCTCAAAAAGTCACGCTCTCTACATGCACAAGTCTCCCTCACTATAAACTAATCTCTCTCTGATAACTTTGTTGAGTAACCTCTACCGGTGACCTCCTTCCTCCTCACAATAACTCATCGTCCGATTAGGGTTTCCAAAACCCTAAAGTGAGTGCATGCAAAAATCTCACTTTTGCATACTTTTTAATTAACAGGTGTGCATGCACGAGGCAAATCAAACCGAAAGGTGTGCATGCATCCACTATTAGATTCATGCCACTAGGTAGAGTGCATATCACCCTTTACCTCATCCTAATGCCTATACTGCAAATGTACCTCCATGCAAGGCATCTGAATCATGGAGGACATCCCGAGATACCACTATCTCTAACAGAGGGATATTTTTCCTTAACAATGCTTACACCAGAGGAGCGAGGACCCACAGGCACCTTATTTGGCTAAAGGATTTGGATTTAAACCTCATAGGGACAACAAGAATGGAATGGAATGATTATGTCTCCGAGCTATCACATGATGGTATCATCTTGAACGATGAATTGGATCATATATTTTGGTCTTTTGGAGGTAGTGACTGGCATATCACTACAAATTCTGCCTACGAGGTCTATTGTCGACTCAACACATATTCACCCAACTTTTTGGTGGATCAGACACCTGTGGAAATGGGACATCCCGACGAATATTAAGATCTTCATTCGGTTGGCATTTCATCGTAGGATCCTTATGGGAGATGTATACAGACTCAGAGGCGGAATTGGTCCTTCATGTTGTTTTTTGTGTTACAGATCTGAGGAGACGGTTGACCATATTTTCACCCAATGTAATTTTACACTTCTGGGATGAAGTTACCTCACGTCATAGGATCACAGGCGAGTGGACTGCAGGTTCACTTGATTCATGTCTGAGAAACTGACACAGAAAGCATTATCATTTTATGACTTTTCCTCTACTTTATATATGGGGAATTTGGCGAGCTCGAAACAAGATCCTTTTTGAGGGAATGTATTTGACTGTAACAAGGTCTGCATCATTTGTTTCACATTATTTATCTGATTTATCTTGCAGTAGTTCGAAACATCCTCGGATTATCAGTAGGCCACTGTTACATTCAACCACTAGCGCGGTTAGATTTTTTGAGGGGGCTTCACAAGCAGGTAGATGTGGTGCTGGTTGTCTTATTAAATTTGGTTGTGCTCACTTTCCAGAGATGAGCATCGAGGTTGGAAGGGGCAATAACACATGTGCAGAGATATTAGCCCTATGGGGGTCTTCTACAACTAGCCCCACTACGGTCAATCAGTAGGATTCAGATATATGGTGACTCCCCGACAATCATAAATTGGATCTCAGGCATACAACGCTTACAAGTTCCTGCATTGGTTTCCTGGAAATAACATATCCAGATTTCTCTTAGTCGATTTGAGGACACTGAGTTTCATCACATTGCCAGGATCTACAATAAAAAAGCAGACGGGCTCTCAAAAAAGGGTCTGGAATTAGAAGAAGGATGCTTTGTTATGAGACACTATCACAACAACCGTCTTTTGGAGGAGACAATTTTCCGAATATATTAGTAGATATATTTTTTTGGCTTTTGTTTCCTCAAGATTAGATTTTGAGAACACATAATAGATAAAAAGTCCCTCCAGGAATATGATGTTAAATTAGCATGGTAATATATCAGATGATTTACTTTGATAGAAATAGAAAAAACAGAAAGAAAAATATGGAGATAATTTTTGGCCAATTGGGGCTTTTCTAAAACAGAACAAAAAACTTTTGTCTTTCATGACAAAGAATGGACTGTAGTTTCTTTGATTCAACTAATAAATAGCAAGAAACTGTTTTTCCTAAAAAAAAAAAAAAAAAAAACAAAAAACAAACACTTAAATTGTTAACATAGAAATATTGCATTGATTTGAGAATTAGATAACAATTTCATTAACGGCTTATAAAAGAAGGATTTTATGTGAAAGTGATGTATAACAAGCTTCTATAACAAATAGCGTATATGTTGTTTTATGCCTAATTTATCAATTGTTATGTATCCTGTTCACAAAATCTTAACAATAAATTTATCAGAATCATTTCTTCATTGCGCCGAGAGGCGCTCTACATCCCAGTATGGGGGAGATCTTGTGAGTCGAGTGTTTGTCGAGTTTGTGGAGTGTTTGTAGAGTAACAAAATAATACAAAGTAAAAAGCAATAAATATTACGTCAGCCATAAACAAAAAAGAATAATACAAAGTAAAAAGTAAATATGAGACTTAAACTAGAGACTTTAGAGCTTAGGATTAGGCGGTAAATATCATGTGGCCATAAACAAAAAAGAATAATACAAAGTAAAAAGTAAATATGAGACTTAAACTAGAGACTTTAGAGCTTAAGATTAGGTGGTAAATATTATGTCGGTCATAAACGAAAAAGAATAATACAAAGTAAAAAGTAAATATGAGACTTAAACTAGAGACTTTACTTTTTACTTTTAATATAAAGTAAAAAGTATTATGAGACTTTAGAGTGTTTGTCTAGTGTTTGTCCAATAACAAAATAATACAAAGTAAACAAAAAATAATAATACAAAGTAAAAAGTAAAAAATATTATGTAGACCATAAACAAAAAAAAATAATACAAAGTAAAAAGTAAATATGAGACTTAAACTACAGACTTTAGAGCTTAGAATTAGGTGGCTCAGGTATTGCACTCAAGGAGCTATTCAAGGAAAGGTTTGCACCTCAGGATATTTGATCACTCTCAGCCCTTGATGGAGCCTAGGATTTGGATCTAGGCTAATAGTGCCTCTTCTATGATACCCATAATCCAAAAAGAACATAAGAGTCTTCACAACTCAACAATTTTACTATCAACCAAAGAAAGGAGAACTAAATTTGTTTTCTTCCTGATAAAAAACAAAATGTTGTTATTTGGTAAGGCCTCCTGAAGCTGGTATAATTAGAGTGAAATCCCACTACTGTCAAAGGCCTTATTTGAATGGATGAGAACACAAGCACCCTTACATGGATGGGTGAAAGCATCAAAAGATAAGCATAAGAAACCTTACAATAAATAATAACTTTGGGTTGAATACCAGATTTAATTCTTTAAACAAATGGAGTAGGATATTCAAGTAATTTTTTTCCTTTTCCATCCAGTGTTAAGTCACGGGATGCATTATCCTTCCTTTCATGGAAAATTAATAATTTTGATTACCTGAAGATGTATTTCCTATCATGGAAAATTAGTAATTTTGATTATCTTGAGATGAAATCACGAATTTCAAATGCCGAAATTGCACAATGTAGAAATAGATTGTCAAATGTTGGGATATGGAATTTTCTGCTAATCACCCTAATTATGTCTTTTTTAATCTAACCAACCATTTTATGATTATCCCGCATATTCTTCCATTTAACTGCATACTTTATTTTTCAACATTCTCAAGCTTAAATGTTGCATTAATTAGACACATTTAAAGTTTTCACCGTTCTCTCTTCATCATCCAAAATAATCTTTAAAGGCTACTTTGCAGGTATGCATTCATTTGTACATTAAAAGAGATCTAGTCACACAAAGGAAGTAAAATTTCTTCAATACGACCTAAATTTTACTGTAAATTCTTTCATTTCCTCTCGTTCATACCATCCTAACAAGCAATGGAGATTCCGCTAAAATATTGTTGTATTCCCACGATCTGGTAATAACCTAGTTGAAAACATACAAAGAAAGTTTAGCTCACTTACTAGAGCATGAATTTATTAGTAAACATCCCAAATTCACCAATATTACTGTAGTTTCTGGGCACGCAAGTGTTGAAAGCAAATAATGGTGAGAATTACCACAAAAAGGAGAAATCCTTTCATTTCAAGTAACAACCGAGGTCAAAATTTGGACGAATATATATAAAAAAAATTGGCCAATAATATATAACCTATTCTCTATAAGAAACTTGGTTACTCCAAATCCCTCCCATCTCCCATATCACGATCCCAACTCCAACAAAGCCATTCCAATCCAACCCAACTAAGTGAGGAATATTTCATTTTAAACAACAAATGTTTCACGAAGTTTTCATTTCAATCAATCTTGCTCTGCCTCTAGACTCTGTTATCACTCTCAGAAGTTTTCCACATTAACTGGAGTTTTAGGTGCTTTAATTATTCTTTAATCTATGGTTACTCAAGTCAATCATCATAGTGGATGAGTGATAGGTGGATAGAATCAAGGAGTAAACCTTCCTAGATTAACAGAGCCATTGGGTTCACCAAATGAGGTGAAAGCAAGGCATATTTTGCGGTGACAAATAGATTCAAGGTGACAAATAAATTGGCATGAATAGAGTTGCCAATCCAATCGAAAACCACTTTTCCTTTGAGGACAAATGACTCAATTCATTGGTTAGTGCTCGAAAGAAAGTACCTTGCGCAAGAGACCTTTCACTCGCAGGCTTGGATAGACATGAACCGTGAGGATATCTCTAGATAAACAAAAATAATTAAGAGGAGAGATATTAAAATATCATCTACACAGATGAATATAGCAAGCTTATAACACTTCACTTTAATGTTGGGATCTTCTATAACGCCCTCCCCCTCCACCCAATCCGACCATCGGGAGGGGGCACTGGTAGAACATGGGCTCTCAAATTTCACCCCAAAACCATAATACGATTTCCAACAATAAAATGTGTTCAGAAACTTAATAAAACATGCACAACGGAATTTAAAATCTATCCACACACATCTAGCATACAAATACAAGCAAAAACATTACATACATGAAATAAAAACATTTCATATTCAAATGCATGAGAATACTTATCTTTATCCGACGCAGATCCAAGCAATTGGTTGTGTAAGAGCAATTTTCCACCCAACCATAGGCACTCTGTCCAGCATATAGTCTTTTTGCTGGGAGGCCACCCCCAAGCTGGGCTATGAGGCCACCAGGGCGAAGGGAACACCTACAGGATTCTCTTTCTCAGCCCACAACCCATTCTTTTCTCTATGCTTAGCCAAATGCTCATACAGATCTCTACAGGGGTCTCACTCAGCCCTCACATCCTTGGCTTCCACAATATCTACCCCACACAACACCCTTCTAGCTCAGGCATCCCCTTCACCGATCCACAGTTCTCTTGGGTGATCCATCTTGCTGAGTGCTTCTAGTGTGTGCATAGAAGAAGTCCAACCTGATATTGGCTGATATAGAACCACCTGTAGCCTCAACTTGTGGCTTCTCAAGCACCTACGAGCAGTAGAACTCAAGGGTAAGGTTTCCTAGCTTTCCCAACCTATCTACTCACCTACAACCAACCGTATCACTTCCAAATTTGCAGCATGGTCTCCAAATTTGGATTTTTGGGTTCAAAACAAGATGGTAAGTTTTTGGACAACAAGGGAGAGCTCTGCATCCTCTAAATCTGCATGAAAGAATGAGAGAAAATGAGGGTTGAATCCAATGCATATGGGAAAATGGTGAAAAGACAAGTGACGTAACTTCTGGAAGTAGAAGAAAGGACTCCTGTCATTTGCAGACTCAATTCTGTCATGACAGAACTGTCACAAAAGTGCAGTTAGTCTCATGCTTCAATAACTACATGAGGTGACTTTTCTCACCAATCACACACATGCATTAATGATTGGAAAATGATAAAAAAATGAGATAATTAGCTTATTCTCATAACATGACAGAATTTTGGGTGAGTTCTAAGGTGGACACTTGGCAGTAAGGATTTAATCACCCATGGACTCCTTTTTCGTCTTCCCCTCTAGTGGAATCATAGCCCCTTTGGTGCTCTTTACACATCCATTGTTGGACCATTTTATTATTTATGCACACAATATTTACATATATTCTAAATTAGCAAAAAATCCAACCAAACAGTCCAAATAAAATATAAACATCATACATGCCTATACATTCACTAGTTGGGCCTTGACCTTAAGCTCCGCACTAGGACTTCACACTAGCATATTAACATCATTTACATAGTATTGAATAAATACATTCCAAGTCAAAACTAGGGGTATTACATATTCTACGAAGGAATAATTTCTAAGCAGATATGTGGATGTAATCAACAACTAAGAGAATTTCATGAACAAAAATTTATTTCCCTCCACCCTATACATTCTCCCTCTACACCACATATTCTAATTTCACCGAAATGTTGACGTGCATCCATTTGTACGGTGAAAAAATCTCTAGTCAAGCAGATGAAGCATAATCTCTTAAGTACAACTTAAATTTTACTATCGATTCATTCATTTCTAATCGTTCCTGATAGTCCTATCAGACAATGAAGATGCTAGTAAAAAATGTTGTACTTCCTTGATCCAGTAGCAACCCAATTCAAAACATGTAAAAAAAAATCAACCCACATACAAGAGCTTAAATTTCATAGTAAACATCCCAAAATCAACCATTTTCCTGTAGTTTCTGAAAAATGGGAGTGATGAAAACAAATTCCGTTGATATTTTTAGTGCAAAAGGAGAAATCCTAATTGCATTCCGAGTAACAACAAAGTTTATACAGAAAAAAATGGCCAATAATCCAGACTTTGTTGAAATATTCCTTCACTCCTCCAAGACTATAATTGAAGGTCATTTCTTCTCCATGGCCTATTATCTGTAAGAGCTCCCACATCTGAGCCTTTCTACACCACATATTCTAATTTCACTAGAATGTTGTAGTGCACAGAGCCCGGATAGAGAGAGCAACAAAAAAAAATTCAATATTTCGCTTTTTATCTGTCACTTTGACATCACCACATACGTTGCCTTTACACATCACTAACTTATTTTGGCATCCAATGCTTGGTAGACATATGCACTTCTTCTTTTGTCTGAGGACTAGATGTCAATTCGAAAATGCCAAAGAGAGTAAATATAATGTTGTAAAGAAACGTTAGAAAGAAGACAAAATGGGAAGTAAAGTGACTTGATTTGAGGGATTGGTTTCCGGTTTTCCGGTGGAACCCTTGTTTTTAGATACCACTCTTCTGTCAGTGGTTATGGGTGACAAGGAGACACCTGGCGGCTCGGCATCTACTCCCCCGGTGGAAGTTGACCTGTGGATTGAGGAGAATGGTTTACTGTTGAGGCCTGATTCTTACTACAAGGATATGCTGGCGGATAAAAAGGAATCTGATGCTTGCATCTGTCCGTCCAAAAAGCCGCGGTTGTGTCCTTGTGCTCCGTCTGGTAAGGGTATTTTGGACACCTTTTTGGTGGGGAATGTTGGTAGGGGTTCTACTATTGTTGCTTCGGCTGCGGCGGTGGATATCCCTTTGGGGGCTGATGGGGGTGTGAGCAGCGACCAGGGGCCATATGATAAGTTGGCTTTCTTTATCCACCCTAACACTCGTCAAAGGAAGCTGAACAGGCGTCCGGGGGAGCATTTGCTCAACGTTGGCCTTGACTCTGGTCTCAAGCAGCTAGTGGAGCTGAACATGACCTGTTTAATTGGTAAGTTCAGCTACAATGCTATGCACGGTAAAGATATTTTCAAATGGGTCAATCGTACTTGGACACCAATTTTGAATTATGCTCCAACGGTTTCCATTCTTTCTAAAGGGTGGTATGGGTTCAAGTTTAAGGAAAAGGCGCATGCTAATGTGATTTTGGGGCGTTTATGGCTAAAAGGTACTGGTAGTCTCATGTTGCAGAGGTGGTACACAGACTTTGACCCTGATCATGCGTTTATCCGTTTGCGGCATCTTTGGGTTTTGTTACCTGGCTTTCCTCTAGCTATGTGGACTCAGGAGTTCTTTGAGGCGGTCAGCAATCGCTTGGGCTATTTTCTCCACCTGGGCAATGACGTTCTCCTCGGTGTGGATAAATGTATTGGTTATATTCTGGTTGAGGTGGATATGTCACTTGGTCTCATCGATATTGTACACATTGACTGGAGGGGTCGGTAGTTCTCCCAAATCATTGATTATTGGGGCATTCCTTTCAGGTGTTCTAAGTGTAAGGAGGTTGGGCATCTCTGGAGGAATTGTTCGCGGCCTGCTTTGCCCTTGGATGGCCCTTCGTCGGAGGTTGCTGACACTGTGTAGTCGTCTGATGATCTTAGTGACCGGGATGTGGACGCGGTGGGTCCGCTGGATGGTTACTCTAACCGCATTTCTCCTCCGTCATCTTTCGCTTCAGATATCCTGGGTAAGCTTCATTCATATGACCCTTCATTTTTCCTATCTTTAAATGATTCCGAAAAGGCTTACATTTCATCTCTCGTCCTTGAGAAGTCTGTTGATTGTGCTCTGGTTAGTGATTCGGCTATTCCTTGCTCTGACCCAACTTTCCCCTTTGTGCATGCTGCCCTCAATACCTTATATGTCTCGGATGGCTCTTCTCCTCGATCTGGGGCTGACCCGATCGTTGTTTCGTCACCTTCTGACCATATTTTCTCTAGCGAAGGGGTGGGTTTTGGAAACATATCTCCTGTTGATACTATTATCATCTCGTCTGAAGCTATTGTCTCTCCCTCAGCCGCTTCGGTGCCTGCATCAGACTCGTTGGCTGCGACCCTTACAGACTGTACGCAGTCTTTGGATTCTCTCCTTCAACCCTCTGTGTCTTGTCCTCCTCCGGAACTTTCATCTTCTATCCACATCCCTTCTTTCTCGGAGATGGTGAAGAAAAAACCTCTCCCTTTTTATCACAAAAATTGGGTTGTAAATGAGGGTGTGGGTTTGGATCCCGGGTCGAACTCGGTTATTCCGATCAACAGTCACTTGGTGCGGGGTGCTCGAGAGGGTGGTCTAGCCTTGGACATTTCCCCTCTTAAAACCCACAGTGCTAGACGGGGTGCTGTCAAAAGGTCTGGTGTTGGACTTTCGATCGGCATTTTGGGCTCTATTAAGGATTCTTCTTCTTCTGATTCTGGGGTGCTTAGAGATATCAAAGCCCTTTCCAGGGTGAGGAAATGATTTGTCTCTCTCTCAATGTGTGTGGAGTGGGGGGCCTCCCTAAACAGCTTGCCCTCCAATGGTTGTTTTTTCTGCATAATCCTGATATTGTTCTTCTGCAAGAGACTATGGTATCTAAGCTGAAGGCTCGGGTTTTCTTCACTAAAATTCGGCCTGGGTGGTGTATTTGTGCTATTAGTGCCATTGGCCTTTTTGGGGGTTTGCTGGCGGCCTGGAATCCGAGGGTTCTAAATCTCAATTCTTTTGTGACGAGTGCTGGAATTCTCCTGTTTGGTCGACTTGTGGGGTTCGATGCTGATTTAAACTTGTTAAACTCTTATGGGCCTTATGTTGATCGGCGTGGTTTCTGGGATGTTGTTTGTGATGACAACCTTCTGTCTTTGGAGAATCTCATTCTTGTGGGCGACTTAAATTTTACTTGGTCTGCAGGTGAAGTATGGGGCAAACATGCAAATGTGGGCAAACATGCAAATGTGGACCTGTTGAGCAATTTTTTCAAAGATTTGTTCTCTACTCGGGATTTAGTGGGCATTGGCTCTGCTCCTTTCTCTCCCACCTGGAGGAATGGTCATCAGGGTGACCAGGTTGTGGCCAAGAGGTTGGACCGGTTTTTGATCTCAGAAGACCTCCTCTCGTCCTGTTCCAGATATAGAGCATGGACACATGACCTTCGAATTAGTGACCACTCACCTATTTTTTTCCAATTTGAGACCGTGGGGTCAAATGCGTCCTACCCCTTTAAGTTTAATTCCTTTTGGCTCACGGATGAGGGTTTTTGTAATGAAGTATCTTCCCTCTGGGGTCGCATGAGGTCGGTTTGTGGGGTCTCGGCTATGGACAGTCTTTTTGCAAAATTGAGGCATCTTAAATCTCACATTATTAAATGGGAGCGTCTTCGTAAGGCTCAGATGGGTTTGGAGCTTTCGGGGGTTGAGGCTGAGATTGAGATGATTTTAAAGGCTCACCGGCTTGTTCCTATCCAGGGGTTACCTTGTTTGAAGCTGTCGGATCTAGAAAGGAAAAAATTGAAGATTCTTCGATTTCAGGAGGAGTCTTGGCGACTTAAGAGTCGGGCCATCTGGATTAAAGCTGGGGATAATAATACCAAATTTTTCCATAAATTTGCTGATGGCCGACGTATTCAGAACTCAATTTGGGAATTAAATGATCATGTGGGGCGGAAAATTTCTTCTCAGGAATATTTTCATCTGGCGGCTGTTAACCATTTTAGAGATATTTTTGCTGCATCTGAAACGTGTTCGGTGCTGGACAAATTCAAGGTTATTAAGGAGTATCCGCGGATGTTCTCTCTGGCTGAGGGGGACATTGTTTTTGCGTAGGTGACTATTGCTGAAGTTGAGTCTATCCTTAAAAGGTTTGCGAAGGACAAGAGTCCTGGCCCAGATGGGTGGTCAGTGGAATTATTCCTTCATTTTTTCGACATCATGGGTTTGAATATCCTTAATGTTGTGGAAGAATCGAGAACTCTGGGTTTGGTTTCTGGTTTGATCAATTCTACTTTTCTGACTCTAATCCCTAAGATTGTTCATCCTGATGGGTTCAATGACTTTCGTCCCATTTATCTGTGCAATCTTATTTACAAAGTTATTGCTAAGATCATTGTTGTTCGTATTAAGCCTGGACTATCCAAATTTATTTCGAAGAAACAATTTGGCTTCCTTTCTGGTCGCCAAATATTGGATGCGGTGGGTGTGGCACAGGAGGCATTCCACACTATCAAAACTAAACATCTTGGTGCTATTTTTCTAAAGCTGGATCTGGTGAAGGCGTATGACCGTGTGGATTGGGATTTTCTGAAACTCGTACTCATTCAGATTGGGCTACCGTGGGGGATGATGAAATGGATTATGGCATGTGTATCCTCTGTTAACTTTGCGGTTATTATTAATGGCACTATCTCGGATTTCTTCAAAGGCTCTAGGGGGCTTCGGCAGGGATGTCCTCTTGCTATGATTTTATTCATATTAGTTATTGATGGGTTAAGCCAACTCATTCTTAAAGGGCGCTCCGAGCTGAAACTCCCTGGTTTATTAGTTGCTCCTTGTTATGTGGTCTCACACACCTTGTTTGTGGATGATGTGTTGTTGTATGGGGGTGGCACTCTGTTGGAATGGCAGGAGAGTAAAGCAATCTTGGACTCATTCTGTAAGGTTTCTGGTATGGTTGTCAGTAATGATAAATCTGCTTTGCTCCACTTTGAAGTGGCCCAAGATATTCTTGATCAGATTAAATCGTTTCTGCCTTATAACTGTTCTAAGCTGGAGGAGGGTACTTCTTATCTTGGTTTTTTTATCAAACCCAACTGTTATTTGACTCAAGATTGACATTGGCTGCTTAAGCGATTTGACAAAAGGATTGGCCATTGGTGTTGGAAGTGGTTGTCCCTGGGGGGCTGCCTCACTCTTGCTAAATCAGTGTTGCAGAACTTAGTTGTTTACTAGCTCTCTTTGTGTAAAGTCCCTAAAGCGATTTTGGATGGAATCCATCAGAAATTTTTTAGGTTTATTTGGGATGGCGCTGGCTGTAAGCGTCGGTTCCATTTGTTGGGATGGCAGGAAATGGGTCAGCCCATCTCTTGTGGGGGTTGGGGTATTAAGAACATGATGGCCTTCGGAAACGCGCTCAAAGCAAAGAGCCTCTGGCGAGCATTGACGGTGGACTCTCTTTGGGGATTGATCATCAAAAATAAATACATTAAGAACTGTACGATTCCTCAATGGTTTCGTTTTGATAAACCATCGACCAGGGGTGTCTCCAATATCTGGAATGGGCTTATGGATGCATTTCAAACTGTTGCTAATTGGTTGTCCTCGGTCTCGGGCAATGGTTGTCAGATCCGTGTTGGGGCGGATCCTATCCTGGGTGGTCCATGTGATCATATATTATCGAATGAGCTTTTATTGTTTTTCTGATCAAAGGGCTATTTCTATCTCAATCACATCGTCCCCTTTCTGTCGGGTGGGGATCGGCCTTCTTGGATCAATGCTAAGCAGCTGGGCATTGTTGGTCCTTTGGCAGCTGAATGGACCAGGTACATCTCGTACCTTAAGCGGTCTAGGATTCTGTTGGGGGTTGGTTCGGACCGTTTGGTATGGTCTTGGGACTTTATGGATGGAATGGTCTCGGCACGTGTTGCGTACTCTTCTTTATTTTATCGTCCGCAGAGAGCTCCTCAGTGGTGGTCTGTTGTGGTTTGGAAATTACACGTTCCTCTTAAAATTCGATGTTTCTTGTGGCTGGTCCTTAACAACAGTATTCTAACAAGGGATAACCAACAACGTCGGGGTTTTGTAGGCCCTAGTGTTTGTGTGTTTTGTGGTGCTGCTAATGAGACAATTGACCATAATTTTTTCACCTTCCCTTTTCCTCGGTCGGTCTGGTCAGATGTGCAGAAGGAGGTTGGGCTCTCGGGTCCTTGGAGTTGGTACTCCTTTTTGGAGAATCTTCGTTTATGGGCTCCGGTGGGGTCGGCTGCTATGGCCCTGCTGGCTATCATAGCTTGGGAAGTTTGGCGTGCACGGAACCTCTGTATTTTTTAAGGGATATGTCCTTTTCAGCTTCGGACCTGTTCTCGGGTGATTGCTTCTTTTTGGGAATCCCACAGTCCTTCTTCATTGCCTGGGGCTTCCATTGCTCGTGCCCCTCGTCCTGCTCCTGAAGCTGCGGTCTCTTTCTTGTGGGGGGCCTTTGACGGTGATTCTCAATCCGCTTCCATTCGTAGTGGACCTGGTGCTGTTATTTTTCTCTCGGACACCCACTCTTTTCACTTATGGATGAACTGTGGCATGGGCACCAATACTAAGAGTGAACTTGTTGCTCTGTGGCTACTCTTGTATTTCTCATCGACTCGGGGGTTTCCACTTCTCATGGTTCGGGGTGACTCTCGGGTCATCACTTCTTGGGCTCGACGGGAATGTGCTCTCAAAATCATTCAGCTGGACTTTTGGTTACGGGATACTCGTTGTCTGATTGATTGCTTCGGCCACATTTCGTTTCTTCATGTCTTTCGTGAGCATAATGGCTTGCCTGATCTCCTATCCAAAAGGGCTCTTTCGGTTTCTGAGGGAAGCATCTTCTGTGAGGAATGGCGGGATTGTCAATTACTGGACCGGTTCACTCTCCCTTTTTTCTGATGGTTTGTTTTGGGCTTCTTGTCTTGGTCATGTTTGGCCTTATCTTGCTGCAAGTTCTTGATATCTTTGGTGATGGTGCCATTTATGCTTTTTGGCTATGGACATGTTGGATCATAGCTCCTTTGGTTCTGCTTGTTTTTTGTATATCTATCTATGGACTTGGCCTATGTGGCATTTAGTTATTTCATGTTGTTGGGATGATGATCCTTAGGTATGGTTGGGATGGCCCGATGTAATTTGGCCATCCCTTCGTTTCGATCTGTGTTTATGTGGATTACTGTTTCTATGGTCTATGGTTTACCCTGTGGGATTGGCCCAGTATAATTTGGCCAATCCGGGGTCTTATGTTCTTATGTCTTATGGATTGAGCGGTGCTTGTAACCCTTTGTTACTATTACTAGTATTAATAGTATGTGCTTTTTCAGTGTGAAAAAAAAAGAAAAAGAGAATAATAAAACAAATGCTATGAAAATAATATTGCTATGTGATTTCTTTTGAGTTATTTGGATTAATACTTTTGTTAGGTTGTTTGGATGAGAGATTATCTCGAAAGATGTAAAGAAATTTTGAAAGGAAAAAAAAAAGTAAAAAACCAATTTTGAAAGGAAAAAAGAGAAGTAAACAGAATTTTGAAAGAAAAAAAAACGTAAATGCGATGAAATGAGAAAAAAAAATACTAAAACAAATATTATAAAAATATTGTTGTATAGTTTCTTGAAGATGGTTCAATTAATATCATCTAATAACTCACAATTCTTTCTTTCACAACATTTTTTATTTCCCCACTACATTTTATAATGCTTTATTTTTTTACAATTTTTATTTGATAACAACCAACACATCTTGATTAAGTGGTGCCCAATACACTATTACATAAGGTAATTAAGTGGTTTCTCTTTAAACAAGTTACTCTTCATTATTATATCTTTTATAAATATTTTTTGAAAAATAGTTATAACAATTATTTCTTTTGTAAATAGTGTTTCCAAAAATAATTGTAACATATTATAATGCTTTATTTTTTTACAATTTTTATTTGATAACAACCAACACATCTTGATTAAGTGGTGCCCAATACACTATTACATAAGGTAATTAAGTGGTTTCTCTTTAAACAAGTTACTCTTCATTATTATATCTTTTATAAATATTTTTTGAAAAATAGTTATAACAATTATTTCTTTTGTAAATAGTGTTTCCAAAAATAATTGTAACATATATGTGATAATTTGTATCTTCATTTAAAATCCAACAATATATATTAAAATAAATTATAAAATATTTATTAAATTAAAGTATTTCTCATTCTTTAATATTATTTATTTTATAAACAACAAAATACATGTTACATAATCACACAACGACACAATTTATACAGAAGGTAAAGCTACCAATAGTATCTTGTTTTTACAGTGAATATCAATTTGACTTGGAGTGTTTATAGTATGGTAATTTAGAGGGCTTGCAAAATGAAAACGATCTTGGATATATTTAAATAGTTTTTAATTCTACATTTTTAAATCCATTAGAACAACCCTCTAGAATTAGGTTTGTTATCTTTTCTATTTTTTTTTGAAAATATAATGTATGTTTACATATTAAAAAATTTAAATAGCATACAATAAAAAAAATTAATTAATCTATTCTTAGCATTACTTTTTAACAACATGAAAAAACTTATCATAACTCATTTTTCAAATTAATGGTGAAGACAATTATCACTAGCCTCTATACACAAATGTGATTTGACTCACCATTGTTATTCAAGTGGAACCATGCCTCCCGTGCGATACCCGTGGGTCTTAGCCAATTGGAAGCAGTTTGAGGTCTAACTCCAAAATCAATACTTTTTTATTTAAATTTCCAATGCTAGACATAATACTTGAAGTTTGGTTGAGTTATTCTTTTATAAAACCAACTACTTAAGAGATCTAACCTATGGGTTCATCCCTCCTAATTGTTTCCTTCGAGATAGAGTACAATCATTGCAGCGTAAAATCAATATCACAACTTAGTTTAAACATTTTTATGGTTGTTTTGGTTATTGAAAGTAATGGGAAAGGAAATTGATTTCTTTATTTCAAATTTAACAAAAATCATTCTAAATGGATAGAGTTAGTATATATAAAAAGTTAACATTGCATAATCCGTTTTTTTGCATTAAAATCAACTATTTCATCAATTCAAAAATGGATTTTTCGCAAAGATTCCCTAGAGAAATTAAGATGACGACAAAATTCAAAAACTCAAAATCATAAAATACTTAGCCCTCTTCTTTATTTAAACACATATATAACTTCCAAGAAATATCATAGTTGTTTCGACTGTGATGTTAGAAAAACTAGAAAAATAGAAGATAGGAAGGCAATGGAAATACATTACATTCTTGCGAATTTTAACAATGGTTTCCTTTCTCAGAAATGAAGGGGGCAAAACCTAGTTCTTAGCAAATAATTATTGTGTTTAGATCTACTTGAAATTTACTCATGAGAAATGTGTGTGTGCAAGTGGATTATATTTTTAGCACTGCCTTCATTTTGTAATAGGAGTTGATTAATGCCAATGGTACAGTCTTGTGTTGTGATGATGATGATCTTGTTGGATCCATTTTCAAATCCATTATTTTTTGTGCTTGTAGTTGTATCCAAGTTGGATTGATCCTTTTCCTTGCCCCACAATACAACATAAATTCCTACAATGTTTATGATTGGTACCAAGAAACTGTAGAACAAGCAAAGACATTAATAAGTTATGTCAAATGGGGTGTTTAGCTATGACTTCTTGATGTAGATAGATATAATATTTATATGAGAGGTGTTGGATGGGTGTTGTGGGTGAACTTGATACAACTATCTTATGACATCTTGGAATATAGTTTTAAGAATGGTGAGAGATCTCACCTTCCTAGATGAAGCTTTACATAGAGGATGAGAAGTAATCGGTATTGCAACCAGTATGGAGAAGAGATCTTACCTTCTTGAAAATTGCAACCAGTAGTGTTGAGGTTGTATTGAACACTACATCAAAGGCTGGTCCTTTGGATGCAATAGGTTTTGTACAAAGAACGAAAATGTTGAACAAAATACCCCCTACACCAAAATCAATGCACAATGTCAAAACCAAATACTAGGCACTAATGTATTTTTCCATATACTAGGCACTAAAGGTTTCTATGTTTGTTTTAGTGTGTAAAGAAATGAGCCTACTTTGAGTTTCAACTGCTAGAAATTTGCATAGGGTTTTTTTAACCCCCTTTGATAGATCTATGCTAGTTTTACCTCGATACACTTGAAGCAAGAAGATAACTACATAATATTTAGAAAACATCAAGAGAAATATGTTTTAGCAATACAAAAGGAGATGCTAACAGAGAGACAATGTTGAGAAGATGAATGTCCTAGTTTTTCTTGTAGTAGGATAGTAAATTAGATCATAAAGTTCTTCATTAATCTTGGAATTTTGCAACTCTCTAAATGATTTTTTCTTAAGCAATGCTTCAATATCTGTGATGCCATCTTCCTTTGTCCTTGGTTTGGAAGATAGAGGAAGTGGAACTAAACTAGTAGATGGTCCTATTTGTGGCCTTTGCATAGAAGGGTGACCATTAAATCCCATCCTATAATTAGGAAAAACATTAGGCCCATGCATTCCCATAAGACCCATGGGCCTATGAAGGATTATTTCATGGAGACATTGGAGTTCCTTCCACTGGCATGCCATGGATGCCTTGGGATGAGGCTCTCCATATATAGCCTACATATATGGCCTCATAATGCTAGAATTCATACTAGTTGGGTATCTCAATAATTCCACTCCTCTAGCAGTCTCCAATACTAGAACATCACCCATTGCATTTGGATTATCTATATTTTTTGTTTTTGGCATTGTGTTGTTTCAGGAAGAACCCTTAATTAAGCACCTTTAATTTTAATTAAGCGGATTATGTCTGCAATTTTCTTTAATGGATGTTTCCATTGCCATTTTGGATTCGAGTTAGGATTCTCATGACCTGCTTAGGAAACAACCTCATGACCCAGGAAACAATCCTATCCAAACTAACCAAATCCAAGTTTTAAATTGTATAACCATGAAATCAGAATCTGACCATAGTTGTGTATTAGCTTGAAGATTAATATCAAAGTACACTACAAGGAAAAGGCCTTCTAGCGGAGGTTTTTATTGTTACAAGATTGGCAAAAATTGTCAAAAAAATCTCCGATATGACCTCCAACAATGGTAGCGGATGTTTTACGGAGGTCATCATGGATATACTTTATAACTAAAGAAAACTCAATGCTTAGATGTTTTAGTGGAGGTTTTTTTACATCGGTGCGTTTCGTTGAATTTACACGCACCGATGTGTTTCCCAATAAGATGCACCGGTGTTACTGTTGCACATTTAAAATACCTGCACCGATGCACTCAAACATAAAAAGTACCACAAAGAATCAAATTTCATTGCCACACCGGTGCTTGCGTATAGCTTATATGTGCTGGTGCTTATACACAAGATAATCGCACCGGTGCGATCTATGTTACATTATTAACACCGTTCGTTTGGTTTATATTTTAAAATTTGTCGGTGTTGTCCATTTGTTAGAGTGCGCCGATGCGTTTAGTAGTAAAACACACCGATGCAGAAGAACTTTCAAAACGTCCCAGTGCTTTTAAACAACTAAAATGCATCGTCACGCTTAAACACAAACACACTTTAAAAAAAATCATAAATGCATTTGATTTACAAACGTACCGGTGTTTACTGATCTTCAAATGCATCGATGCTTATTGATCGTGTAGGGGCACTGGTGCTCATTTATGATGTGTAGTCGACCGGCGTGACATAGATTATTAAACATACTGCTTATTATTCTTTGAACAATGGCTATTGACATTTCAACAATATATATATATATTATATTTTTTATTTGTTTAACTCCATTATTCATTTGAAATTGAAATATTTGTTTAGTACTATTCATTTCAATTTTCATTATTACATTTGTTTGGATTAGTTTCTTATATCATAGATGCAAGCATTTATTGTAATATTTAATTATCCATACATTTAGTTATCACTGTACCATTTCACATGTAACATTTGACAATAACATTAAAGATTGCAATAGAATAAAAATATTTATTTTATTATTCAACAATAAGGGTGCCTTTGTCATACAAAATACAACATAGAGATAACAATAATCAAAATCTCAACATGCATGTGATTATTGTTACACTTATTCATAACCCGTTGTTTTTCAATCCAGACACTATGTCCTGTACATTATTCTACAAAATGTCTGATTTTCATAGACAATTATTTCAAAATATAAAACAAGCTACAACAACTTGCATTAACATCAAAATTAAAAGCGGATCATCATTCTTCGCTTGAATTGTTATTAGTGCTTGAGATACTTGAATCACTTGTGTCATCTGGCCGAATGTTTTGTTGTTTGGTTTGATTGTTTTCATCTTCTTCAGCTTCCATCTGCAAACATAAAAATAAAGTGTAGTCAGTGTATCTACATTGCCCCTGGGAATAATGAAAAATAAAATAGATAGTATACATGAATGTAAATTGAAAAGCGACGTACTGGCTTTATAATAATTGAGTCATGAATGATACACATTCTTTCAAAACCAAATCACATGCCATCTTTCAACAACTCTTATGTTGGCTCCACTCCATACTTTGTTTGCTGCAAGTGTTATGCCTCGTTAGAATCGTAGATTTAATATAAAAGATTTTTGTGGTTTTATTAATTATAAAATGAGAGAAGTAAAACAAAATATTAGAGACTTACAAAATCCACAATTAATTTTTGATATGCCAACATATACTCACAACCCTTGCTTAACTCAATGTCAATCAATTCTTCCTCTTTATATGTTAACACCTATTTGAAGACATCCAAGGATTGATAGTTAAAACAAAAAAATTAAATATACAAATCACTACCACTGCGAAATCTTAGTTTCTTATAAGAAAATCACAAATACTCACAAACTTTGCTATTAACCCCTTTCTTCCTTGTCATGATGTCTTGTGTGCTGAATGGGTTCCATTTTGTTTTCTTTTTCGCAACAAAACAATTGAAAATTAATATTTATTGTGGAATTAATTAATGATATGTATGACATAATCCTAAACATTAATGATTTCATACATTTGAAGCATGTTGCTGTTGAGATGGCTCCTCCTGCAATGCAATTATGTTCATTTCCTTGACCATCTCCTTATACACTTTTTTGGACATCCCCACTAGTGCATTTCGCATATCACTTCGTTCATCCTTTGGAATTTTCATAATCTTCCAAAAAATGCAAAATGACATTAAACTATCTTTCGGTTGATATGAAAAATAAATATAGTAGAATTAAAATTATTGAATAAACTATGCTTTGCAAAGTAGTTATAGAAACATATTCTACATAAATATGTACTTTAGGAATATTACTTTTTGAATGATTCTTTTGTTGTTGTTGTATGTTTTTTCTATTGAAAGTATGACATGTCTCATTGACCATTGCCTTGGGAATGCCTCTTGTAGTTTACATATGATCTGATTCTTTGAATCATTTGATTGGTTTCTTTATTGTAAGTGAAAAGTGCGTATGTACATTCTTTCCACTATATCCTTCATAATATTATAAAATTCTTTGCCCATTCTATTAAATTCCAAAACCACCCTTGTTGACCTAAGGACTAGTTGATCATCACTTGCATCTTCCATAATTTGTTTTTCTTATGATGACATTGACTTCTGTTGCTATCACTGTTTCCATAACTTTCAACATATGTGGATTAGATTATTTGAAACATATTAGTGAATATATAATCTTAAGTACACTATTACTCAAATTTGAAGAAATAAATCATATTGGCTTATTTTTTATTCACTCGGTTCATCCCTCTACAACTTTTCCATTAATGTTTTACGCTATTCTGGACTTAGTTTGGTAAGAATCTTATCCAACTTCCTCATTTTTTGGCTCTACATATCACACATTAACCAATACATATTAGTTAATTTTACAAATAATTCAAACAAATTAATTTAAATACAAAAATTAATTAAAAGAACTTGCTTTCTTCACAATTCTGGATGTGCTTCCATCATGTTGATTAAAGGGTGAAAATGTGAAGTTGGGTAACTATTTTGTTTGTTTTTCGACAAACAAAATTGAAACATTTGATGCTTTTAAACTTCGACCCCTCTAAATCCATACGTCCATCAGGAATTTCACCTTTACGTAAACACAAATGCTTTAGAGAATTGAATTAGCTTCGTACTCGTATTTTTTTTAAAATTATGGTCATATGGTGGGACAAATTTGGTGCTCACCAACTGCATATACTTGAAAATATCAGGCATGGATAATGAGTGACCTACATGAGCACTAGTTTTTTTAAAGATGGTTGGACATTTTAAGAAAAAAAATGTATACTCATAATCTACACTCACTGCGCTTGTGCATGGACTATATTTCGAGATATTTCAGACTTGTGAACTAATTTTTATTATTTATTGAAATAACATATGTTAATAAAATGGTGCATTATTGACACATGTTGGTGAGCATCAATTATCTTTTTAGTCTAACTATTATTGAAAAAAATAAAAGTACAATTTCAAAGAGGACATGACAAGGAAGATCTCTGCATAGATTTCAATTTTTTTCATAGTGTCCTTGTTAAGATATTGAATTTTCATTGTGATTGATTTTCAACTCCCTTATTTGTTTAACGATAGAGTTTACAAAAAGAAAAAACAATATCAATCCGTAATAAATTTTTAAAATAATTATACTATGAGAAAGTAGATTCAAAGCTGAATCTATAGGTAGAAACTCCGACTGATAACTCTATGATTTTGCAGGGTTTTCGGCCTGCCAAAGTTTGAAGTTCCCGAAGACTGCAGAAATGCTCCCAAATTTCGTTGACCAAAATCTGTTGAGCGAGAAAATTTCTCGTCTGAGATATTGTTAAAACTCTCGGGCGAGAGATTTTCCTCCCAAAAGGTAACCTCGGGAGATAAAATTAACCACATTCATTGTGGGTCTGTACTCACCTGAGAGTTTTAGCATAAAATGCCCTAAGAATATTTTTGAGCCGACACATTAAATGGACAAGATCCCGATTGATGGAAGGTACGATTATTAAAATATCACCCAAGAAATCTATAAATATACTCTCAGTTGAGAGTTTTTTTTATCATAAATCAGAACAATTTTGACTATACCGGTTGGGGTCAAGTGTGAATCTGGTTCAAAGTGCGAAAATCATAAATAGAAGTTTCAGAAATTTTTTCTTACTTATGATTTTTTTTTGTTACTTACCAAATTTGTTAATATTTTGATGTTACAAACTTTTTAAAGGGGTACATATTACTCATTTAAACTAGTTTGGGTAATTTTTTCTTACTAGTGGATTTTTTTCATTTTTTTTAAGACAAAAACAGTTATGAATAAATTAGAAAACAGTGATAAGCTCACTAAGGCATACAAAATCATGGCTTAAGAATGCCAAATGCAAATCCAAATGTAACGTACCCACCCATCCATCCAAGGCAAGGGGGGGAACATGATGCCAATCTATGGGGTTTTTCATAAAAACTCAGCCCATTCATTAGATTCATACAATTAAAAACCCATGTGTGTAGATGTAAATTCAACAAACATGCACAGTGGAGATAAACTCATCCACACACATAATTTCATATGCATTCAATGTATCAATATCAGTAATTTAATTTAACACTGCAGAGGCAAAAAACATAAATAGAAAACAGTTATCTTTGTCGTGCAATTGTCCCACACAACTAGTTATGCTGTTGCAACGTTCCTCCCAATCGTAGGTCTCTGCCCAGCCTGTATTATTTCAGCAATCAGAGACCACCCCCGAGCTGGGCATGATATCTACAAGGAAAAGGGGACTCTCAAGCTCATCACAACCCAAAGCAATGGATACCCATCTCAACCCTCAACATTTCTTAACACACAGAAAACTCAAAACTGAGCATGGATACACATAACAGCAAAATCACAATTTCTGGGCATGAAGAAAAAGCGTTTGGCAACCAAAAACAAAATGGCAATTGGGGAATCACCCTAGGAGAGCAAAACCGTTTCCAAAAAGCGTTTGTGGGCACTCAAGGGAGAAACGGCCTCCATAAACCCCAAATTCGTGGCTCCCTTCCTCCCAGCCATTGCGCAATACAAAAACGAGTTCCCAGGCATGGAAAAATGCAGGAGATAGATGAAAAACCTGATGGGAAAATCCCCAGCTAGCTCAGATTGCGTGAGAGGGAAAAGGCTTGGGCATTCAAGGGCCAAAATGAACTTCACACAGTCATTCATTGGCAGCAGGGAACCAACACAATTTTTGGGCAAAACCGTGACAGGTTGGCACCCGAAATTGGCACATACACAGTCACACAATTGGTGGAAACATTCAAAAACGATTTCTGAGGTAGGAGATAATTACTGGTTTCATAAAAAATGATTTTTCCATAATGAAAACCAATTCTAGAAATTCAAAAACGATTTCACAACAATAAGGAAACAACAAGCTATCAAACTTATCTATTGAGCTTCCCAATGGATTCTCTTCTTTCCCCGCAGTCTAGCCATCACAAAAACGAGATTCTCAGCTTGAAAACCAGTGAATTTACAGCGTACTCCATGAGAGAAATGCCCAGCAAGCTCCAAAAATGTGAGAGAGCAAAAACTGATCATGAATAATGGCTTGGGAAGGCAATTCATGGGTGTTTTTTCGCCCAAGAAGGAGAAACACGATTTTCCATGAGGGTGGCTTGTCCATACTCGAATTTGGACAGCCATACCTCCCCAATCCCCAAGGCATTAACTACTTCACCCAACTCTTGGGAGAAATCAATGATTGGGTACAAAAGTCAACATGCGTAGTTGATGGTTGATGGGTTCTCTCATTGACACTTGGCTTGACTTCATTGGCTCAAGGGTTTGAATACTTCCCTCCCAATTCCTTGTAATATCATGCCCCCATCTCTTGTTGCATTGCATAGCTAGTTGTGGGTATTTTATTAAAATGCATATTTACAATTCCAATGTGCCTGGCTAGCATGCAAACCATATGCATCAATAAATCGATGGCGGGGCCTTGGGCTTGAGCTCCTCACCATGATTTCATAACAATATTACATCATTTACAATTTTAATGCCATGGGGTCAAACTGGGGACGTTACATACCCCTCCCCTTAGAATAACACCATCCTCGGTGTTCAAACTGGGGACGTTACATACCCCTCCCCTTAGAATAACACCATCCTCGGTGTTCAAATACTTCAGTATGTATATCCACTTTACACATGCCTAAAAAATTCACAAATGGTGGTAGGTCTATCCTGCATTCCATCTCTTTACTTTGACCTTTCAGGATCAAGTCCTTTGGCTTCCTCAAGCTGATCTACAAGTCTGGAATTCCATGGCTACCATCTTCTTGCTATCCTGGTAACTAATTGAGGAAGATTTCTAGCCAAAACAAATAGCTTTTGGTCTGCTTCCATGATCAAGGTGCACAACTGGCTCTCACTTTTCTCACTAGCAATCACTTGGTTAGTAACAGCTGCAACAATGGCTTTCAATGTCTCTCCTGTGAGACTCATCATGGAAATTCCTATTAGGACAAGCATAACACAATATTAAAATTAGTCAATTATTTTCCTAATTGAATTGGAACGTCCATGCTTTACTCATGAGACTTCCACACATTTCGTGCTTTCCCACATACACATGAACTCATTCATGTTCATCCTTTCACAGGAAAATAACTATTTCAGCATTCACAATTCATTTCAAGCAATTAAACACAATTTGTTTTCATTTATGACATGCACTCAACAATCTTTTATTTCTAAGATGCATCAGTCAAAAGGGAAAGAGAAGAGTAAGAGTTTCCCCCTCTTAGTTTTGTTCAATCTAGAGCCACACCATCACTTGTGGTTCTATGCTCCTTAGCCTTTTTCACTTCAATGTGAATGCTTGACTTTCCCTTTCTTGGCTATGACACTTTAGTGTCTAAGGTTTGTCTAATGCCTTTCAATTAGGGAACCCTATCCCATTGTTGCTTACAGAACCTTTGGTTGCTAGGACCCACACAGTTCCACTAGCACCATATTTCATTACTGCTCATACTGAGCTCTTTACGACAGTCATATGTCCACATGCATCCCTATGATGCCTTCATAGTCCTTGCTTCCAGCAATACCTACACTCAAACATTGAATCAATTCACATGCTTAGTTTATTTTCATAGGGTTTATCTCCAAACGATAATTTAAGAAATCATAACCGAATCATATACACGCGTATATGATCTGGTTAGTTTATTTTCATAGTCCTTGCTTCATATTAAATAAGCAAGAAGCTGCAAGATAACCAAATACTTATCTGCATTGGATGTCTTCACTTTATCCCACATGATCCTTATTTGCTTTACAAGCCTTGGATTTTTCGTGGATACAATAATGAATGTTGGGACAGCACACAGGCTACTCCACAACCATTCGAATAGGCAATGCCAGGCCATTACGCTGACTGGTTTTATCAATTGTTTAAAGGGTATTGGCCAACATACACGTTGTTTCATAATATTAAGTAGTGAATGCCCAACCAGTTACTCTCTGGATTTATCAATAATTTCATATCGCCCACTCATTTAATCTATGGATTTACCAGTAATTTTATAGCGCTTTCAGGGTTTTGTTTTCCTGCAATGACCAAGGTTTCCAGCAAAGAATCATTAGTGTATCAGCTTAGTCGTTAGAAGACTTATACCTGAAATCTTCATTATTCCAAACAAGACATAAATGAAACTGAATACTTATCTGTATTGTGCGTTTCCCCTCTGGTCCACAGGATCTTGCTTCACTTTGCAAGCCTTGGGATCGCCTATGGACTTGGATGTAGTTAATGCTTCACCAGTACCTTCATGCCGACTGGATTCACCAAGCATTTGGTGGTGCCCAACCAGTCCCATACCTGGTTGGCCCTCTCCATTGCCGAGCCAGCACATTCGTCTAGGTAATCGACCAGTGGAAGGAAAATACGCCACCTGACCATTATAGGTCAAGGCTCTACTATGGAGCCATAGGCATCTCAAGGTTTTCAGTCAGTCTTGGCGCCCGCCCTCCTACTGCTGTCCCAATAGAGATTTTATTCCTTCACCAATGTCACCACACCTTCTTGCACCGCAACCCTTCACACACACAACTCTTCATTCATACAAGGACGTCATTCCTTCTCTGGTGCAAATCGGTGGTTCCTTTTAGGAACTTTATAGGTGACTTTCTTGACTGCAGGTTAGCATGACTCCACTCACACAAGGATGATACCTCTTCTTATTACACAACTCTTCGGGCCTATCCATCCCTTCTGGTAATATATCATGTGAGCATAGAAAGGTTACCAATTCCCATACAGTCCTTTTGTGTATCCTTCTTCACTTTGCCTCTTAATGTGCAGTATTAGTCTGCATCCATGTAGGCTGACAACACAAGAAGGATAAGCAAGCTCATTAGTATTGCTGTTCAATTTTGTAACCATAATCCATATCATTCACTATCAAGTATTGAAACACTAGGAATGCATCCATTCCCTTAGGGTGTAGTCAATATTGAAAACCCTATCATGACCTATCACCAGAAAAGGTGTGCACCCCCTTTTCGATGTGTGCCATGTAGGCCCTAATCATACTCAAGTAGTCTGCAATGATATAAAAAGATAGAGCATGCTCTGCATATTAACCCTAATGATTTAGACATGCATGTTCTTATCTAGGGTCACAAAATACTCATTCATTTTGCAGATGTATCTCACATGCCTTCTGGGCATAGCTTTACCATCTCACTCTCATGGTTTATCGTCATGCGGTTTAGCTGAGATATTGTCAATGGCGTTTCACCCGAAACCCATTTCCAAAGCATGGGGTCTTTCCCATCTAGTTTTGCTTTTGTAGGCCATCACTCCTGGTCTTCCTTCAATGTGTCTTCCTGGCACATTTATCAAACAGCCAAACAGTTAGCAGCATTTAGCAATAAGCTTCAAGTATGATTGTTCCATAACCAATCATTAGCATTAATAATTAATTCAACATGAATTTGCAACTCTGTCTCCTACATAAATTGATTTGTTTAACCATGAGGCCATCCTCATATTGTTTGTCTCTCGTAAGTGGTATCACGCTGTTCATTATGGTTTTACTCTTGCTACCATACATGAACATCCACCTACAACATGTCCTCCTGACACAATTTATATAAGCCAAACAATGATTAGCAATTATAAGCAAATTCTCAAATCTGTTTTCCTACAAAAATTAGATTTGCAATCATGAGATTATTCTCATAAATTTAAATGATAAAATTTTCAGATTTGTTTCATGCATACTTTACAACCATGAGAACCTTTTCATAGCCTTTGGATTTTGCACATGGTAGATCCCGGTCTTTGCTATGGACTTATCTTCATTGCCATATGTAAGAATTTTCTACCTGAAAACTGAAACTTCAATCAACCAAACACGTTTTGAGTATCTATGCATATAATCCTTTCATTGCCACAACAGTCACGGAAGTGATCTCATAATTATGACACTCAATAATTCAAACACCTTCAACTGTTAACATTTGAAATGCAATGAAATATATACATTCCTATATATGCATCATTGTCACAATAAAATTGCAATACACAGTCACATTATCCATGCAATTTAAATAAACTGTAAATACTCATTACTTCACATTCCATGCAATTTTGTCCTTCCAACAGAGCACTCTAGTAGCCCATCACATGTCTACCTTCTTCATGCAATCATTCTCCTGCATTCACAGCAGCTCATGGAATGGTCTCAGTACTAACAATAGTTCACCATTTCATCTATCATCTAATTGCATTGAAATATATATATATCACAACCATGCATTCACACAATGCATCTCAACATGTGCACCCGCACATATGCATGCACATCCACAACATTTACATAATATTTTGATGTACATTCACTTAATACATAACCCATCAATGCAACCTTGCATTAATCCATGAATGCTATGCATTCCAACATATTATGGCCTAACCATGCTTGTCTCATATGGCATACACTACCACAGGACCATAAGTCATCACGTGCTTTGGTTGTTAAACTCACAACCAACATACATAAATGGCATGATATAATTTCATATGAATGCATTGATATTTCTAAGCAATTATAGGATGTAAATATCATTTCCTTCACTTACCCACACCTCACCATACTCGGTAGGTTAATGTTCCCATTCGGGCACTCAATATCACATGCAAACAATTCAACATAGTTTAAACATAGTGAAGGTATCTCACCAAATCCTCCTTCAACATTCATGCAATTAAGCACAATTAACCATTACCTGCATGGCTGTTATTAATATCGCTTGATGTTACCTGATCAGTTGGCCTCTTACCAAGGCTACTTAGTCCTTTTGCCAACATCATGATCATGGACTTGTTGCACCATCCTCTCTTCATAAGGTCATTGGTCACGTGCAACAACGTCATCAACTTCTTTAGCCATGTTTTGATTGTATTTGTCCTACAACCAATGCAGACACAACTAATTATTAACAACCACCATAATTATCTCAATTAGCTCATTGCATATGTGAAACCTCACTATTTTACCAATATGCAATGTCCTATTCATGTACAAACATTTCACATGCACTGTGCAATGTTTCTTAATATTCCAACTAGTGCATAGTCATATCATCTATCTAATCTCTTGCATTTCAACATTCCTATGCCATAATTGATATGCACGACCACTTCAGAATTATAAATACAATATCAAAACAGGGGTTAAGGAATTCTCTCTTTCCAATTCCTCATTGTAGCATGGAATTTCCTTTTCCACATCATAGCTGATCCAATTTCATGGGCTCTATACCATGCACACAAGCAATTATTAGCTATGATCTGCTCACAAAGTAGAAATTCAATATATGTATTCATGTGTATAATATTCATTCATGACATTTTCCAAGCATACAATTATTATGTTATAAACATAAATGGTTTAAGGTGAGAGATTTCCCTTTCATCAGCATTGCCTTACTGCTCCCATTGCTTTTCCCCGTTTGGAGCAAATATTAAGGCTAAAATGTCCACCAGCATTGCAGATCTTATCGTTATTTTTGCCACCGGTGTTGTGAATATTTAGCTTAAAAAGCGTCGCCCGTGTCGTGGAATTTTAAGCTAAAATTCGCCGCCCTTGTTCCCGCCCTTAAGGTTATTTTCACCGCGCACACCACACAAACATTCAACATAAATTTGCCGCTGCGTGCAGAAAGTTAGCGTAACTCCCACCGCCGCGTTGCAAAGTTAATCTTAACTTCACTGCGCGCGCGCAGAAAGTTAGCATAACTTCCGCCGCCGCAGCCCTTAGGCATAATTTCGAAAACAATTAATTTTTTTTTTTTTTGAGATTCTTTCTTCCTTTTGGTGCAGAATTTCCAACTTTTCCACTGATCGTGTCGTAGATATTGAGGTTAAAATTGTCGTGGTTGGTTCAGATGTTAAGATTATAATTGCCGCGGGTGGCGCAGCTCTTATCGCTAATTTTGCGGCCACGCGCGCAAAATTTATCCTTAACTTCACCGCGGACGTCGCAGAATTTAACATTACTTTCACCACGCGCATTGCAGATTTTAAAGTTAAAATGGCTGCCGCCGTGCGCATAACTTATCGTTAATTCCGCCGCCATAGCCTTAGTAGCAGACACTTAGAAAATTTTCAAATTTTCAAAAACAGTTAGAAAATTTTAAAATTTTTCCTGTTTTTTTTTTTTGCTGTGATGATCATTGCTCAACAGGAAGCATAATTAGAGATCATACTCGCATAGAACAAAACAGAAAAAGTATGTCAAGAAAATTGCACCTCTTTCATGTCAAGAATAAAACAACAGAACAACAAAATAATATAAGATGGCAGAGGTTGCGCCTCCTTTCTCTCCTCCATGGAGGAAAACAAACAAATACAAAACTGAATGCTACTACATTGGAAACAATTTAAAGCAAGCATTCAACTTGAAAAGGGATTTTCTCCCTCCTTCCTCAATTTCATAGAATGGAATCAATGCAAGCAGTTTTGCAAAAATCCGCAAAACAGTCATCGGAATGATATCCCATTCTAACGAATAGAAGCCATGAGATCTTCAGGTTTCTTTAATGCATTTTAATTCCAAATACAAAATACATGTACACATAATGATTTATATTTCTATGAAGGGCCCAACAGCCGTAGTGTTGAACCATAAGCTCTAATACCATTCTGTAACGTACCCACCCATCCATCCAAGGCAAGGGAGGGAACATGATGCTAATCTATGGGGTTTTTCATAAAAACTTAGCCCATTCATTAGATTCATACAATTAAAAACCCATGTGTGCAGATGTAAATTCAACAAACATGCACAATGGAGATAAACTCATCCACACACATAATTTCATATGCATTCAATATATCAATATCACACATTTAATTTAACACTGCAGAGGCAAAACACATAAATAGAAAACACTTGTCTTTGTCGTGCAATTGTCCTACACAACTAGCTATGTCGCTGCAACGTTCCTCCCAACCATAGGCCTCTGCCCAACCTGTATTATTTCAGCACTCAAAAACCACCCCCGAGTTGGGCATGATATCTACAAGGAAAAGGGGACTCTCAAGCTCATCACAACCCAAAGCAATGGATACCCATCTCAACCCCCAACATTTCTTAACACACAGAAAACTCAAAACTGAGCATGGATACACATAATAGCAAAATCACAATTTCTGGGCATGAAGAAAAAGCGTTTGGCAACCAAAAACGAAATGGCAATTGGGGAATCACCCCGGGAGAGAAAAATTGTTTCCAGAAAACATTTGTGGGCACTCAAGGGACAAAACGGCCTCCATAAACCCCAAATTCATGGCTCCCTTCCTCCCAGCCATTGTGCAATACAAAAACGAGTTCCCAGGCATGGAAAAATGCAGGAGATAGATGAAAAACATGATGGGAAAAGCCCCAACTAGCTTAGACTGCGTGAGAGGGCAAAGGCTTGGGCATTTAAGGGCCAAAACGACCTTCACAAAGTCATTCACTCACAGCAAGGAACCAACACGATTTTTGGGCAAAACCATGACAGGTTGGCACCCGAAATTGGCACATACACAGTCACACAATTGGTGGAAACATTCAAAAATGATTTCTGAGGTAGGAGATAACTACTGGGTTCACAAAAAATGATTTTTCCATAATGAAAACCAATTCTAGAAATTCAAAAACGATTTCATAACAATAAGGAAACAACAAGCTATTAAACTTATCTGTTGAGCTTCCCAATGGATTCTCTTCTTTTCCCACAGTCCAGCCATCACAAAAATGAGATTCTCAGCTTGAAAACTAGTGAATTTACAGTGTACTCCATGAGAGAAACGCCCAGCAAGCTCGAAAAATGTGAGAGAGCAAAAACTGATCATGGATAATGGCTTGGGAAGGCAATTTGTGGGTGTTTTCTTTTCCCAAGAAGGAGAAACACGATTTTCCATGAGGGTGGCTTGCCCATACTTGAATTTGGACAGCCATACCTCCCCAATCCCCAAGGCATTAACTACTTCACCCAACTCTTGGGAGAAATCAATGATTGGGTACAAAAGTCAACATGGGTAGTTGATGGTTGATGGGTTCTCTCATTGACACTTGGCTTGACTTCATTGGCTCAAGGGTTTGAATACTTCCCTCCCAATTCCTTGTAATATCATACCCCCATCTCTTGTTGCATTGCATAGCTGGTTGTGGGTATTTTATTAAAATGCATATTTACAATTCCAATGTGCCTGGCTAGCACGCAAACCATATGCATCAATAAATCGATGGCGGGGCCTTGGCCTTGAGCTCCTCACCATGATTTCATAACAATATTAAATCATTTACAATTTTAATGCCATGGGGTCAAATTGGGGACGTTACACCAAAACTAGGCAAATCGAGACTAAGGTCATAGGATTACATAACAAAACAAGGAAACTAATGCTAGGACAGAAGTAGCGAAAATGAACTAATCTACAAGTTTTCCAGAGAGCGGCTATGCCTCCTTTTCCTTGAGAGATGCCAGTCCATAATGAGTCGACTCTCCTCATGCGACAGAGCTACGAAGAGGTCCTCCCGAAAATGAAAATGGATCGCATCAGCCATGTCTAACAGTCGAACTTGGTGAGGCTGTTCTAATTCTTTGAAATTCAGCATCAATCGATGAACCTTAGCTTTTAGCGGGTGGATTTCCAATTGCCTTTTCAATCTCACAACACCATCTGACACTGTGACCATAGGTATAACTCCACTCAAGCAAAGAATGATATTACGAATGACCTGGCTATTCATTTCAGAGCTAGGTGACTAGGGAAGTTCATACTGCCATCGGTGGTCCCTGGACCATCCATTTGTCCTTTAATGTGTGTTTTCCCACATAATGCAACCACAAGTGTTATCAGAAGGGAAGATCAACTGGTTAGGGGAGCGGAAATACATGAGTGGCGTGGTTGACACAAAGAATAGTCGGCCTGAGATGGATTGCCTCATTGGCAGCCTGGTCCGTATTGGAATTCAACTACCTCAGAATATGAAAGAATGCTAACTTGCAGAAGGAGCGAGACAGAGCTTGAATTCTGAGCACAAGTCTAGATAATTTCATGTTGTTAACATGATTGGGGGAGTTCATGGCTTGAATAAGCATGCGAGAGTTTCCAAAAACCAAAGCTTCATCCACCCCTAGGTATTTTAACTGTGTCGAACCTTGTCACAGACCGTAAGCTTCGGCCATGTTGCTTTTTTGGACTCCCAGGTTCCAGGAATACTTAATTTCAATAATGTCCTCGGGGTTGAAAATCACCCCTCCCTCTCCAGCCGCCCCTGGGTTCCCCTTTGAGTCCCCATCAAAGAATACCTTGTAAAGCTTCCTTTCTTTCCTCCACATGTCGAACTGAGATTGATCCAGTCTTATTTCCCAGACTTCCAATTGTTTGGAGATGGGAGACACGATAACAACCGAGAGATTAAAGGAGGAAATCCAATCAGTTTCTTCATTGCTCAGCGGAACTTTTTTTTGAGGGAGGATAATGGTCTGAAGACTGTCGCCCATGAGAGATTGGACTTTGGAAGCCACATGCGCTGATGAGTGGGTTAATTCTTTGAAATTCTTTGATTTCTCTCCATCCATATTTCCCAGGCTATAAATTTAGGGAGATTCAACCAACAATAAGCGAGACCGGATTTTTTTAAAAGAGAACCAGGGTACAGAGTGTCCCACAAACTGAGAATTTCCTGAATATTTCCCTAAAGATCTAGAATACCAAACCAAGGCGCTATCAGCCAGTCCCAAACTTCTATATCAAAGGGACAATGAATAAACAGGTGATTAATGCTTTCTTTGCTTTCTCTGCAAAGACGACATTGAAATGGTCCTGCAAATCTGCGTTTTTCAAGGTCTCACCGGTTAAGATACTTCCGTGGGCAAGAGTCCATACAAACATGTCCACTTTTGGGAGGCTTTCGAAATCACAAATTCATTTCCAAACAACCAGGTTTCTAGGAGCAGAAGGGATTGCAAAGTAGCGTAGGTAGCCTTGAGCAGAGGAGTAAGAGCCAAAATTAGATCCCCAACTTCTTTTGTCCTTTGCTGACTTAGTGATAGGAGCTAAACCATGAAGATATGATAGAAGACGGGTTTTTTCCTCTGCCAGATGAAGTGGACAGCCTGGAATGTTCCAACTGTCCCAGGTAAAAGGTGGAGCCAAATTCCAGTTCGAGATAGCCTAGAGAGAGGCAAAGCCTTGAATTTTCATCCACACCTTCAAATTTGTAAGATCGGGAGCCTCGTCGAGGGGTAGGTTACCTAAAATAGAGTCTTTCTAGAGATTGATACTCTTCCCATTGCCAGGGGTCCATGAAAGATCGGGGTTGAACAGAGGGAGAGCTTTAAGGAAAAGAGAAAAGATAGGAGACCCTTTTTTGATATGGGGGAGAGACTCCAAACAACGAAGGCAAGGCCCAAAAAAGTACTTCCTCCTAAGGACCTGACTACTCCAGGAGGAGGGGTTGCTGAGCAAATTCCAAAGAATCTTGCCACCTAAAGCCAAATTTTGGGATTTAAGGTCCCGAATATGCAGTCCTCCTTCCATAAAGGTTTTTTTGATCTTTGACCAACTGACAATAGCAATTTTTTTCCCACCGTTGTTCTTTCCACCTTTCCAAAGTAAGTTTTGTAGGAGAGCATCAAATGAAGAGAGGATCTTGGCAGGAGCCAACAAGATAGAACGGTGATAAATTGGGAGGCTACTCAAAACAGATTTGATCAAGACTACTTTCCCAGCTAGGTTGAGCCAAAATGCTCCCCAAGAGAGAATTTTACTTTTGAATTTGTCCACTAGAGGAGCCCAATATGCTACTTTAGGCGAGGTTCTGAAGTTTGGGATGCCCAGGTATTTGAAGGAGTCCCAGATAGTAACTCCCTCAATTCCAATCATTCGGGTAATGCCAGAGAGCTCCCTCAGGTTGATGTTCCAACTGTAAATCTGGATCTTTCTTAAGTTAATTTTACTTCCAGGGGCTGTGTAGTAGGAGTCTAATTCAAGTTTAAATCGGATAGTTGTATGCATGCTGGCTCCTCTAAGAAGAATGGTTTTGTCTGCAAACTAAGTAGGATTAATGTCTTTGGTGTTGCGGGCCATTCAGATACCTATTAGGTATTGGACGTGGTGAGCTTGATCAAGTTGATAACTTAGCACTACTGCTTGAATTGCGAAGAGCATAGGGGAGAGAGGACATCCCTGCTGGAGACCTTTGCTGGCTTTAAAAAAGGAGGCCACTCTTATGTTAATAAGCAGAGCAATCCAAGGCTCATTGATACAGGCTTTAACCCATCGGATGGAGGAGGAGTCAAATCCTTAGCTCCTCATGACCTGAAACAAGAAGGAATGATGAACTCTGTCAAAAGCATTAGCTAAATCAATTTTCACAACCATACCTTGGTCACGGTTCTTAATGCTTGAATGGATTACCCCCTAAACCAAAATGATGTTTTCCCATATTTTCATTCCTTTGATGAAGACGCCTTGATTTTCAGGGATAATTTTCGGAAGAATGATTTTGAGGCGATTGGCCATCATTTTGGTGATGATCTTATAACAAATATTGCAGAGGGAAATGGGACGAAATCTATCGAAAGAGGTGCATCCTTTTCTTTGGGAATAAGAGAAAGAAATGCAGAGTTGGTGCTCCCCCCAATCTTGTCACAGTTTTGGGACTTTGTCACCATACGAAAAAAGTCTTTGTGGATTACCTCCCAGCAGTGCTTAATGAACCTTGCGGAGAAGCCATCTAGCCCCGGGGCTTTGTCCTCTTCCATATCTTCCACCGTAGCTTTTATTTCTGCAAGAGAGATTGGTTTGGTAAGGGCGAGATTGTCTTTGCATTGCAACAAATTTGGAACCAGATTCAAGACGGTTGGAGCCTCAGACGGGGGGAGTCTACTTGCTCTTCTGAGTAAACAGAGTTGAAATGCCATGTTGCCTCATATTTAATTTTCGCAAACTCGTTAATCAAATTTCCTTTATCTTGGATCTCTCGGACTTCTTTAAAATGCTTTTTGGCTTTAGATTGCTTATGGAAGTAGGCAGTGTTGCGGTCCCCTACTTGAAGCCAGAGGCTTTTGGATTTTTGTCTCCAAAATTCTTCTTCTTGCCGGCAAGCTGAGTGAAGGGATTGATGTAGCTTAACTTCTTTATCTAGGTGAGCCATGGAGATATCGGTCTTTCCCATGAAGTGTTGATGGTCTTCCATAGCTTGGTGTGCAACTAGTCTGATATGGGTAGGGGGAATAAGGAGCTTAGCCCAATTCTTAAGAGATATTTTGACTCGACGCAACTTCTCTTCCCATATGAAAAAGGGAGACCCAGTGACTGGGGCAGACCAAGATTCTTTGACTAACCCCATGAAACCTTCTTGAGAAGTCCATAGAGGGCTAAAGCGAAAGGGTATGGGACCCAGATTGAGGGCTTTCTTCAAATCGAGTAGAATGGGTTTATGGTCCGATCCGCCAAAGGAGAGAATATGGGAGGAGGGATTTAATCCTAACAAGAGGAAGGAGTCCTGAACAAGGAACCTGTCTAACCGTGCAACTATGCGACGTGGGCCAAAACGCTTGTTTGACCAGGTGTATTTTCCTCTGGAGGGGATAATATTAGATAAATACCAGTCTAGAATGAGGTCATCTACAAGTTCTCGGATGGGATCTCTAACCACTGAAGCGCCGCATTTTTCTGAGTGATTCAACGTAACATTCAAGTCACCTGCTAAAATGACGTTGTCCAGTTTGGAGTTAATATGGACATCTCGGAGGAGATTCCAACAGTCTCTTTTTTCCCATGGGAGGACAGGTGCATAGACATTAAAAAGACATATCTGATTTCCTGTAGCTTTGTGGAGCAGCCTGGTGAAGATCCAGTGGGTGTAGGACTTATGTTCGGTTAGTTCGAAATGAGAGTTGTTCCATAACGTAACCAAACCTCCCAAAGCACCTCTGGAACTTATTGCAATGCCTTCACCATTTTTCCAAAATTTAGAATTGGTTTGAAGGAAAACCCTTTCCTCCATCTTGGTCTCTTGGATGAGTAGAAGATCAGGTTTGGTTAAGTGAATCAAATCCTTCATGGCTTCTTCTTTTTTTTGAGTGCCTAGCCCCCTACAATTCCAGGAGAGCACTTTCATTGTTTACCTTTGTTAGTGGAAGGGGTCCTTTTATGGGGGTTTCCTTGAGGTTTGGAGCTCCTAGGATTACGCAGGAGTCTTTCAAGTGTTTGCTGGGACCCCTGTAGCTTATCTTTGTAAGTGGCTTGCTCCCTTAGTTCTTTCGATGATGTCCTACGACAAGAAGATATTTTCTTGGAGGATGAGGCAATCTCGATTTCCACTTCTTCCTCATTAGATTCCTTCGTTTCAGATTCTTCACCAAGCTTCTCTTGGGTTCCAATTTCCTCTACTTCCTTTGCTGCAGATTCAGGTTGCTCAACAGTAGTGGCTTCCATGAAAACCTCTGTATCTTCCATCTTTTCACTTTCCTCAATGGTCTCTAGATATTCGAAACTATTAGGTTTCAGAGAAGTCTCCAAAGGATATTTTGGGGAGGATGTTGATGGAGAAGTAATGAGGGGGCCTTTCTTGGGCTTCCTTAGGCCCTTCCCTCCTTTAGGATTAGCTTTGGTCTTTTTTCTTGATTTCCAGCCATCATTCTTGTCTTTTTCATCCTGGGTTTCTTGCTTTTGAGGACATTTTTGGAGGAAGTGGTCGTATTCTTAACAACCTCTAAATTTGAAAGGAAGCTGCTTGTAGTCCAATTTTTTAAAATAGTACCAAAATCTTGTAGTGAGCTTGATAGCTTATGGGAGGCCTGCATCCAATCCACCTCTACACAAACATGGGCACAAGCATAGTTTTCCTTAGGGGCAATCGAATCTATAAAACGCCCAAGGGAATTGCCGATATATTTTAGGGAATCATGACTCCAACAGTGCATTGGTAGATTCAGTAAACGGACCCAGATGGGGACAACCATGGGAATGTCAGCCGCAGGATTGTGTGAAAATCCTCATAGTAGATCTAAGAGATGATGTATACCTCACAAGAGAATGATTATGATTAAGCAAGAAAATAGAAGAAGAGTGGTCAATACAGTATAATGAGCAACAGAATAATATGGTACAGTAGAACTCGGATAGAAGCAATAATACTTAGAACTCGGATAGAAGCAATAATACTTCACACACACTAGATTATTAATCACAAATGGACATATAAATAATACAATGCATGAGGAATTCGAATTCCTAAGGTGGCAATTCGAATTAGCCTTCATGGAGTGATCAAAGGATCACTGGAGTGTCATCGGAGCACAACTAGTATCATCGGAGCACAACTGGAAGTCTTCATCATCATCAGTGGAGTTATCAATGCTCAAGTAACTATCAACCATCATTCAAACTAACTCTGGTAGGTGTAACTGAGTGTAACTAGGTGTAACTGACTGTAACTAATTGTAACTGAGTGTAAACTGAAGACAACTGGACTGGTAGGTGAAGAAGGGCGAGTTTCTCCCTAAAATCAAGAAAGAAGGGCGCATTAAGCAACTAGAGGGATAAAACTGAATAATGAGAAGCCCTTGGGGCCTGGCTAACTGAGGGCTAGGTGCTAGACTGATGAATGGGATGCATGCAAACCCTAAAAGTGCATGCATGACTGAAAATGTAAGTGATCAAAATACTGGTGGGACTAGGATGGAGTATAGGAATATCCTAACAGATTGAAGTTCAGATTCTAGTGGTTCAGGTAGAGCCCTTGCAGTCCCATGAAGTAGGGGTCGTTCCTGAAAATTAAATCCCGATCCATCATTGATTGGAAGTCAAACAAGAAAAACCTCTCCCCATAGAGTAGGAAGCCACATCTTGTGAAATTAGTGGTCTCCAGTTGTGTTGAACCCAGCTATCAATGGTCTTCGGAGAAGGGCAGATCCCAGTAAATTGGTCAATTAGGGCCCGATCTACCAGACAGAGAGCAACCTTGATTGTGTCTTTAGGAGGGAGGGCCACGACTGGTACATCTTCAATTCGTTTCATGAACTTAGGTGGCGCTTTCCCAAAAGGTTTTTTCCCCTGCGAAGCAACCAAACGAGCGAATGCTTCAGATTCATGGGGGTGGAGGAGGAAGGGGCTTTCGATCTGCCCTCATTCAGCGCCATGACTATCGATCCCTGGTCCTGATCAGCAAAATCCAAAGCTCATTTTCCATAACTTTAAACACTCAGCCAACCACAACCCCATTGTGGAAGCAGCCGACCCATGCACGTAGCCAACCACAACCCTGTTTTGCACGCATCCAACAAAGTTAAGCCCGCAGCCAACCAAGTTATGCCCGCATCCAAATCGTTATGCATGCAACCAATCCGTCGATCGTTTTGCACGCATCCAACCTAGTATGCATGCAACCAAACTGTCTCGTTTTGCAGGCACCCAACCTAGTTATGCATGCAACCAACTTTTGCATGCAGTCAACCGTCTCATTTTGCACGTAGCCCCCCTGATGTTGATGGATTGTTATCCTCCCTACCCAGTGTTGGAAGGCGGTTTGGTAGAGTGTTATTGTAGCATCTCCGATGCTGCGACAAGGCAAAAGATGGTGCGAATGGGGAGAAGATGACGTGAATGGTGATGAGCAGAAGATTAGTTATGTATTTTGGGTCAATTGTACCGTGGAATGCGGGTTTTGGGTTGTTTGGACCACATATTATGTAATGTTGAGTTAGTTATACTGCAGAATGCGAGTTTTTGGTCGGTTAGTTAGATGTTGGGTCATTTGTCCAAATGTCGGTTAGGAAGTTGTTAGTAAGTGGACAAGCATTGTAATGGCGGAAGCCTATATATAGATAAGAGTCGGAGGTATTGAGGGGAAAAAACGGTGAAGAGAAGCGCATGTTTGGGTTGTTTTTGCGCATCTGTGAGATATTGTCGAGACCTGATCTTTGAGGAGATATTGTATCTAAGGTTTTGCAGTGATAATATGAAATGATGAAACTGTTCTGGTGCAATTCCTGGGTTATTTCTGTTTGTTTATGGTAATGCAATGTCACACATCATGAATAATGCTATGTTTCCTTGATACAATCTTGCTTTACTGTTACTACTGCTGTGATAATAAATGCTGCGATCGAATAATGCGTTATGAATACATGTCAAATGTTTGAGATCCCTGTTTAGTGTTGCAATAGAGTTAGTTCATATAGTCGCAATCCTCCTCCTTCCTAGGCGGAAACATGGTTCCATCTGCTCTTCCTGGACGCCTTGGGTGAGACCTCATCTGCTCTGCAGGTGTTGCTGGGCGGGAAAAAACCTTCCTAGGCCGGTGCCCAGGGAGACTGCGGCATGTGTCAACAGTGAAGTGGAACCCCTGTCGACTAGAGTTGCGTTGGTTAACAAATGGTTCTGTTTCCGGGACAGTGTGAAGAGTGAAAGGAGGACATGTTGTGGCACCCGACGAAGCCGGAGATACAGAGCTGGTTTGATCAGAAGTTGCAGGAGTTTGCTGAAGAAGAAAGCTGAAACACGCGACTAATAGTAGATCACTGGGTGGGAAAATATATTCACGACAGTCCGCATGAATGGTGTTTCTGTGAATTCCCAGTCATCCTATATGAATGGTTGTCAAAGCTGACCTTCCAAAAGAGGAATTTCCAGGGTGGTGAGCCGACAGCTTGGCCCCATAATTGATTCAAGAGCTACAGGAAGTCGATAATAAGGTAATGCGGGCTGTCGAAGTTTGGCTCGATAGCATCTTGGAGGGATATATCACTGAATTTGCGGTTAACATGCAGAAATCCTATAGTGAAGCTGAAAGATATTTCTTCCGCGGACCAAGGGGAAGGTTTCTGCTGTCGCTCCAACTGTCGATTAAGATGCTAATCTGCAAAAAGGGTATATTGAAGATGCATCTTGATCAGTAGATAGCCTGGTGGGAAGAGGCTGTGGGTACAGCGACTGTTGGGGAATGGTACATGGAATGGTAAGGGGTAGATGGGTGCAGACCATGAGGAGACTGTGAGCGAAGCCGAGGAAGAAAGTGGTCTTACAAGAGGAGGAGCGAGGTTTCGATAGGAGAAAAGGCAAAGGACAGGAGAAGGTCCTGCTGCAATCGAACCGCAAAACCGTGAAGGAAGACCACACGGGATGAAGCGACCTCACAATCCTAACAGGGACGGCCAAGCTACATCCAAGATAGAAGCAGCACCAAACCCTGGCACCAACGTACCCACACCTCCACTCACTATCTCACAAACAGTAAGGAATACCACTTCGACACCCCCGAGTTCATTAATTTGACAAACGTTACTTGCTAGTAGTTCAGCAACTGGAGGAAGGAAGCCCAGGATAGCGGGCGATGATACTAAGTTACCGTTGTTCCATGGTAATGGAACCGACAACCCTGAACAGTACTGGTTTTTATGTGAGGTCGTATGGACAGTAAAACAGGTCATTGATGATAATGAGAAGAAAGGGCAATTGGTGACAACTCTTCGGGGTCGCACCTTGGATTGGTTTATGAAGTTTACACAGGTTCCTATCGGTACCCCGGCAAAGTCATTGGATGAAATCTGCATGGGACTGATCGTGGAATTCCAGAAGCCTAAATCTGAAGCACAATACATTACAGAGCTTAAGGAAATTAAGCAGTATCCCAATGAGTCTGTGTGGGACTTTGATCAACATTTCAAGACGCTAATGGCACGAGTTAGTTTTGATATGAGCGTTGTCCAACATAAAGAGTGGTTTACTGTGGCATTGCTCCCGCACATTCGGCTGCCATTGATGCAGTAAATCATCTCAACGCCTAGCGAAGCTCCAGAGATTGCAATGCAATTGGAGGCATCACCGATTGGGGATAATGCAGTCGGGATGTCACAAATACAGACACAGCTCACTAACTTGACTATACAGTTGCAAGATTTGAAGAGGAACAAGGAACAACACGATGAAGTATGGTGTACATGATGCCGAGGAGAAGGGCATACAAAGGACAATTGCTCGGATTTCTGTAATTATTTGGTGTCAGGTGCGGCAAACCCATTGAATGGAGGCAGCATGCCGTGGTGTCGCGTTTTCCAGGTGTATGGGAACAGTCACGACAATTGCCCTTATATGCAGAAAATGGTCACAACCCCAAGAAATCTTTATTGCACATTTTGCAAGTCGATGGGTCACGATGAAAAAGATTTCCGTGCATATGGGTTGCTATAAGAAAGAATATGTGATGCATTCTACGTCAAGGATGATCAGCGTGTCGTACAACAACCACAATTGCAACCGCAGGTAGCCCAGCCACTGCCTCAATCGCAGATGCAGTTTGTACTGCACTAACAATCGCAGCAGTTCATGCCGCAATACGCTCCAATGTAAGTGGCTGCACAACAACCACAGTACGTCTAGCAACCGCAGTATACACCGTAGGGGCGAGGCATGCAACAGAATCCTATACAGCCACAGTACCAACAACAGGGCAGATTATGAGGAGGATAACAAGGTGGACACGATGGAGGATTTGGTCGCGGAGGAGGATGGGGTGGCCATGGACCTGTTCAATGCTATCACTGTGCGGTGTGGGGGCATTATCAGTGAGACTGTCCACTACTACAAAATCAATGTATGTTCTGTTTTGTTAATGATCATACAATTGAGAATTGTCCAGAGTTGATTTCATGATGGCAGGCTAGGAACGCTCCGCAGATACAGAATTAGACCCAGCTACAATAACCAGCCCAGAACCAAGTATAGCAACTAGTCCAAAACCAAGTACAGTAACCAATACAGAACCAACCCCCACAACCGAATTAGAACGCAAATCCAAGTGTGAACCCACAGGGGAATCTATAGCAGACTCAGATGCAAAGTGCAAATATTGCGACAAATTCTGCAGAGCCACGACCACAAGATGCTTCGGTGGCTGTTGTAACTCGTGGAGGCAAAACGACTGGGGAAGATAGCTTGCGACCGCTGATTCAGTTGGCAGGCCAGAAGACGGTACCATTTGACATCGATGCTGAACGGGAGGCATTCCTTCAGGCGTGTCCCACCTTGGAGAAAGACTGCGGTAACGATGTTGTTTGCGATATGCCACCTATCTTTGACACTACATCGGAGGGTGGTTCGTAGACACCATCAGGAACATTGCAAAGGTTTCTTGAGAGTTGTCTGTTGTTGGCCTGGGATCCGGCCGCCCTGGTTGAGATTGAGGGATGGTTGGAGCGATTTCCGAAAGGATGGCAGGAGTCAGCAGTAAACTCTTTACAGCGATGGAAGACTGGCAAGGAGATGAGAATGAACATCCAGATTGGTGACTATGATGTCGATTAAGTTATTCTTGATCTTGGTTCGGATGTTAACATCTTAACCAAGCAGGCGTGGCAGAAAATGGGGAGTCCCCCATTGAGCTGGTCTCCTGTACAGCTTTGGTTAGCTAACCATGCGAAAGTAACACCCATTGGGCGAGTGTCGCGGCTAACAGTTGATATTGAGGGCATGAAGACTTATGATGACTTCGATGTCATTGAAGTGGTTGAGGGAGGAAGCTCCTATCTTGCACTATTGGGGATTGGATGGGATAACGATAGTGGAGCTGTAATCAACTTCAAGAGGCACATGATGACCTTTGAGAATCATGATTTCAGAGTCATAGCCCCATTGGATCAGGCTGAAGGATGCTGATACATTGAGCCTGTAATAGATGACGATCCCACTGGATGGGACCATGCATTCAATATTTCCGAAGACTATATTCACCCTACTGCCAACGGTGAGCTAGGATGGTGCAGCGATAGATCTTGTCTTCCAACTCTGATGATGCATTAGAACATTGGCAGAACCGCTTGCGCGAAGTGTCGCTTCGAAAATGTGGCTTAGTTACGCAATATTTATGTCGTGTTGCAACAAAAACAGTCACACTACCAATCTATGAGGGGTTTCCTGGCTTAACCAACTTTTTGACAGAATTTGAAGAACGAGTCTCAGAACCACAACGATTGCACCAGTCCGACAACAGATCCTACCTAACATGGGTCACCCTAGTCAGCACCCTTATGCCATTTTGGTGCCCATGCTGAGTTTTTCTCATAGGCTCGGGAGCCTTTTTAGATTTACCATGACTTTGAGAAGAATCCTCATATCTTTCTTCCTCATATATTTCTGGCCATCCCTGATAAGGCTCCCGTCTTTGTGTTCAAATTGCATATGCATCTGTTATGATCCCGCTTGCGCTAATGAGCTTGATGCCAGCTTCCATGCTTTTAGCTCATTGTATAAGCCTCCATCTCTGATCTCATTTCCGCTAAGCCCTGTATCATTTTGCCGTCGCATTTTGACACCTTTGACCTGGAGGAGACACACCCTGAGTGTCCTTATCTTGCTCATGTTCCTTGCATTAGGCATAGCTTTGTTCCATGCGCTTGGAGTTAGTTTCGCATGTCCCTGACACTCGTCTCCTCCCTTTTCAAACATTCTTCCACTTTTACTTCGAGCTCGTTAAAAACAGTAAGTAGGTTACGAGCAGTCTTCCACCTTTCCTTTGAGCTCGTTAAAAATAGTAAGGAGGCTATGAGCATTTCTTTCATCTTCACTTCGAGCTCATTAAAAATAGTAAGGAAGTTATGAGCATTTTTTTGTATCTCCTTTGAGCTCATTAAAAACAGTAAGGAGGTCACGAGTTTACTTTTTCGGGCTCGTTAAACCTTTATGGAAAAGATCCCTCTGGAGTTCTTTTAAGCCCTTTTCAGATTCCTTAAATAAGAAAAGTTTGCCGAGCATAGTTGTCTTTTCGGGCTCATTAAAATAACTGAATCGACATCCACTTAGGTATAGAATTACCCCTTTTCCGGGCCTTGGTGGATAATTTACGGAAAAGGTATACTGTAGGTATACTCTAGTATGCGCTAGAAGAGTTCTTCTTCCATTATTTTACACTTTTTCGGGGAAGGAGACTAACTTTACGAAAAAGGACCTTTGGAGTCGTCTTTAGGGTTTTCAGACTCTCGAAATGTGAAAACACCAAGCGAGCATTCACCTACTCGGGCTCGATGTGAAATCTACGATATGGTTGATAGAGGACTGTTTAAGGTTTTCAACTCTATAAACAAGAAAACACCGCCGAGCACAGACCAATTCGTGCTCGATATAAAATCCATGGATAGGTGTATGGAGTTTTCTTCTAGGTTTTTCAGACTCCATAAATATGAAAATACCATTGAGCATGCTTTAGTTCTTTGTCAAGCTCGTTAAAAAATGAAAAAGGAAAGGGAAGGGAAGAATATTAAAATATCTTTCAATATGATGGCAGCAAGTCTACTATCTCCTTGAACAAAGCACCTGTTTTGAGTCTATCAAACAAGTTGGGTTCTAGTGTTAGCCTTAGGATAAACCTGATCTCAGAGTTCTTACTCCTCTGTTTGGTTAGTCTTCCAATCATATGGAGAATCTGTTAATGTCTCCTACATTGAAGATTTGCATCATGGTCTCTTTGTGTTAAAAACTGCCTAAGTCACTCTTGTGTCGTGCTCACTATTCAAGGATATAACCTGTGTCGGCCATTCTGCGGTTTCCTTGACCTCATGCGTCGGCCATTCCTTGGTGTTAGTATGTTCCATCATGTGTTCAGTCCTACTCCAAATCAGCTCATACCTGTTGAGTGTCCCTCGTGTTGGATGATGGAGGATGCCTTAAGGCCTCCCTTCCAACATACTTCTTCCCATCGACTTCAACTCATTGTGCTCTGGGAATGAAGTTTAGAGTTTCGGTTAGTACCTTGGGGATTGCAGTCATTAGTGGAATTTTCCGTCGCTATTGGAAGATAAGAATACATCAATGTCTCCTATTCGATGGATTCTTCAAGTGTTCGACAACAAGACCATTTATTCGCACTTGCTTGAATGTACTAGGTACCTTGGGTTCCATTTTCATTATTGGTGGACACCCTTGCGTTTGTTAATGGTATACATCAATGACCGGTAATCAAATGATACCTCCCATGTTCGACATCAACTCATTTATTCGCATGGATAGGTTTCTACCTTGGGTTGTTTTTTGATGAAGACCTTGGGATCCTCGATAGCATCACCTCATTTATGTTATCGCAAGACTGAGCCACACTCTTTTTGTCTCTTGATGAGACATAGATCCAGCTTGTTCTCTATGGCTATGTTCTCCAGTTTTGACATAGATGCACCTTGTATTTATGTGGCTATGTTTACACTTATGTTCCTCATGGATCCACGCTTGTATTTTAGTGGCCATGATATATGTATCAGTATTTGGATCATTATTGTATACTCTTGGAGGTCATGTTCCACTATTTGAACATGGACATTTACCCCAAGGATAAGTTTGTCTGGCATTGCCTTTGCTTTCAGGTACTTCATTTGAGCCTATGATTCTTGGTTTCTCTGGTTCCTCCATGATTCAACTCTTTGTTATTTATAATGTATTTCGGCCATTGTTTCCCTCACTCCCTCTGACCTCATACATTATGGGGCATCTGTTATAGCTTAAAATGACACTTCTCCGTCCATGACAACACTTGTATCGCTTGGTTGCATGACGACACTTCTTGAGATCAAGTTTAGTCACACAATAGGGCACTTGTGGATTGAAGGGTCATTTGGGACATTAAAAATGGTTGAAATTACCTCACTCTTGGCCCATTTGATGGTTATAACCCTTAGGAACATTTTTCCAGACAAAACCATCTCCTGAAAATCATCAGAAAACCCTGTTTTTGGCCATTTTTCTCCAAAAACGTTGGTTTCCTATGCATAGAGTAGGGCATACTAGGATGTGTGCGTGACTCTTATGCCTATAGAGTAGTGCACACCTTGGAAAATATGCAATTCCACTTCAATAAAGTAGCGTACACCCTCAGAAATATGCAACTCTGCTTTAATAAAGTAGCGCACACCTTAAGAAATGCACTGGTTTGCAGTAGGAAGAGTAGGGCACTTTCCTGAACTAGTCAAAATCTTGAATTTTTGTTGAAATGAATTGGTTTGGAAACCTCCTGATCGGTTATAAGTACTTTTCCTCTCCTTCATTGACTATATAAGGAAGGTAGAAGGTCCATGTGAGGGGACCAAGCCTATAACAATGTTATGCTGGAGGAATGGAGACCCTCATCCCCCTCTCTTGTGCCTCAGTTTTGATAAACCCTAGCACAGCTGATTAGAGGCTGGGATCCTTGGAGAACAGAAGCAGGAGACCTTGAATCTAGGTTTCGTGAAGTGCCAAGCTTGAAGGAAGGTATAACTTTATGTACTTGCTTCATTCATTAATAAAGATTAGACGTTCTTCCCTTTCCAAATATGACCTATTCATGTGTGTCTCAGATTTGACTACAGTTTGCTTATAGTCTGATGTCTTCTTCTATTATGAATATCAGTCTTTTATATGTAGTCAAATGTATTTGAGAAAGGTATCGAGTTGTTTTGCAGGTGTGGGCATTGCAATACTGGATAGCATTGAAGAGCAAGGAAAGGAAAGCTTGGGATCAACCTTCTGAATAAGGTGTACATATCTCTAACCTCAATCTCTTTACTTACTTGTTGTACTTGCAGAACTTTTGTAGGTCTGTCTTTCGTATCTGAAGTTGGTAGTTTCTCCCCTGAACTATAGGTGCATTTTCCTCACAACAGACCCTCCAACACAGTCACTGGCATCGGAGATTACTACCCCTTTGGGGTTCTCGAGAGATCTTCTTGGGTGCCCACTCCCTTCCTTCTTAGCAGAATCAGAGGTATCGGTCTCATTTGGGAGCTTCAACCCCAATGTGACCATCTAGAGGAAGAATGGTAACAGAAGGAGAAAAGATATGGCTCGCACCTCTGGTGGGATTACTTTAGCAGTATTTGACGCTGAGGCTGGTATGTCGACTTCTGTGGGAACTAGTAGTGACTCCTAGTCACTTATCACAAATATCTTCAAGCCCCTTAGAGCAATGCCAACCATTACCACTGTTACCAAACGATATTGTTGTCCCTCAATGTTCGAAGGGTTGGGGGTACCCCTAAGTACACAACCCTTCGTCCTCTATTGTATTTAGTCAAGCCTGAGATTTCCTTTTTTCAAGAGACCATGGTGGACAGTATGTACAAAAACGAGGGAGTTTCTATGGATATTCTTTCCTTCTTGGGAAGTTAGCACTGTTGGAGCAGACGACCGCTCCAATGGACTTACCTTATGGTCAGAAAAAGTAGGGAATTGGATGCACCCTTGCACCTCTTTAATTGTTATGGGCCTATTACTAATAATCCTTCCTACTGGTTAGAACTATCGGCCAGGGGTCTTTTGAATGTTAGTTCGTTAATTATAGCTGGGGACTTAAACTTCACCCTGTTTGCCCGAGAATCGTGGGGAGACAAAGCTTGTATTTCGACCCACACGGACTAGTTCAAGGATTTGGTTGATACACATGGTCTTATTGATGTTGAGCCTTCCCCTTTCGCTCCCACTTGGCACAACGGAAGGACTGGGACAAAAGCAGTGGCCAAAATACTGGATTGGTTCCTTATAAAAGAAGACCTTTTTTCTATTATGGAGAGATGCAATTGAGAATGCAAACATCTCAGACCATAAACTGATTGTTCTCAATTGTGGAAAAGGGGAAAAATTCACAAAGTTCCCATTTAAATATTGTCATTTGTGGTCACAGGAGGAAGAATTTTAAATTTAATCATATGGTTAGACATCACTGGCACAATTTTTCTTCCACTATAGCAGGCACTGCTATGATTCGTCTTCTTGAGTTCCTTAGAACACTAAAATAATTGGTTTCGTTGTGGATTAGAGAAAGAAAGTTGAAGCTACATGTGGAGCTGAAAATTATTGAGGAGGAACTGGATCTCCTTCACATCTGTCTTTTTGAGGATTTTGCTAAAAATCCTACTTCTCTACGCATCAGAGAACTGGAAGATAAGAAGAGGGATATCCTTCTCAGAGAGGAAGAGATGTGGTGATTAAAGAGCAGGTCCCTTTGGCTCACGAGCGGTGATAGGAACACAAAATTTTTCCACTCCTATCCAAAGGATAGAAGGAGACGCAAAGCTATATGGGAATTAGAGTTCCCCACAGGTGTTAAACTTACTGACTGGAATGGTTTAGAGGATGCGGCCATCCGACATTTCACTAAAATGTTTTCAGATCCGAAAACATCAAATCTGGAGACACAATTTTGGATTCTCCAGGTGATTCCCCACATTTTTTTGGAAGAGGACTGTAACAATATTGGAAGACATGTGTCCTTAGAGGAGATTGAAGGAATTTTGAAGAATATGGAAAAAGACAAACCCAAGACCCGATGGCTGGACTTGCGAATTCTTTGTGCAGTTTTTTGATATATTGGGCCCATAACTGGTCAACTTAGTGGAAGGTGCTTGCCAGACAGGTAAAGTTTCAGGTGGTGTTAATGTGACTTTCTTGGATTTAATTCCAAAGAAATCTAATGCAACCTCCTTCAATGACTATAACCTGATATCCCTATGTAGCTTGATATACAAACTCATTGCTAAGACTATTGCTAACAGGATCAAAGAGGGTTTGTCAACTCGAATATACAAAGAGCAGTTTGGATTCTTGAATCAAAGGTTGATCTTTGATGCCATTGGGGTCGCGCAAGAGGCTATTCATTCTGTAGAGCAGAAGAAACTCGGTTCACTAGTTTTAAAACTGGATGTAGTGAAACATACGATCTGGTGGGCTGGTCTTTCTTTAGACTTGTTCTTCTAAATGCAGGGTTGGATTACACTATCACTCAATGGATCATGGGTTGTGTCTCATCTGCGAATTTCACAGTCCTTGTCAACAGGAGTCCCACTCCTTTCTTCAAAGCTTCTAGAGGATTGCGACAAGGTTGTCCACTCTCACCTTTATTGTTCCTCTTAATTATAGAAGGGGCCCAACCACCTTATCCTAGAAGAAAAATTGGAAAGCAAGGTACGTGGTATTAAGGTCTCGTCCAACCATTTTATTTCCCCTCTCTTATTCGTGGGCAGCGTCCTCATTTTCAGCATTGGAAATTATCAAGAAATGATGCACTTCAAATTTTTATTGGATACCTTCTGTTGTGCTACAAGTATGTTGATCAGTTTCCAAAAGTCGAGCTGGTACTCCCTGTTTCTGGAATAGGAGAACCTGCAACAAATCTGTGATGTTTTCCCACTGGATATCAAACACCTTAATTTGGGACTGAACTACTAGGGCTTTTTCTTGAAACCGAATGCCTATAGGGTGTCTGACTGGCTATGGATGGTTTAAAAAATAGAGAAAAGGATCAATTCATGGACTCTTCAGAAGCTTACCATGGGAGGCCGTATGACCCTATTGAACTCGGTACTCTCCAATTTGCTAGTATACTGGCTCACTCTAGCAAAGGTACCATCTTCTATTCTGTATAGAATCAGACATCGTCGACTTCCTATGGGATACGTCTGTTAGTTTTTACCTGTTTAGCATAATAACATTAAACAATCTAATCACTGAAAGAAAGACAAGAACAACAAACAAAAAGAACACAAAATTTCTCTCGGGGAAACCACAAAGGAAGAAAACCCCGACAAAACTTCCTCAGTATAGAATACACCAAGTACAAGAAAAAATCCCAAGACAAAAACAACTTCTCTCCTTCACTTGTGTGAACTTGTCTCTCTCCTATGCGAACTCGAGTGAGTGATACAAATGAGCAACTCAACCTCCTATTTATATTCTTCAGTTGAGGTGAATTTTTCCTCAATAGGGCCGACTTGACCTAACTGATTGGGCTGACTTGTCAATTACATAATATAATATTATTTTCTGGGTTCTTCTAGGCCGACACAAGTCTTAGGGTTTACATTGACTCTTTCAATGACTCTTACATTATCTATTAAATCAATGACATCTCCCGAAGGAGGAATGCAATAATACAATAGACAAGTACATTTAGAATATCTTCTGCAGTTACATTTCTTTAACAACATCCAATGGCATGGGATAAAGTCTCCACCTTGAAGTTTTGGGTGGCTGGGGGATCCGAAATATTTTATGGGTTTATTGGGCCCTTCATATGAAAAGTTTGTGGAGAGGGCTCATTGATCAAGGGCTTTGGGGTTTGATAATTAGGGATAAGTATCAAGTAGAGGACTATGATCGAATGGTTCATATTAGATAACAAAAAAGAAAAGCATTGTTCGACGATTTGGGTTGGCCTGGTGGAGGTCTTCCCACTTCTAAATCGTTGGTTGGTTTGGAATGCAGGAAATAGATATCAGATCAGAGTAGGAACTGATTTGATTCTGGGCACCAATATTGGGATACTCTCTCCCTCAACTTTACAGCTGATTCAACAAAGAGGGTGTTAATATTATCTGGAGGCCACTACTTGCTTTGGAAACCTTGATATCTCAATGACCTTGAGTCTCTATAAGCCAAATAAACAAATAAAGACTTATAACAAAAGGTACTACCAGATCTCTTAACACAACCAATAAAAATAGCAATCACACAAATGAACTCACAATATACCTTGGAAAACCCAATGGGGAAAACCAGCTCTGATGGGGGATTTCTTATATCTCGACCCCAGAGAAAAGTAAGAAGAAGATAGATACATATAAAACTTCAGAAGAATACAACCGAACTTGACGGGTATCAAAACCCTAGATCTGCATGCAAAAGCTTATGCATGCAGATGGGAAATGGGCCCCAACTGTTTGTTCGGATTTGGATCTCTCTGCAAGTCTATCTCTGTTGGTACTACCTTTCTCACTGCACATTTATGATCTGCTCTATCAAAGAAGAATGCCTTCTGTCTAGATCTGAATAATGTGCCCCACTCTGCATGGAAAAGTGTCCCCCTCCTCCAACACTAAAAAGTCACTCTCAATCAGATCTTAGCCGATATGATCTCTGATCATCACAGTTCGTCCTCAATCACTGACGAAGACCTACTCCGGAAGTCTCAGCTGCTCAATCCTAAATCCGGATGCACAACAACCTCCTTGCCTTAGAAAGTCTGCCCTCCTCTCCTAGGAAAGTCCCCCAACCTGAAAATAATGAAGAATATCATCTTTGATGCTCTCTTAGACCACAGTCAATAGCACACAAGTGCCTCTGATCAAGTGAGGATTGAGCTAGCTCAGATCCCCTCACTCTCCTTCCTGTAGAAGCTCCTCTCTCTCTCAAAAAGTCACGCTCTCTACATGCACAAGTCTCCCTCACTATAAACTAATCTCTCTCTGATAAGTTTGTTGAGTAACCTCTACCGGTGACCTCCTTCCTCCTTACAATAACTCATCGTCCGATTAGGGTTTCCAAAACCCTAAAGTGAGTGCATGCAAAAATCTCACTTTTGCATACTTTTTAATTAACAGGTGTGCATGCACGAGGCAAATCAAACCGAAAGGTCTGCATGCATCCACTATTAGATTCATGCCACTAGGTAGAGTGCATATCACCCTTTACCTCATCCTAATGCCTATACTGCAAATGTACCTCCATGCAAGGCATATGAATCATGGAGGACATCCCGAGATACCACTATCTCTAACAGAGGGATATTTTTCCTTAACAATGCTTACACCAGAGGAGCGAGGACCCACAGGCACCTTATTTGGCTAAAGGATTTGGATTTAAACCTCATAGGGACAACAAGAATGGAATGGAATGATTATGTCTCCGAGCTATCACATGATGGTATCATCTTGAACGATGAATTGGATCATATATTTTGGTCTTTTGGAGGTAGTGACTGGCATATCACTACAAATTCTGCCTACGAGGTCTATTGTCGACTCAACACATATTCACCCAACTTTTTGGTGGATCAGACACCTGTGGAAATGGGACATCCCGACGAATATTAAGATCTTCATTCGGTTGGCATTTCATCGTAGGATCCTTATGGGAGATGTATACAGACTCAGAGGCGGAATTGGTCCTTCATGTTGTTTTTTGTGTTACAGATCTGAGGAGACGGTTGACCATATTTTCACCCAATGTAATTTTACACTTCTGGGATGAAGTTACCTCACGTCATAGGATCACAGGCGAGTGGACTGCAGGTTCACTTGATTCATGTCTGAGAAACTGACACAGAAAGCATTATCATTTTATGACTTTTCCTCTACTTTATATATGGGGAATTTGGCGAGCTCGAAACAAGATCCTTTTTGAGGGAATGTATTTGACTGTAACAAGGTCTGCATCATTTGTTTCACATTATTTATCTGATTTATCTTGCAGTAGTTCGAAACATCCTCGGATTATCAGTAGGCCACTGTTACATTCAACCACTAGCGCGGTTGGATTTTTTGAGGGGGCTTCACAAGCAGGTAGATGTGGTGCTGGTTGTCTTATTAAATTTGGTTGTGCTCACTTTCCAGAGATGAGCATCGAGGTTGGAAGGGGCAATAACACATGTGCAGAGATATTAGCCCTATGGGGGTCTTCTACAACTAGCCCCACTACGGTCAATCAGTAGGATTCAGATATATGGTGACTCCCCGACAATCATAAATTGGATCTCAGGCATACAACGCTTACAAGTTCCTGCATTGGTTTCCTGGAAATAACATATCCAGATTTCTCTTAGTCGATTTGAGGACACTGAGTTTCATCACATTGCCAGGATCTACAATAAAAAAGCAGACGGGCTCTCAAAAAAGGGTCTGGAATTAGAAGAAGGATGCTTTGTTATGAGACACTATCACAACAACCGTCTTTTGGAGGAGACAATTTTCCGAATATATTAGTAGATATATTTTTTTGGCTTTTGTTTCCTCAAGATTAGATTTTGAGAACACATAATAGATAAAAAGTCCCTCCAGGAATATGATGTTAAATTAGCATGGTAATATATCAGATGATTTACTTTGATAGAAATAGAAAAAACAGAAAGAAAAATATGGAGATAATTTTTGGCCAATTGGGGCTTTTCTAAAACAGAACAAAAAACTTTTGTCTTTCATGACAAAGAATGGACTGTAGTTTCTTTGATTCAACTAATAAATAGCAAGAAACTGTTTTTCCTAAAAAAAAAAAACAAAAAACAAACACTTAAATTGTTAACATAGAAATATTGCATTGATTTGAGAATTAGATAACAATTTCATTAACGGCTTATAAAAGAAGGATTTTATGTGAAAGTGATGTATAACAAGCTTCTATAACAAATAGCGTATATGTTGTTTTATGCCTAATTTATCAATTGTTATGTATCCTGTTCACAAAATCTTAACAATAAATTTATCAGAATCATTTCTTCATTGCGCCGAGAGGCGCTCTACATCCCAGTATGGGGGAGATCTTGTGAGTCGAGTGTTTGTCGAGTTTGTGGAGTGTTTGTAGAGTAACAAAATAATACAAAGTAAAAAGCAATAAATATTACGTCAGCCATAAACAAAAAAGAATAATACAAAGTAAAAAGTAAATATGAGACTTAAACTAGAGACTTTAGAGCTTAGGATTAGGCGGTAAATATCATGTGGCCATAAACAAAAAAGAATAATACAAAGTAAAAAGTAAATATGAGACTTAAACTAGAGACTTTAGAGCTTAAGATTAGGTGGTAAATATTATGTCGGTCATAAACGAAAAAGAATAATACAAAGTAAAAAGTAAATATGAGACTTAAACTAGAGACTTTACTTTTTACTTTTAATATAAAGTAAAAAGTATTATGAGACTTTAGAGTGTTTGTCTAGTGTTTGTCCAATAACAAAATAATACAAAGTAAACAAAAAATAATAATACAAAGTAAAAAGTAATAAATATTATGTAGACCATAAACAAAAAAAAATAATACAAAGTAAAAAGTAAATATGAGACTTAAACTACAGACTTTAGAGCTTAGAATTAGGTGGCTCAGGTATTGCACTCAAGGAGCTATTCAAGGAAAGGTTTGCACCTCAGGATATTTGATCACTTTGATGGAGCCTAGGATTTGGATCTACACTAATAGTGCCTCTTCTATGATACCCATAATCCAAAAAGAACATAAGAGTCTTCACAACTCAACAATTTTACTATCAACCAAAGAAAGGAGAACTAAATTTGTTTTCTTCCTGATAAAAAACAAAATGTTGTTATTTGGTAAGGCCTCCTGAAGCTGGTATAATTAGAGTGAAATCCCACTACTGTCAAAGGCCTTATTTGAATGGATGAGAACACAAGCACCCTTACATGGATGGGTGAAAGCATCAAAAGATAAGCATAAGAAACCTTACAATAAATAATAACTTTGGGTTGAATACCAGATTTAATTCTTTAAACAAATGGAGTAGGATATTCAAGTAATTTTTTTCCTTTTCCATCCAGTGTTAAGTCACGGGATGCATTATCCTTCCTTTCATGGAAAATTAATAATTTTGATTACCTGAAGATGTATTTCCTATCATGGAAAATTAGTAATTTTGATTATCTTGAGATGAAATCACGAATTTCAAATGCCGAAATTGCACAATGTAGAAATAGATTGTCAAATGTTGGGATATGGAATTTTCTGCTAATCACCCTAATTATGTCTTTTTTAATCTAACCAACCATTTTATGATTATCCCGCATATTCTTCCATTTAACTGCATACTTTATTTTTCAACATTCTCAAGCTTAAATGTTGCATTAATTAGACACATTTAAAGTTTTCACCGTTCTCTCTTCATCATCCAAAATAATCTTTAAAGGCTACTTTGCAGGTATGCATTCATTTGTACATTAAAAGAGATCTAGTCACACAAAGGAAGTAAAATTTCTTCAATACGACCTAAATTTTACTGTAAATTCTTTCATTTCCTCTCGTTCATACCATCCTAACAAGCAATGGAGATTCCGCTAAAATATTGTTGTATTCCCACGATCTGGTAATAACCTAGTTGAAAACATACAAAGAAAGTTTAGCTCACTTACTAGAGCATGAATTTCTTAGTAAACATCCCAAATTCACCAATATTACTGTAGTTTCTGGGCACGCAAGTGTTGAAAGCAAATAATGGTGAGAATTACCACAAAAAGGAGAAATCCTTTCATTTCAAGTAACAACCGAGGTCAAAATTTGGACGAATATATATAAAAAAATTGGCCAATAATATATAACCTATTCTCTATAAGAAACTTGGTTACTCCAAATCCCTCCCATCTCCCATATCACGATCCCAACTCCAACAAAGCCATTCCAATCCAACCCAACTAAGTGAGGAATATTTCATTTTAAACAACAAATGTTTCACGAAGTTTTCATTTCAATCAATCTTGCTCTGCCTCTAGACTCTGTTATCACTCTCAGAAGTTTTCCACATTAACTGGAGTTTTAGGTGCTTTAATTATTCTTTAATCTATGGTTACTCAAGTCAATCATCATAGTGGATGAGTGATAGGTGGATAGAATCAAGGAGTAAACCTTCCTAGATTAACAGAGCCATTGGGTTCACCAAATGAGGTGAAAGCAAGGCATATTTTGCGGTGACAAATAGATTCAAGGTGACAAATAAATTGGCATGAATAGAGTTGCCAATCCAATCGAAAACCACTTTTCCTTTGAGGACAAATGACTCAATTCATTGGTTAGTGCTCGAAAGAAAGTACCTTGCGCAAGAGACCTTTCACTCGCAGGCTTGGATAGACATGAACCGTGAGGATATCTCTAGATAAACAAAAATAATTAAGAGGAGAGATATTAAAATATCATCTACACAGATGAATATAGCAAGCTTATAACACTTCACTTTAATGTTGGGATCTTCTATAACGCCCTCCCCCCTCCACCCAATCCGACCATCGGGAGGGGGCACTGGTAGAACATGGGCTCTCAAATTTCACCCCAAAACCATAATACGATTTCCAACAATAAAATGTGTTCAGAAACTTAATAAAACATGCACAACGGAATTTAAAATCTATCCACACACATCTAGCATACAAATACAAGCAAAAACATTACATACATGAAATAAAAACATTTCATATTCAAATGCATGAGAATACTTATCTTTATCCGACGCAGATCCAAGCAATTGGTTGTGTAAGAGCAATTTTCCACCCAACCATAGGCACTCTGTCCAGCATATAGTCTTTTTGCTGGGAGGCCACCCCCAAGCTGGGCTATGAGGCCACCAGGGCGAAGGGAACACCTACAGGATTCTCTTTCTCAGCCCACAACCCATTCTTTTCTCTATGCTTAGCCAAATGCTCATACAGATCTCTACAGGGGTCTCACTCAGCCCTCACATCCTTGGCTTCCACAATATCTACCCCACACAACACCCTTCTAGCTCAGGCATCCCCTTCACCGATCCACAGTTCTCTTGGGTGATCCATCTTGCTGAGTGCTTCTAGTGTGTGCATAGAAGAAGTCCAACCTGATATTGGCTGATATAGAACCACCTGTAGCCTCAACTTGTGGCTTCTCAAGCACCTACGAGCAGTAGAACTCAAGGGTAAGGTTTCCTAGCTTTCCCAACCTATCTACTCACCTACAACCAACCGTATCACTTCCAAATTTGCAGCATGGTCTCCAAATTTGGATTTTTGGGTTCAAAACAAGATGGTAAGTTTTTGGACAACAAGGGAGAGCTCTGCATCCTCTAAATCTGCATGAAAGAATGAGAGAAAATGAGGGTTGAATCCAATGCATATGGGAAAATGGTGAAAAGACAACTGACGTAACTTCTGGAAGTAGAAGAAAGGACTCCTGGCATTTGCAGACTCAATTATGTCATGACAGAACTGTCACAAAAGTGCAGTTAGTCTCATGCTTCAATAACTACATGAGGTGACTTTTCTCACCAATCACACACATGCATTAATGATTGGAAAATGATAAAAAAATGAGATAATTAGCTTATTCTCATAACATGACAGAATTTTGGGTGAGTTCTAAGGTGGACACTTGGCAGTAAGGATTTAATCACCCATGGACTCCTTTTTCGTCTTCCCCTCTAGTGGAATCATAGCCCCTTTGGTGCTCTTTACACATCCATTGTTGGACCATTTTATTATTTATGCACACAATATTTACATATATTCTAAATTAGCAAAAAATCCAACCAAACAGTCCAAATAAAATATAAACATCATACATGCCTATACATTCACTAGTTGGGCCTTGACCTTAAGCTCCGCACTAGGACTTCACACTAGCATATTAACATCATTTACATAGTATTGAATAAATACATTCCAAGTCAAAACTAGGGGTATTACATATTCTACGAAGGAATAATTTCTAAGCAGATATGTGGATGTAATCAACAACTAAGAGAATTTCATGAACAAAAATTTATTTCCCTCCACCCTATACATTCTCCCTCTACACCACATATTCTAATTTCACCGAAATGTTGACGTGCATCCATTTGTACGGTGAAAAAATCTCTAGTCAAGCAGATGAAGCATAATCTCTTAAGTACAACTTAAATTTTACTATCGATTCATTCATTTCTAATCGTTCCTGATAGTCCTATCAGACAATGAAGATGCTAGTAAAAAATGTTGTACTTCCTTGATCCAGTAGCAACCCAATTCAAAACATGTAAAAAAAAATCAACCCACATACAAGAGCTTAAATTTCATAGTAAACATCCCAAAATCAACCATTTTCCTGTAGTTTCTGAAAAATGGGAGTGATGAAAACAAATTCCGTTGATATTTTTAGTGCAAAAGGAGAAATCCTAATTGCATTCCGAGTAACAACAAAGTTTATACAGAAAAAAATGGCCAATAATCCAGACTTTGTTGAAATATTCCTTCACTCCTCCAAGACTATAATTGAAGGTCATTTCTTCTCCATGGCCTATTATCTGTAAGAGCTCCCACATCTGAGCCTTTCTACACCACATATTCTAATTTCACTAGAATGTTGTAGTGCACAGAGCCCGGATAGAGAGAGCAACAAAAAAAATTTCAATATTTCGCTTTTTATCTGTCACTTTGACATCACCACATACGTTGCCTTTACACATCACTAACTTATTTTGGCATCCAATGCTTGGTAGACATATGCACTTCTTCTTTTGTCTGAGGACTAGATGTCAATTCGAAAATGCCAAAGAGAGTAAATATAATGGTGTAAAGAAACGTTAGAAAGAAGACAAAATGGGAAGTAAAGTGACTTGATTTGAGGGATTGGTTTCCGGTTTTCCGGTGGAACCCTTGTTTTTAGATACCACTCTTCTGTCAGTGGTTATGGGTGACAAGGAGACACCTGGCGGCTCGGCATCTACTCCCCCGGTGGAAGTTGACCTGTGGATTGAGGAGAATGGTTTACTATTGAGGCCTGATTCTTACTACAAGGATATGCTGGTGGATAAAAAGGAATCTGATGCTTGCATCTGTCCATCCAAAAAGCCGCGGTTGTGTCCTTGTGCTCCGTTTGGTAAGGGTATTTTGGACACCTTTTTGGTGGGGAATGTTGGTAGGGGTTCTACTATTGTTGCTTCGGCTGCGGCGGTGGATATCCCTTTGGGGGCTGATGGGGGTGTGAGCAGCGACCAGGGGCCATATGATAAGTTGGCTTTCTTTATCCACCCTAACACTCGTCAAAGGAAGCTGAACAGGCGTCCGGGGGAGCATTGGCTCAACGTTGGCCTTGACTCTGGTCTCAAGCAGCTAGTGGAGCTGAACATGACCTGTTTAATTGGTAAGTTCAGCTACAATGCTATGCACGGTAAAGATATTTTCAAATGGGTCAATCGTACTTGGACACCAATTTTGAATTATGCTCCAACGGTTTCCATTCTTTCTAAAGGGTGGTATGGGTTCAAGTTTAAGGAAAAGGCGCATGCTAATGTGATTTTGGGGCGTTTATGGCTAAAAGGTACTGGTAGTCTCATGTTGCAGAGGTGGTACACAGACTTTGACCCTGATCATGCGTTTATCCGTTTGCGGCATCTTTGGGTTTTGTTACCTGGCTTTCCTCTAGCTATGTGGACTCAGGAGTTCTTTGAGGCGGTCGGCAATCGCTTGGGCTATTTTCTCCACCTGGGCAATGACGTTCTCCTCGGTGTGGATAAATGTATTGGTTATATTCTGGTTGAGGTGGATATGTCACTTGGTCTCATCGATATTGTACACATTGACTGGAGGGGTCGGTAGTTCTCCCAAATCATTGATTATTGGGGCATTCCTTTCAGGTGTTCTAAGTGTAAGGAGGTTGGGCATCTCTGGAGGAATTGTTCGCGGCCTGCTTTGCCCTTGGATGGCCCTTCGTCGGAGGTTGCTGACACTGTGTAGTCGTCTGATGATCTTAGTGACCGGGATGTGGACGCGGTGGGTCCGCTGGATGGTTACTCTAACCGCATTTCTCCTCCGTCATCTTTCGCTTCAGATATCCTGGGTAAGCTTCATTCATATGACCCTTCATTTTTCCTATCTTTAAATGATTCCGAAAAGGCTTACATTTCATCTCTCGTCCTTGAGAAGTCTGTTGATTGTGCTCTGGTTAGTGATTCGGCTATTCCTTGCTTTGACCCAACTTCCCCCTTTGTGCATGCTGCCCTCAATACCTTATATGTCTCGGATGGCTCTTCTCCTCGATCTGGGGCTGACCCGATCGTTGTTTCGTCACCTTCTGACCATATTTTCTCTAGTGAAGGGGTGGGTTTTGGAAACATATCTCCTGTTGATACTATTATCATCTCGTCTGAAGCTATTGTCTCTCCCTCAGCCGCTTCGGTGCCTGCATCAGACTCGTTGGCTGCGACCCTTACAGACTGTACGCAGTCTTTGGATTCTCTCCTTCAAACCTCTGTGTCTTGTCCTCCTCCGGAACTTTCATCTTCTATCCACATCCCTTCTTTCTCGGAGATGGTGAAGAAAAAACCTCTCCCTTGTTATCACAAAAAATGGGTTGTAAATGAGGGTGTGGGTTTGGATCCCGGGTCGAACTCGGTTATTCCGATCAACAGTCACTTGGTGCGGGGTGCTCGAGAGGGTGGTCTAGCCTTGGACATTTCCCCTCTTAAAACCCACAGTGCTAGACGGGGTGCTGTCAAAAGGTCTGGTGTTGGACATTCGATCGGAATTTTGGGCTCTATTAAGGATTCTTCTTCTTCTGATTCTGGGGTGCTTAGAGATATCAAAGCCCTTTCCAGGGTGAGGAAATGATTTGTCTCTCTCTCAATGTGTGTGGAGTGGGGGGCCTCCCTAAACAGCTTGCCCTCCAATGGTTGTTTTTTCTGCATAATCCTGATATTGTTCTTCTGCAAGAGACTATGGTATCTAAGCTGAAGGCTCGGGTTTTCTTCACTAAAATTCGGCCTGGGTGGTGTATTTGTGCTATTAGTGCCGTTGGCCTTTTTGGGGGTTTGCTGGCGGCCTGGAATCCGAGGGTTCTAAATCTCAATTCTTTTGTGACGAGTGCTGGAATTCTCCTGTTTGGTCGACTTGTGGGGTTCGATGCTGATTTAAACTTGTTAAACTCTTATGGGCCTTATGTTGATCGGCGTGGTTTCTGGGATGTTGTTTGTGATGACAACCTTCTGTCTTTGGAGAATCTCATTCTTGTGGGCGACTTAAATTTTACTTGGTCTGCAGGTGAAGTATGGGGCAAACATGCAAATGTGGACCTGTTGAGCAATTTTTTCAAAGATTTGTTCTCTACTCGGGATTTAGTGGGCATTGGCTCTGCTCCTTTCTCTCCCACCTGGAGGAATGGTCATCAGGGTGACCAGGTTGTGGCCAATAGGTTGGACCGGTTTTTGATCTCAGAAGACCTCCTCTCGTCCTGTTCCAGATATAGAGCATGGACACATGACCATCGAATTAGTGACCACTCACCTATTTTTTTCCAATTTGAGACCGTGGGGTCAAATGCGTCCTACCCCTTTAAGTTTAATTCCTTTTGGCTCACGGATGAGGGTTTTTGTAATGAAGTATCTTCCCTCTGGGGTCGCATGAGGTCGGTTTGTGGGGTCTCGGCTATGGACAGTCTTTTTGCAAAATTGAGGCATCTTAAATCTCACATTATTAAATGGGAGCGTCTTCGTAAGGCTCAGATGGGTTTGGAGCTTTCGGGGGTTGAGGCTGAGATTGAGATGATTTTAAAGGCTCACCGGCTTGTTCCTATCCAGGGGTTACCTTGTTTGAAGCTGTCGGATCTAGAAAGGAAAAAATTGAAGATTCTTCGATTTCAGGAGGAGTCTTGGCGACTTAAGAGTCGGGCCATCTGGATTAAAGCTGGGGATAATAATACCAAATTTTTCCATAAATTTGCTGATGGCCGACGTATTCAGAACTCAATTTGGGAATTAAATGATCATGTGGGGCGGAAAATTTCTTCTCAGGAATATTTTCATCTGGCGGCTGTTAACCATTTTAGAGATATTTTTGCTGCATCTGAAACGTGTTCGGTGCTGGACAAATTCAAGGTTATTAAGGAGTATCCGCGGATGTTCTCTCTGGCTGAGGGGGACATTGTTTTTGCGTAGGTGACTATTGCTGAAGTTGAGTCTATCCTTAAAAGGTTTGCGAAGGACAAGAGTCCTGGCCCAGATGGGTGGTCAGTGGAATTATTCCTTCATTTTTTCGACATCATGGGTTTGAATATCCTTAATGTTGTGGAAGAATCGAGAACTCTGGGTTTGGTTTCTGGTTCGATCAATTCTACTTTTCTGACTCTAATCCCTAAGATTGTTCATCCTGATGGGTTCAATGACTTTCGTCCCATTTATCTGTGCAATCTTATTTACAAAGTTATTGCTAAGATCATTGTTGTTCGTATTAAGCCTGGACTATCCAAATTTATTTCGAAGAAACAATTTGGCTTCCTTTCTGGTCGCCAAATATTGGATGCGGTGGGTGTGGCACAGGAGTCATTCCACACTATCAAAACTAAACATCTTGGTGCTATTTTTCTAAAGCTGGATCTGGTGAAGGCGTATGACCGTGTGGATTGGGATTTTCTGAAACTCGTACTCATTCAGATTGGGCTACCGTGGGGGATGATGAAATGGATTATGGCATGTGTATCCTCTGTTAACTTTGCGGTTATTATTAATGGCACTATCTCGGATTTCTTCAAAGGCTCTAGGGGGCTTCGGCAGGGATGTCCTCTTGCTATGATTTTATTCATATTAGTTATTGATGGGTTAAGCCAACTCATTCTTAAAGGGCGCTCCGAGCTGAAACTCCCTGGTTTATTAGTTGCTCCTTGTTATGTGGTCTCACACACCTTGTTTGTGGATGATGTGTTGTTGTATGGGGGTGGCACTCTGTTGGAATGGCAGGAGAGTAAAGCAATCTTGGACTCATTCTGTAAGGTTTCTGGTATGGTTGTCAGTAATGATAAATCTTCTTTGCTCCACTTTGAAGTGGCCCAAGATATTCTTGATCAGATTAAATCGTTTCTGCCTTATAATTGTTCTAAGCTGGAGGAGGGTACTTCTTATCTTGGTTTTTTTATCAAACCCAACTGTTATTTGACTCAAGATTGACATTGGCTGCTTAAGCGATTTGACAAAAGGATTGGCCATTGGTGTTGGAAGTGGTTGTCCCTGGGGGGCTGCCTCACTCTTGCTAAATCAGTGTTGCAGAACTTAGTTGTTTACTAGCTCTCTTTGTGTAAAGTCCCTAAAGCGATTTTGGATGGAATCCATCAGAAATTTTTTAGGTTTATTTGGGATGGCGCTGGCTGTAAGCGTCGGTTCCATTTGTTGGGATGGCAGGAAATGGCTCAGCCCATCTCTTGTGGGGGTTGGGGTATTAAGAACATGATGGCCTTCGGAAACGCGCTCAAAGCAAAGAGCCTCTGGCGAGCATTGACGGTGGACTCTCTTTGGGGATTGATCATCAAAAATAAATACATTAAGAACTGTACGATTCCTCAATGGTTTCGTTTTGATAAACCATCGACCAGGGGTGTCTCCAATATCTGGAATGGGCTTATGGATGCATTTCAAACTGTTGCTAATTGGTTGTCCTCGGTCTCGGGCAATGGTTGTCAGATCCGTGTTGGGGCGGATCCTATCCTGGGTGGTCCATGTGATCATATATTATCGAATGAGCTTTTATTGTTTTTCTGATCAAAGGGCTATTTCTATCTCAATCACATCGTCCCCTTTCTGTCGGGTGGGGATCGGCCTTCTTGGATCAATGCTAAGCAGCTGGGCATTGTTGGTCCTTTGGCAGCTGAATGGACCAGGTACATCTCGTACCTTAAGCGGTCTAGGATTCTGTTGGGGGTTGGTTCGGACCGTTTGGTATGGTCTTGGGACTTTATGGATGGAATGGTCTCAGCACGTGTTGCGTACTCTTCTTTATTTTATCGTCCGCAGAGAGCTCCTCAGTGGTGGTCTGTTGTGGTTTGGAAATTACACGTTCCTCTTAAAATTCGATGTTTCTTGTGGCTGGTCCTTAACAACAGTATTCTAACAAGGGATAACCAACAACGTCGGGGTTTTGTAGGCCCTAGTGTTTGTGTGTTTTGTGGTGCTGCTAATGAGACAATTGACCATAATTTTTTCACCTTCCCTTTTCCTCGGTCGGTCTGGTCAGATGTGCAGAAGGAGGTTGGGCTCTCGGGTCCTTGGAGTCGGTACTCCTTTTTGGAGAATCTTCGTTTATGGGCTCCGGTGGGGTCGGCTGCTATGGCCCTGCTGGCTATCATAGCTTGGGAAGTTTGGCGTGCACGGAACCTCTGTATTTTTTAAGGGATATGTCCTTTTCAGCTTCGGACCTGTTCTCGGGTGATTGCTTCTTTTTGGGAATCCCACAGTCCTTCTTCATTGCCTGGGGCTTCCATTGCTCGTGCCCCTCGTCCTGCTCCTGAAGCTGCGGTCTCTTTCTTGTGGGGGGCCTTTGACGGTGATTCTCAATCCGCTTCCATTCGTAGTGGACCTGGTGCTGTTATTTTTCTCTCGGACACCCACTCTTTTCACTTATGGATGAACTGTGGCACGGGCACCAATACTAAGAGTGAACTTGTTGCTCTGTGGCTACTCTTGTATTTCTCATCGACTCGGGGGTTTCCACTTCTCATGGTTCGGGGTGACTCTCGGGTCATCACTTCTTGGGCTCGACGGGAATGTGCTCTCAAAATAATTCAGCTGGACTTTTGGTTACGGGATACTCGTTGTCTGATTGATTGCTTCGGCCACATTTCGTTTCTTCATGTCTTTCGTGAGCATAATGGCTTGCCTGATCTCCTATCCAAAAGGACTCTTTCGGTTTCTGAGGGAAGCATCTTCTGTGAGGAATGGCGGGATTGTCAATTACTGGACCGGTTCACTCTCCCTTTTTTCTGATGGTTTGTTTTGGGCTTCTTGTCTTGGTCATGTTTGGCCTTATCTTGCTGCAGGTTCTTGATATCTTTGGTGATGGTGCCATTTATGCTTTTTGGCTATGGACATGTTGGATCACAGCTCCTTTGGTTCTGCTTGTTTTTTGTATATCTATCTATGGACTTGGCCTATGTGGCATTTAGTTATTTCATGTTGTTGGGATGATGATCCTTAGGTATGGTTGGGATGGCCCGATGTAATTTGGCCATCCCTTCGTTTCGATCTGTGTTTATGTGGATTACTGTTTCTATGGTCTATGGTTTACTCTGTGGGATTGGCCCAGTATAATTTGGCCAATCCGGGGTCTTATGTTCTTATGTCTTATGGATTGAGCGGTGCTTGTAACCCTTTGTTACTATTACTAGTATTAATAGTATGTGCTTTTTCAGTGTGAAAAAAAAAGAAAAAGAGAATAATAAAACAAATGCTATGAAAATAATATTGCTATGTGATTTCTTTTGAGTTATTTGGATTAATACTTTTGTTAGGTTGTTTGGATGAGAGATTATCTCGAAAGATGTAAAGAAATTTTGAAAGGAAAAAAAAAAGTAAAAAACCAATTTTGAAAGGAAAAAAGAGAAGTAAACAGAATTTTGAAAGAAAAAAAAACATAAATGCGATGAAATGAGAAAAAAAATACTAAAACAAATATTATAAAAATATTGTTGTATAGTTTCTTGAAGATGGTTCAATTAATATCATCTAATAACTCACAATTCTTTCTTTCACAACATTTTTTATTTCCCCACTACATTTTATAATGCTTTATTTTTTTACAATTTTTATTTGATAACAACCAACACATCTTGATTAAGTGGTGCCCAATACACTATTACATAAGGTAATTAAGTGGTTTCTCTTTAAACAAGTTACTCTTCATTATTATATCTTTTATAAATATTTTTTGAAAAATAGTTATAACAATTATTTCTTTTGTAAATAGTGTTTCCAAAAATAATTGTAACATATATGTGATAATTTGTATCTTCATTTAAAATCCAACAATATATATTAAAATAAATTATAAAATATTTATTAAATTAAAGTATTTCTCATTCTTTAATATTATTTATTTTATAAACAACAAAATACATGTTACATAATCACACAACGACACAATTTATACAGAAGGTAAAGCTACCAATAGTATCTTGTTTTTACAGTGAATATCAATTTGACTTGGAGTGTTTATAGTATGGTAATTTAGAGGGCTTGCAAAATGAAAACGATCTTGGATATATTTAAATAGTTTTTAATTCTACATTTTTAAATCCATTAGAACAACCCTCTATAATTAGGTTTGTTATCTTTTCTATTTTTTTTTGAAAATATAATGTATGTTTACATATTAAAAAATTTAAATAGCATACAATAAAAAAGTTAATTAATCTATTCTTAGCATTACTTTTTAACAACATGAAAAAACTTATCATAACTCATTTTTCAAATTAATGGTGAAGACAATTATCACTAGCCTCTATACACAAATGTGATTTGACTCACCATTGTTATTCAAGTGGAACCATGCCTCCCGTGCGATACCCGTGGGTCTTAGCCAATTGGAAGCAGTTTGAGGTCTAACTCCAAAATCAATACTTTTTTATTTAAATTTCCAATGCTAGACATAATACTTGAAGTTTGGTTGAGTTATTCTTTTATAAAACCAACTACTTAAGAGATCTAACCTATGGGTTCATCCCTCCTAATTGTTTCCTTCGAGATAGAGTACAATCATTGCAGCGTAAAATCAATATCACAACTTAGTTTAAACATTTTTATGGTTGTTTTGGTTATTGAAAGTAATGGGAAAGGAAATTGATTTCTTTATTTCAAATTTAACAAAAATCATTCTAAATGGATAGAGTTAGTATATATAAAAAGTTAACATTGCATAATCCGTTTTTTTGCATTAAAATCAACTATTTCATCAATTCAAAAATGGATTTTTCGCAAAGATTCCCTAGAGAAATTAAGATGACGACAAAATTCAAAAACTCAAAATCATAAAATACTTAGCCCTCTTCTTTATTTAAACACATATATAACTTCCAAGAAATATCATAGTTGTTTCGACTGTGATGTTAGAAAAACTAGAAAAATAGAAGATAGGAAGGCAATGGAAATACATTACATTCTTGCGAATTTTAACAATGGTTTCCTTTCTCAGAAATGAAGGGGGAAAAACCTAGTTCTTAGCAAATAATTATTGTGTTTAGATCTACTTGAAATTTACTCATGAGAAATGTGTGTGTGCAAGTGGATTATATTTTTAGCACTGCCTTCATTTTGTAATAGGAGTTGATTAATGCCAATGGTACAGTCTTGTGTTGTGATGATGATGATCTTGTTGGATCCATTTTCAAATCCATTATTTTTTGTGCTTGTAGTTGTATCCAAGTTGGATTGATCCTTTTCCTTTCCCCACAATACAACATAAATTCCTACAATGTTTATGATTGGTACCAAGAAATTGTAGAACAAGCAAAGACATTAATAAGTTATGTCAAATGGGGTGTTTAGCTATGACTTCTTGATGTAGATAGATATAATATTTATATGAGAGGTGTTGGATGGGTGTTGTGGGTGAACTTGATACAACTATCTTATGACATCTTGGAATATAGTTTTAAGAATGGTGAGAGATCTCACCTTCCTAGATGAAGCTTTACATAGAGGATGAGAAGTAATCGGTATTGCAACCAGTATGGAGAAGAGATCTTACCTTCTTGAAAATTGCAACCAGTAGTGTTGAGGTTGTATTGAACACTACATCAAAGGCTGGTCCTTTGGATGCAATAGGTTTTGTACAAAGAACGAAAATGTTGAACAAAATACCCCCTACACCAAAATCAATGCACAATGTCAAAACCAAATACTAGGCACTAATGTATTTTTCCATATACTAGGCACTAAAGGTTTCTATGTTTGTTTTAGTGTGTAAAGAAATGAGCCTACTTTGAGTTTCAACTGCTAGAAATTTGCATAGGGTTTTTTTAACCCCCTTTGATAGATCTATGCTAGTTTTACCTCGATACACTTGAAGCAAGAAGATAGCTACATAATATTTAGAAAACATCAAGAGAAATATGTTTTAGCAATACAAAAGGAGATGCTAACAGAGAGACAATGTTGAGAAGATGAATGTCCTAGTTTTTCTTGTAGTAGGATAGTAAATTAGATCATAAAGTTCTTCATTAATCTTGGAATTTTGCAACTCTCTAAATGATTTTTTCTTAAGCAATGCTTCAATATCTGTGATGCCATCTTCCTTTGTCCTTGGTTTGGAAGATAGAGGAAGTGGAACTAAACTAGTAGATGGTCCTATTTGTGGCCTTTGCATAGAAGGGTGACCATTAAATCCCATCCTATAATTAGGAAAAACATTAGGCCCATGCATTCCCATAAGACCCATGGGCCTATGAAGGATTATTTCATGGAGACATTGGAGTTCCTTCCACTGGCATGCCATGGATGCCTTGGGATGAGGCTCTCCATATATAGCCTACATATATGGCCTCATAATGCTAGAATTCATACTAGTTGGGTATCTCAATAATTCCACTCCTCTAGCAGTCTCCAATACTAGAACATCACCCATTGCATTTGGATTATCTATATTTTTTGTTTTTGGCATTGTGTTGTTTCAGGAAGAACCCTTAATTAAGCACCTTTAATTTTAATTAAGCGGATTATGTCTGCAATTTTCTTTAATGGATGTTTCCATTGCCATTTTGGATTCGAGTTAGGATTCTCATGACGTGCTTAGGAAACAACCTCATGACCCAGGAAACAATCCTATCCAAACTAACCAAATCCAAGTTTTAAATTGTATAACCATGAAATCAGAATCTGACCATAGTTGTGTATTAGCTTGAAGATTAATATCAAAGTACACTACAAGGAAAAGGCCTTCTAGCGGAGGTTTTTATTGTTACAAGATTGGCAAAAATTGTCAAAAAAATCTCCGATATGACCTCCAACAATGGTAGCGGATGTTTTACGGAGGTCATCATGGATATACTTTATAACTAAAGAAAACTCAATGCTTAGATGTTTTAGTGGAGGTTTTTTTACATCGGTGCGTTTCGTTGAATTTACACGCACCGATGTGTTTCCCAATAAGATGCACCGGTGTTACTGTTGCACATTTAAAATACCTGCACCGATGCACTCAAACATAAAAAGTACCACAAAGAATCAAATTTCATTGCCACACCGGTGCTTGCGTATAGCTTATATGTGCTGGTGCTTATACACAAGATAATCGCACCGGTGCGATCTATGTTACATTATTAACACCGTTCGTTTGGTTTATATTTTAAAATTTGTCGGTGTTGTCCATTTGTTAGAGTGCGCCGATGCGTTTAGTAGTAAAACACACCGATGCAGAAGAACTTTCAAAACGTCCCAGTGCTTTTAAACAACTAAAATGCATCGTCACGCTTAAACACAAACACACTTTAAAAAAAATCATAAATGCATTTGATTTACAAACGTACCGGTGTTTACTGATCTTCAAATGCATCGATGCTTATTGATCGTGTAGGGGCACTGGTGCTCATTTATGATGTGTAGTCGACCGGCGTGACATAGATTATTAAACATACTGCTTATTATTCTTTGAACAATGGCTATTGACATTTCAACAATATATATATATATTATATTTTTTATTTGTTTAACTCCATTATTCATTTGAAATTGAAATATTTGTTTAGTACTATTCATTTCAATTTTCATTATTACATTTGTTTGGATTAGTTTCTTATATCATAGATGCAAGCATTTATTGTAATATTTAATTATCCATACATTTAGTTATCACTGTACCATTTCACATGTAACATTTGACAATAACATTAAAGATTGCAATAGAATAAAAATATTTATTTTATTATTCAACAATAAGGGTGCCTTTGTCATACAAAATACAACATAGAGATAACAATAATCAAAATCTCAACATGCATGTGATTATTGTTACACTTATTCATAACCCGTTGTTTTTCAATCCAGACACTATGTCCTGTACATTATTCTACAAAATGTCTGATTTTCATAGACAATTATTTCAAAATATAAAACAAGCTACAACAACTTGCATTAACATCAAAATTAAAAGCGGATCATCATTCTTCGCTTGAATTGTTATTAGTGCTTGAGATACTTGAATCACTTGTGTTATCTGGCCGAATGTTTTGTTGTTTGGTTTGATTGTTTTCATCTTCTTCAGCTTCCATCTGCAAACATAAAAATAAAGTGTAGTCAGTGTATCTACATTGCCCCTGGGAATAATGAAAAATAAAATAGATAGTATACATGAATGTAAATTGAAAAGCGACGTACTGGCTTTATAATAATTGAGTCATGAATGATACACATTCTTTCAAAACCAAATCACATGCCATCTTTCAACAACTCTTATGTTGGCTCCACTCCATACTTTGTTTGCTGCAAGTGTTATGCCTCGTTAGAATCGTAGATTTAATATAAAAGATTTTTGTGGTTTTATTAATTATAAAATGAGAGAAGTAAAACAAAATATTAGAGACTTACAAAATCCACAATTAATTTTTGATATGCCAACATATACTCACAACCCTTGCTTAACTCAATGTCAATCAATTCTTCCTCTTTATATGTTAACACCTATTTGAAGACATCCAAGGATTGATAGTTAAAACAAAAAAATTAAATATACAAATCACTACCACTGCGAAATCTTAGTTTCTTATAAGAAAATCACAAATACTCACAAACTTTGCTATTAACCCCTTTCTTCCTTGTCATCATGTCTTGTGTGCTGAATGGGTTCCATTTTGTTTTCTTTTTCGCAACAAAACAATTGAAAATTAATATTTATTGTGGAATTAATTAATGATATGTATGACATAATCCTAAACATTAATGATTTCATACATTTGAAGCATGTTGCTGTTGAGATGGCTCCTCCTGCAATGCAATTATGTTCATTTCCTTGACCATCTCCTTATACACTTTTTTGGACATCCCCACTAGTGCATTTCGCATATCACTTCGTTCATCCTTTGGAATTTTCATAATCTTCCAAAAAATGCAAAATGACATTAAACTATCTTTCGGTTGATATGAAAAATAAATATAGTAGAATTAAAATTATTGAATAAACTATGCTTTGCAAAGTAGTTATAGAAACATATTCTACATAAATATGTACTTTAGGAATATTACTTTTTGAATGATTCTTTTGTTGTTGTTGTATGTTTTTTCTATTGAAAGTATGACATGTCTCATTGACCATTGCCTTGGGAATGCCTCTTGTAGTTTACATATGATCTGATTCTTTGAATCATTTGATTGGTTTCTTTATTGTAAGTGAAAAGTGCGTATGTACATTCTTTCCACTATATCCTTCATAATATTATAAAATTCTTTGCCCATTCTATTAAATTCCAAAACCACCCTTGTTGACCTAAGGACTAGTTGATCATCACTTGCATCTTCCATAATTTGTTTTTCTTATGATGACATTGACTTCTGTTGCTATCACTGTTTCCATAACTTTCAACATATGTGGATTAGATTATTTGAAACATATTAGTGAATATATAATCTTAAGTACACTATTACTCAAATTTGAAGAAATAAATCATATTGGCTTATTTTTTATTCACTCGGTTCATCCCTCTACAACTTTTCCATTAATGTTTTACGCTATTCTGGACTTAGTTTGGTAAGAATCTTATCCAACTTCCTCAGTTTTTTGGCTCTACATATCACACATTAACCAATACATATTAGTTAATTTTACAAATAATTCAAACAAATTAATTTAAATACAAAAATTAATTAAAAGAACTTGCTTTCTTCACAATTCTGGATGTGCTTCCATCATGTTGATTAAAGGGTGAAAATGTGAAGTTGGGTAACTATTTTGTTTGTTTTTCGACAAACAAAATTGAAACATTTGATGCTTTTAAACTTTGACCCCTCTAAATCCATACGTCCATCAGGAATTTCACCTTTACGTAAACACAAATGCTTTAGAGAATTGAATTAGCTTCGTACTCGTATTTTTTTTAAAATTATGGTCATATGGTGGGACAAATTTGGTGCTCACCAACTGCATATACTTGAAAATATCAGGCATGGATAATGAGTGACCTACGTGAGCACTAGTTTTTTTAAAGATGGTTGGACATTTTAAGAAAAAAAATGTATACTCATAATCTACACTCACTGCGCTTGTGCATGGACTATATTTCGAGATATTTCAGACTTGTGAACTAATTTTTATTATTTATTGAAATAACATATGTTAATAAAATGGTGCATTATTGACACATGTTGGTGAGCATCAATTATCTTTTTAGTCTAACTATTATTGAAAAAAATAAAAGTACAATTTCAAAGAGGACATGACAAGGAAGATCTCTGCATAGATTTCAATTTTTTTCATAGTGTCCTTGTTAAGATATTGAATTTTCATTGTGATTGATTTTCAACTCCCTTATTTGTTTAATGATAGAGTTTACAAAAAGAAAAAACAATATCAATCCGTAATAAATTTTTAAAATAATTATACTATGAGAAAGTATATTCAAAGCTGAATCTATAGGTAGAAACTCCGACTGATAACTCTATGATTTTGCAGGGTTTTCGGCCTGCCAAAGTTTGAAGTTCCCGAAGACTGCAGAAATGCTCCCAAATTTCGTTGACCAAAATCTGTTGAGCGAGAAAATTTCTCGTCTGAGATATTGTTAAAACTCTCGGGCGAGAGATTTTCCTCCCAAAAGGTAACCTCGGGAGATAAAATTAACCACATTCATTGTGGGTCTGTACTCACCTGAGAGTTTTAGCATAAAATGCCCTAAGAATATTTTTGAGCCGACACATTAAATGGACAAGATCCCGATTGATGGAAGGTACGATTATTAAAATATCACCCAAGAAATCTATAAATATACTCTCAGTTGAGAGTTTTTTTTTATCATAAATCAGAACAATTTCGACTATACCGGTTGGGGTCAAGTGCGAATCTGGTTCAAAGTGCGAAAATCATAAATAGAAGTTTCAGAAAAATTTTTCTTACTTATGATTTTTTTTTTGTTACTTACCAAATTTGTTAATATTTTGATGTTACAAACTTTTTAAAGGGGTACATATTACTCATTTAAACTAGTTTGGGTAATTTTTTCTTACTAGTGGATTTTTTTCATTTTTTTTAAGACAAAAACAGTTATGAATAAATTAGAAAACAGTGATAAGCTCACTAAGGCATACAAAATCATGGCTTAAGAATGCCAAATGCAAATCCAAATGTAACGTACCCACCCATCCATCCAAGGCAAGGGGGGGAACATGATGCCAATCTATGGGGTTTTTCATAAAAACTCAGCCCATTCATTAGATTCATACAATTAAAAACCCATGTGTGTAGATGTAAATTCAACAAACATGCACAGTGGAGATAAACTCATCCACACACATAATTTCATATGCATTCAATATATCAATATCAGTAATTTAATTTAACACTGCAGAGGCAAAAAACATAAATAGAAAACAGTTATCTTTGTCGTGCAATTGTCCCACACAACTAGTTATGCTGTTGCAACGTTCCTCCCAATCGTAGGTCTCTGCCCAGCCTGTATTATTTCAGCAATCAGAGACCACCCCCGAGCTGGGCATGATATCTACAAGGAAAAGGGGAATCTCAAGCTCATCACAACCCAAAGCAATGGATACCCATCTCAACCCTCAACATTTTTTAACACACAGAAAACTCAAAAATGAGCATGGATACACATAACAGCAAAATCACAATTTCTGGGCATGAAGAAAAAGTGTTTGGCAACCAAAAACAAAATGGCAATTGGGGAATCACCCTAGGAGAGCAAAACCGTTTCCAAAAAGCGTTTGTGGGCACTCAAGGGAGAAACGGCCTCCATAAACCCCAAATTCGTGGCTCCCTTCCTCCCAGCCATTGCGCAATACAAAAACGAGTTCCCAGGCATGGAAAAATGCAGGAGATAGATGAAAAACCTGATGGGAAAATCCCCAGCTAGCTCAGATTGCGTGAGAGGGAAAAGGCTTGGGCATTCAAGGGCCAAAATGAACTTCACACAGTCATTCATTGGCAGCAGGGAACCAACACAATTTTTGGGCAAAACCGTGACAGGTTGGCACCCGAAATTGGCACATACACAGTCACACAATTGGTGGAAACATTCAAAAACGATTTCTGAGGTAGGAGATAATTACTGGGTTCATAAAAAATGATTTTTCCATAATGAAAACCAATTCTAGAAATTCAAAAACGATTTCACAACAATAAGGAAACAACAAGCTATCAAACTTATCTATTGAGCTTCCCAATGGATTCTCTTCTTTCCCCGCAGTCTAGCCATCACAAAAACGAGATTCTCAGCTTGAAAACCAGTGAATTTACAGCGTACTCCATGAGAGAAATGCCCAGCAAGCTCCAAAAATGTGAGAGAGCAAAAACTGATCATGAATAATGGCTTGGGAAGGAAATTCGTGGGTGTTTTTTCGCCCAAGAAGGAGAAACACGATTTTCCATGAGGGTGGCTTGTCCATACTCGAATTTGGACAGCCATACCTCCCCAATCCCCAAGGCATTAACTACTTCACCCAACTCTTGGGAGAAATCAATGATTGGGTACAAAAGTCAACATGCGTAGTTGATGGTTGATGGGTTCTCTCATTGACACTTGGCTTGACTTCATTGGCTCAAGGGTTTGAATACTTCCCTCCCAATTCCTTGTAATATCATGCCCCCATCTCTTGTTGCATTGCATAGCTAGTTGTGGGTATTTTATTAAAATGCATATTTACAATTCCAATGTGCCTGGCTAGCATGCAAACCATATGCATCAATAAATCGATGGCGGGGCCTTGGGATTGAGCTCCTCACCATGATTTCATAACAATATTACATCATTTACAATTTTAATGCCATGGGGTCAAACTGGGGACGTTACATACCCCTCCCCTTAGAATAACACCATCCTCGGTGTTCAAACTGGGGACGTTACATACCCCTCCCCTTAGAATAACACCATCCTCGGTGTTCAAATACTTCAGTATGTATATCCACTTTACACATGCCTAAAAAATTCACAAATGGTGGTAGGTCTATCCTGCATTCCATCTCTTTACTTTGACCTTTCAGGATCAAGTCCTTTGGCTTCCTCAAGCTGATCTACAAGTCTGGAATTCCATGGCTACCATCTTCTTGCTATCCTGGTAACTAATTGAGGAAGATTTCTAGCCAAAACAAATAGCTTTTGGTCTGCTTCCATGATCAAGGTGCACAACTGGCTCTCACTTTTCTCACTAGCAATCACTTGGTTAGTAACAGCTGCAACAATGGCTTTCAATGTCTCTCCTGTGAGACTCATCATGGAAATTCCTATTAGGACAAGCATAACACAATATTAAAATTAGTCAATTATTTTCCTAATTGAATTGGAACGTCCATGCTTTACTCATGAGACTTCCACACATTTCGTGCTTTCCCACATACACATGAACTCATTCATGTTCATCCTTTCACAGGAAAATAACTATTTCAGCATTCACAATTCATTTCAAGCAATTAAACACAATTTGTTTTCATTTATGACATGCACTCAACAATCTTTTATTTCTAAGATGCATCAGTCAAAAGGGAAAGAGAAGAGTAAGAGTTTCCCCCTCTTAGTTTTGTTCAATCTAGAGCCACACCATCACTTGTGGTTCTATGCTCCTTAGCCTTTTTCACTTCAATGTGAATGCTTGACTTTCCCTTTCTTGGCTATGACACTTTAGTGTCTAAGGTTTGTCTAATGCCTTTCAATTAGGGAACCCTATCCCATTGTTGCTTACAGAACCTTTGGTTGCTAGGACCCACACAGTTCCACTAGCACCATATTTCATTACTGCTCATATTGAGCTCTTTACGACAGTCATATGTCCACATGCATCCCTATGATGCCTTCATAGTCCTTGCTTCCAGCAATACCTACACTCAAACATTGAATCAATTCACATGCTTAGTTTATTTTCATAGGGTTTATCTCCAAACAATAATTTAAGAAATCATAACCGAATCATATACACGCGTATATGATCTGGTTAGTTTATTTTCATAGTCCTTGCTTCATATTAAATAAGCAAGAAGCTGCAAGATAACCAAATACTTATCTGCATTGGATGTCTTCACTTTATCCCACATGATCCTTATTTGCTTTACAAGCCTTGGATTTTTCGTGGATACAATAATGAATGTTGGGACAGCACACAGGCTACTCCACAACCATTCGAATAGGCAATGCTAGGCCATTACGCTGACTGGTTTTATCAATTGTTTAAAGGGTATTGGCCAACATACACGTTGTTTCATAATATTAAGTAGTGAATGCCCAACAAGTTACTCTCTGGATTTATCAATAATTTCATATCGCCCACTCATTTAATCTATGGATTTACCAGTAATTTTATAGCGCTTTCAGGGTTTTGTTTTCCTGCAATGACCAAGGTTTCCAGCAAAGAATCATTAGTGTATCAGCTTAGTCGTTAGAAGACTTATACCTGAAATCTTCATTATTCCAAACAAGACATAAATGAAACTGAATACTTATCTGTATTGTGCGTTTCCCCTCTGGTCCACAGGATCTTGCTTCACTTTGCAAGCCTTGGGATCGCCTATGGACTTGGATGTAGTTAATGCTTCACCAGTACCTTCATGCCGACTGGATTCACCAAGCATTTGGTGGTGCCCAACCAGTCCCATACCTGGTTGGCCCTCTCCATTGCCGAGCCAGCACATTCGTCTAGGTAATCGACCAGTGGAAGGAAACTACGCCACCTGACCATTATAGGTCAAGGCTCTACTATGGAGCCATAGGCATCTCAAGGTTTTCAGTCAGTCTTGGCGCCCGCCCTCCTACTGCTGTCCCAATAGAGATTTTATTCCTTCACCAATGTCACCACACCTTCTTGCACCGCAACCCTTCACACACACAACTCTTCATTCATACAAGGACGTCATTCCTTCTCTGGTGCAAATCGGTGGTTCCTTTTAGGAACTTTATAGGTGACTTTCTTGACTGCAGGTTAGCATGACCCCACTCACACAAGGATGATACCTCTTCTTATTACACAACTCTTCGGGCCTGTCCATCCCTTCTGGTAATATATCATGTGAGCATAGAAAGGTTACCAATTCCCATACAGTCCTTTTGTGTATCCTTCTTCACTTTGCCTCTTAATGTGCAGTATCAGTCTGCATCCATGTAGGCTGACAACACAAGAAGGATAAGCAAGCTCATTAGTATTGCTGTTCAATTTTGTAACCATAATCCATATCATTCACTATCAAGTATTGAAACACTAGGAATGCATCCATTCCCTTAGGGTGTAGTCAATATTGAAAACCCTATCATGACCTAGCACCAGAAAAGGTGTGCACCCCCTTTTCGATGTGTGCCATGTAGGCCCTAATCATACTCAAGTAGTCTGCAATGATATAAAAAGATAGAGCATGCTCTGCATATTAACCCTAATGATTTAGACATGCATGTTCTTATCTAGGGTCACAAAATACTCATTCATTTTGCAGATGTATCTCACATGCCTTCTGGGCATAGCTTTACCATCTCACTCTCATGGTTTATCGTCATGCGGTTTAGCTGAGATATTGTCAATGGCGTTTCACCCGAAACCCATTTCCAAAGCATGGGGTCTTTCCCATCTAGTTTTGCTTTTGTAGGCCATCACTCCTGGTCTTCCTTCAATGTGTCTTCCTGGCACATTTATCAAACAGCCAAACAGTTAGCAGCATTTAGCAATAAGCTTCAAGTATGATTGTTCCATAACCAATCATTAGCATTAATAATTAATTCAACATGAATTTGCAACTCTGTCTCCTACATAAATTGATTTGTTTAACCATGAGGCCATCCTCATATTGTTTGTCTCTCGTAAGTGGTATCACGCTGTTCATTATGGTTTTACTCTTGCTACCATACATGAACATCCACCTACAACATGTCCTCCTGACACAATTTATATAAGCCAAACAATGATTAGCAATTATAAGCAAATTCTCAAATCTGTTTTCCTACAAAAATTAGATTTGCAATCATGAGATTATTCTCATAAATTTAAATGATAAAATTTTCAGATTTGTTTCATGCATACTTTACAACCATGAGAACCTTTTCATAGCCTTTGGATTTTGCACATGGTAGATCCCAGTCTTTGCTATGGACTTATCTTCATTGCCATATGTAAGAATTTTCTACCTGAAAACTGAAACTTCAATCAACCAAACACGTTTTGAGTATCTATGCATATAATCCTTTCATTGCCACAACAGTCACGGAAGTGATCTCATAATTATGACACTCAATAATTCAAACACCTTCAACTGTTAACATTTGAAATGCAATGAAATATATACATTCCTATATATGCATCATTGTCACAATAAAATTGCAATACACAGTCACATTATCCATGCAATTTAAATAAACTGTAAATACTCATTACTTCACATTCCATGCAATTTTGTCCTTCCAACAGAGCACTCTAGTAGCCCATCACATGTCTACCTTCTTCATGCAATCATTCTCCTGCATTCACAGCAGCTCATGGAATGGTCTCAGTACTAACAATAGTTCACCATTTCATCTATCATCTAATTGCATTGAAATATATATATATCACAACCATGCATTCACACAATGCATCTCAACATGTGCACCCGCACATATGCATGCACATCCACAACATTTACATAATATTTTGATGTACATTCACTTAATACATAACCCATCAATGCAACCTTGCATTAATCCATGAATGCTATGCATTCCAACATATTATGGCCTAACCATGCTTGTCTCATATGGCATACACTACCACAGGACCATAAGTCATCACGTGCTTTGGTTGTTAAACTCACAACCAACATACATAAATGGCATGATATAATTTCATATGAATGCATTGAGATTTCTAAGCAATTATAGGATGTAAATATCATTTCCTTCACTTACCCACACCTCACCATACTCGGTAGGTTAATGTTCCCATTCGGGCACTCAATATCACATGCAAACAATTCAACATAGTTTAAACATAGTGAAGGTATCTCACCAAATCCTCCTTCAACATTCATGCAATTAAGCACAATTAACCATTACCTGCATGGCTGTTATTAATATCGCTTGATGTTACCTGATCAGTTGGCCTCTTACCAAGGCTACTTAGTCCTTTTGCCAACATCATGATCATGGACTTGTTGCACCATCCTCTCTTCATAAGGTCATTGGTCACGTGCAACAACGTCATCAACTTCTTTAGCCATGTTTTGATTGTATTTGTCCCACAACCAATGTAGACACAACTAATTATTAACAACCACCATAATTATCTCAATTAGCTCATTGCATATGTGAAACCTCACTATTTTACCAATATGCAATGTCCTATTCATGTACAAACATTTCACATGCACTGTGCAATGTTTCTTAATATTCCAACTAGTGCATAGTCATATCATCTATCTAATCTCTTGCATTTCAACATTCCTATGCCATAATTGATATGCACGACCACTTCAGAATTATAAATACAATATCAAAACAGGGGTTAAGGAATTCTCTCTTTCCAATTCCTCATTGTAGCATGGAATTTCCTTTTCCACATCATAGCTGATCCAATTTCATGGGCTCTATACCATGCACACAAGCAATTATTAGCTATGATCTGCTCACAAAGTAGAAATTCAATATATGTATTCATGTGTATAATATTCAGTCATGACATTTTCCAAGCATACAATTATTATGTTATAAACATAAATGGTTTAAGGTGAGAGATTTCCCTTTCATCAGCATTGCCTTACTGCTCCCATTGCTTTTCCCCGTTTGGAGCAAATATTAAGGCTAAAATGTCCACCAGCGTTGCAGATCTTATCGTTATTTTTGCCACCGGTGTTGTGAATATTTAGCTTAAAAAGCGTCGCCCGTGTCGTGGAATTTTAAGCTAAAATTCGCCGCCCTTGTTCCCGCCCTTAAGGTTATTTTCACCGCGCACACCACACAAACATTCAACATAAATTTGCCGCTGCGTGCAGAAAGTTAGCGTAACTCCCACCGCCGCTTTGCAAAGTTAATCTTAACTTCACTGCGCGCACGCAGAAAGTTAGCATAACTTCCGCCGCCGCAGCCCTTAGGCATAATTTCGAAAACAATTAATTTTTTATTTTTTTTGAGATTCTTTCTTCCTTTTGGTGCAGAATTTCCAACTTTTCCACTGATCGTGTCGTAGATATTGAGGTTAAAATTGTCATGGTTGGTTCAGATGTTAAGATTATAATTGCCGCGGGTGGCGCAGCTCTTATCGCTAATTTTGCGGCCACGCGCGCAAAATTTATCCTTAACTTCACCGCGGACGTCGCAGAATTTAACATTACTTTCACCGCGCGCATTGCAGATTTTAAAGTTAAAATGGCTGCCGCCGTGCGCATAACTTATCGTTAATTCCGCCGCCATAGCCTTAGTAGCAGACACTTAGAAAATTTTCAAATTTTCAAAAACAGTTAGAAAATTTTAAAATTTTTCCTGTTTTTTTTTTTGGCTGTGATGATCATTGCTCAACAGGAAGCATAATTAGAGATCATACTCGCATAGAACAAAACAGAAAAAGTATGTCAAGAAAATTGCACCTCTTTCATGTCAAGAATAAAACAACAGAACAACAAAATAATATAAGATGGCAGAGGTTGCGCCTCCTTTCTCTCCTCCATGGAGGAAAACAAACAAATACAAAACTGAATGCTACTACATTGGAAACAATTTAAAGCAAGCATTCAACTTGAAAAGGGATTTTCTCCCTCCTTCCTCAATTTCATAGAATGGAATCAATGCAAGCAGTTTTGCAAAAATCCGCAAAACAGTCATCGGAATGATATCCCATTCTAACGAATAGAAGCCATGAGATCTTCAGGTTTCTTTAATGCATTTTAATTCCAAATACAAAATACATGTACACATAATGATTTATATTTCTATGAAGGGCCCAACAGCCGTAGTGTTGAACCATAAGCTCTAATACCATTCTGTAACGTACCCACCCATCCATCCAAGGCAAGGGAGGGAACATGATGCTAATCTATGGGGTTTTTCATAAAAACTTAGCCCATTCATTAGATTCATACAATTAAAAACCCATGTGTGCAGATGTAAATTCAACAAACATGCACAATGGAGATAAACTCATCCACACACATAATTTCATATGCATTCAATATATCAATATCACACATTTAATTTAACACTGCAGAGGCAAAACACATAAATAGAAAACACTTGTCTTTGTCGTGCAATTGTCCTACACAACTAGCTATGTCGCTGCAACGTTCCTCCCAACCATAGGCCTCTGCCCAACCTGTATTATTTCAGCACTCAAAAACCACCCCCGAGTTGGGCATGATATCTACAAGGAAAAGGGGACTCTCAAGCTCATCACAACCCAAAGCAATGGATACCCATCTCAACCCCCAACATTTCTTAACACACAGAAAACTCAAAACTAAGCATGGATACACATAATAGCAAAATCACAATTTCTAGGCATGAAGAAAAAGCGTTTAGCAACCAAAAACGAAATGGCAATTGGGGAATCACCCCGGGAGAGAAAAATTGTTTCCAGAAAACGTTTGTGGGCACTCAAGGGACAAAACGGCCTCCATAAACCCCAAATTCATGTCTCCCTTCCTCCCAGCCATTGTGCAATACAAAAACGAGTTCCCAGGCATGGAAAAATGCAGGAGATAGATGAAAAACATGATGGGAAAAGCCCCAACTAGCTTAGACTGCGTGAGAGGGCAAAGGCTTGGGCATTTAAGGGCCAAAACGACCTTCACAAAGTCATTCACTCACAGCAAGGAACCAACACGATTTTTGGGCAAAACCATGACAGGTTGGCACCCGAAATTGGCACATACACAGTCACACAATTGGTGGAAACATTCAAAAATGATTTCTGAGGTAGGAGATAACTACTGGGTTCACAAAAAATGATTTTTCCATAATGAAAACCAATTCTAGAAATTCAAAAACGATTTCATAACAATAAGGAAACAACAAGCTATTAAACTTATCTGTTGAGCTTCCCAATGGATTCTCTTCTTTTCCCACAGTCCAGCCATCACAAAAATGAGATTCTCAGCTTGAAAACTAGTGAATTTACAGTGTACTCCATGAGAGAAACGCCCAGCAAGCTCGAAAAATGTGAGAGAGCAAAAACTGATCATGGATAATGGCTTGGGAAGGCAATTTGTGGGTGTTTTCTTTTCCCAAGAAGGAGAAACACGATTTTCCATGAGGGTGGCTTGCCCATACTTGAATTTGGACAGCCATACCTCCCCAATCCCCAAGGCATTAACTACTTCACCCAACTCTTGGGAGAAATCAATGATTGGGTACAAAAGTCAACATGGGTAGTTGATGGTTGATGGGTTCTCTCATTGACACTTGGCTTGACTTCATTGGCTCAAGGGTTTGAATACTTCCCTCCCAATTCCTTGTAATATCATACCCCCATCTCTTGTTGCATTGCATAGCTAGTTGTGGGTATTTTATTAAAATGCATATTTACAATTCCAATGTGCCTGGCTAGCACGCAAACCATATGCATCAATAAATCGATGGCGGGGCCTTGGCCTTGAGCTCCTCACCATGATTTCATAACAATATTACATCATTTACAATTTGAATGCCATGGGTTCAAATTGGGGACGTTACACCAAAACTAGGCAAATCGAGACTAAGGTCATAGGATTACATAACAAAACAAGGAAACTAATGCTAGGACAGAAGTAGCGAAAATGAACTAATCTACAAGTTTTCCAGAGAGCGGCTATGCCTCCTTTTCCTTGAGAGATGCCAGTCCATAATGAGTCGACTCTCCTCATGCGACAGAGCTACGAAGAGGTCCTCCCGAAAATGAAAATGGATCGCATCAGCCATGTCTAACAGTCGAACTTGGTGAGGCTGTTCTAATTCTTTGAAATTCAGCATCAATCGATGAACCTTAGCTTTTAGCGGGTGGATTTCCAATTGCCTTTTCAATCTCACAACACCATCTGACACTGTGACCATAGGTATAACTCCACTCAAGCAAAGAATGATATTACGAATGACCTGGCTATTCCTTTCAGAGCTAGGTGACTGGGGAAGTTCATACTGCCATCGGTGGTCCCTGGACAATCCATTTGTCCTTTAATGTGTGTTTTCCCACATAATGCAACCACAAGTGTTATCAGAAGGGAAGATCAACTGGTTAGGGGAGCGGAAATACATGAGTGGCGTGGTTGACACAAAGAATAGTCGGCCTGAGATGGATTGCCTCATTGGCAGCCTGGTCCGTATTGGAATTCAACTACCTCAGAATATGAAAGAATGCTAACTTGCAGAAGGAGCGAGACAGAGCTTGAATTCTGAGCACAAGTCTAGATAATTTCATGTTGTTAACATGATTGGGGGAGTTCATGGCTTGAATAAGCATGCGAGAGTTTCCAAAAACCAAAGCTTCATCCACCCCTAGGTATTTTAACTGTGTCGAACCTTGTCACAGACCGTAAGCTTCGGCCATGTTGCTTTTTTGGACTCCCAGGTTCCAGGAATCCTTAATTTCAATAATGTCCTCGGGGTTGAAAATCACCCCTCCCTCTCCAGCCACCCCTGGGTTCCCCTTTGAGTCCCCATCAAAGAATACCTTGTAAAGCTTCCTTTCTTTCCTCCACATGTCGAACTGAGATTGATCCAGTCTTATTTCCCAGACTTCCAATTGTTTGGAGATGGGAGACACGATAACAACCGAGAGATTAAAGGAGGAAATCCAATCAGTTTCTTCATTGCTCAGCGGAACTTTTTTTTGAGGGAGGATAATGGTCTGAAGACTGTCGCCCATGAGAGATTGGACTTTGGAAGCCACATGCGCTGATGAGTGGGTTAATTCTTTGAAATTCTTTGATTTCTCTCCATCCATATTTCCCAGGCTATAAATTTAGGGAGATTCAACCAACAATAAGCTAGACCGGATTTTTTTAAAAGAGAACCAGGGTACAGAGTGTCCCACAAACTGAGAATTTCCTGAATATTTCCCTAAAGATCTAGAATACCAAACCAAGGCGCTATCAGCCAGTCCCAAACTTCTATATCAAAGGGACAATGAATAAACAGGTGATTAATGTTTTCTTTGCTTTCTCTGCAAAGACGACATTGAAATGGTCCTGCAAATCTGCGTTTTTCAAGGTCTCACCGGTTAAGATACTTCCGTGGGCAAGAGTCCATACAAACATGTCCACTTTTGGGAGGCTTTCGAAATCACAAATTCATTTCCAAACAACCAGGTTTCTAGGAGCAGAAGGGATTGCAAAGTAGCGTAGGTAGCCTTGAGCAGAGGAGTAAGAGCCAAAATTAGATCCCCAACTTCTTTTGTCCTTTGCTGACTTAGTGATAGGAGCTAAACCATGAAGATATGATAGAAGACGGGTTTTTTCCTCTGCCAGATGAAGTGGACAGCCTGGAATGTTCCAACTGTCCCAGGTAAAAGGTGGAGCCAAATTCCAGTTCGAGATAGCCTAGAGAGAGGCAAAGCCTTGAATTTTCATCCACACCTTCAAATTTGTAAGATCGGGAGCCTCGTCGAGGGGGAGGTTACCTAAAATAGAGTCTTTCTAGAGATTGATACTCTTCCCATTGCCAGGGGTCCATGAAAGATCGGGGTTGAACAGAGGGAGAGCTTTAAGGAAAAGAGAAAAGATAGGAGACCCTTTTTTGATATGGGGGAGAGACTCCAAACAACGAAGGCAAGGCCCAAAAAAGTACTTCCTCCTAAGGACCTGACTACTCCAGGAGGAGGGGTTGCTGAGCAAATTCCAAAGAATCTTCCCACCTAAAGCCAAATTTTGGGATTTAAGGTCCCGAATATGCAGTCCTCCTTCCATAAAGGTTTTTTTGATCTTTGACCAACTGACAATAGCAATTTTTTTCCCACCGTTGTTCTTTCCACCTTTCCAAAGTAAGTTTTGTAGGAGAGCATCAAATGAAGAGAGGATCTTGGCAGGAGCCAACAAGATAGAACGGTGATAAATTGGGAGGCTACTCAAAACAGATTTGATCAAGACTACTTTCCCAGCTAGGTTGAGCCAAAATGCTCCCCAAGAGAGAATTTTACTTTTGAATTTGTCCACTAGAGGAGCCCAATATGCTACTTTAGGCGAGGTTCTGAAGTTTGGGATGCCCAGGTATTTGAAGGAGTCCCAGATAGTAACTCCCTCAATTCCAATCATTCGGGTAATGCCAGAGAGCTCCCTCAGGTTGATGTTCCAACTGTAAATCTGGATCTTTCTTAAGTTAATTTTACTTCCAGGGGCTGTGTAGTAGGAGTCTAATTCAAGTTTAAATCGGATAGTTGTATGCATGCTGGCTCCTCTAAGAAGAATGGTTTTGTCTGCAAACTAAGTAGGATTAATGTCTTTGGTGTTGCGGGCCATTTAGATACCTATTAGGTATTGGACGTGGTGAGCTTGATCAAGTTGATAACTTAGCACTACTGCTTGAATTGCGAAGAGCATAGGGGAGAGAGGACATCCCTGCTGGAGACCTTTGCTGGCTTTAAAAAAGGAGGCCACTCTTCTGTTAATAAGCAGAGCAATCCAAGGCTCATTGATACAGGCTTTAACCCATCGGATGGAGGAGGAGTCAAATCCTTAGCTCCTCATGACCTGAAACAAGAAGGAATGATGAACTCTGTCAAAAGCATTAGCTAAATCAATTTTCACAACCATACCTTGGTCACGGTTCTTAATGCTTGAATGGATTACCCCCTAAACCAAAATGATGTTTTCCCATATTTTCATTCCTTTGATGAAGACGCCTTGATTTTCAGGGATAATTTTCGGAAGAATGATTTTGAGGCGATTGGCCATCATTTTGGTGATGATCTTATAACAAATATTGCAGAGGGAAATGGGACGAAATCTATCGAAAGAGGTGCATCCTTTTCTTTGGGAATAAGAGAAAGAAATGCAGAGTTGGTGCTCCCCCCAATCTTGTCACAGTTTTGGGACTTTGTCACCATACGAAAAAAGTCTTTGTGGATTACCTCCCAGCAGTGCTTAATGAACCTTGCGGAGAAGCCATCTAGCCCCGGGGCTTTGTCCTCTTCCATATCTTCCACCGTAGCTTTTATTTCTGCAAGAGAGATTGGTTTGGTAAGGGCGAGATTGTCTTTGCATTGCAACAAATTTGGAACCAGATTCAAGATGGTTGGAGCCTCAGACGGGGGGAGTCTACTTGCTCTTCTGAGTAAACAGAGTTGAAATGCCATGTTGCCTCATATTTAATTTTCACAAACTCGTTAATCAAATTTCCTTTATCTTGGATCTCTCGGACTTCTTTAAAATGCTTTCTGGCTTTAGATTGCTTATGGAAGTAGGCAGTGTTGCGGTCCCCTACTTGAAGCCAGAGGCTTTTGGATTTTTGTCTCCAAAATTCTTCTTCTTGCCGGCAAGCTGAGTGAAGGGATTGATGTAGCTTAACTTCTTTATCTAGGTGAGCCATGGAGATATCGGTCTTTCCCATGAAGTGTTGATGGTCTTCCATAGCTTGGTGTGCAACTAGTCTGATATGGGTAGGGGGAATAAGGAGCTTAGCCCAATTCTTAAGAGATATTTTGACTCGACGCAACTTCTCTTCCCATATGAAAAAGGGAGACCCAGTGACTGGGGAAGACCAAGCTTCTTTGACTAACCCCATGAAACCTTCTTGAGAAGTCCATAGAGGGCTAAAGCGAAAGGGTATGGGACCCAGATTGAGGGCTTTCTTCAAATCGAGTAGAATGGGTTTATGGTCCGATCCGCCAAAGGAAAGAATATGGGAGGAGGGATTTAATCCTAACAAGAGGAAGGAGTCCTGAACAAGGAACCTGTCTAACCGTGCAACTATGCGACCTGGGCCAAAACGCTTGTTTGACCAGGTGTATTTTCCTCTGGAGGGGATAATATTAGATAAATACCATTCTAGAATGAGGTCATCTACAAGTTCTCGGATGGGATCTCTAACCACTGAAGCGCCGCATTTTTCTGAGTGATTCAACGTAACATTCAAGTCACCTGTTAAAATGACGTTGTCCAGTTTGGAGTTAATATGGACATCTCGGAGGAGATTCCAACAGTCTCTTTTTTCCCATGGGAGGACAGGTGCATAGACATTAAAAAGACATATCTGATTTCCTGTAGCTTTGTGGAGCAGCCTGGTGAAGATCCAGTGGGTGTAGGACTTATGTTCGGTTAGTTCGAAATGAGAGTTGTTCCATAACGTAACCAAACCTCCCAAAGCACCTCTGGAACTTATTGCAATGCCTTCACCATTTTTCCAAAATTTAGAATTGGTTTGAAGGAAAACCCTTTCCTCCATCTTGGTCTCTTGGATGAGTAGAAGATCAGGTTTGGTTAAGTGAATCAAATCCTTCATGGCTTCTTCTTTTTTTTGAGTGCCTAGCCCCCTACAATTCCAGGAGAGCACTTTCATTGTTTACCTTTGTTAGTGGAAGGGGTCCTTTTATGGGGGTTTCCTTGAGGTTTGGAGCTCCTAGGATTACGCAGGAGTCTTTCAAGTGTTTGCTGGGACCCCTGTAGCTTATCTTTGTAAGTGGCTTGCTCCCTTAGTTCTTTCGATGATGTCCTACGACAAGAAGATATTTTCTTGGAGGATGAGGCAATCTCGATTTCCACTTCTTCCTCATTAGATTCCTTCGTTTCAGATTCTTCACCAAGCTTCTCTTGGGTTCCAATTTCCTCTACTTCCTTTGCTGCAGATTCAGGTTGCTCAACAGTAGTGGCTTCCATGAAAACCTCTGTATCTTCCATCTTTTCACTTTCCTCAATGGTCTCTAGATATTCGAAACTATTAGGTTTCAGAGAAGTCTCCAAAGGATATTTTGGGGAGGATGTTGATGGAGAAGTAACGAGGGGGCCTTTCTTGGGCTTCCTTAGGCCCTTCCCTCCTTTAGGATTAGCTTTGGTCTTTTTTCTTGATTTCCAGCCATCATTCTTGTCTTTTTCATCCTGGGTTTCTTGCTTTTGAGGACATTTTTGGAGGAAGTGGTCGTATTCTTAACAACCTCTAAATTTGAAAGGAAGCTGCTTGTAGTCCAATTTTTTAAAATAGTACCAAAATCTTGTAGTGAGCTTGATAGCTTATGGGAGGCCTGCATCCAATCCACCTCTACACAAACATGGGCACAAGCATAGTTTTCCTTAGGGGCAATCGAATCTATAAAACGCCCAAGGGAATTGCCGATATATTTTAGGGAATCATGACTCCAACAGTGCATTGGTAGATTCAGTAAATGGACCCAGATGGGGACAACCATGGGAATGTCAGCCGCAGGATTGTGTGAAAATCCTCATAGTAGATCTAAGAGATGATGTATACCTCACAAGAGAATGATTATGATTAAGCAAGAAAATAGAAGAAGAGTGGTCAATACAGTATAATGAGCAACAGAATAATATGGTACAGTAGAACTCGGATAGAAGCAATAATACTTAGAACTCGGATAGAAGCAAAAATACTTCACACACACTAGATTATTAATCACAAATGGACATATAAATAATACAATGCATGAGGAATTCGAATTCCTAAGGTGGCAATTCGAATTAGCCTTCATGGAGTGATCAAAGGATCACTGGAGTGTCATCGGAGCACAACTAGTATCATCGGAGCACAACTGGAAGTCTTCATCATCATCAGTGGAGTTATCAATGCTCAAGTAACTATCAACCATCATTCAAACTAACTCTGGTAGGTGTAACTGAGTGTAACTAGGTGTAACTGACTGTAACTAATTGTAACTGAGTGTAAACTGAAGACAACTGGACTGGTAGGTGAAGAAGGGCGAGTTTCTCCCTAAAATCAAGAAAGAAGGGCGCATTAAGCAACTAGAGGGATAAAACTGAATAATGAGAAGCCCTTGGGGCCTGGCTAACTGAGGGCTAGGTGCTAGACTGATGAATGGGATGCATGCAAACCCTAAAAGTGCATGCATGACTGAAAATGTAAGTGATCAAAATACTGGTGGGACTAGGATGGAGTATAGGAATATCCTAACAGATTGAAGTTCAGATTCTAGTGGTTCAGGTAGAGCCCTTGCAGTCCCATGAAGTAGGGGTCGTTCCGGAAAATTAAATCCCGATCCATCATTGATTGGAAGTCAAACAAGAAAAACCTCTCCCCATAGAGTAGGAAGCCACATCTTGTGAAATTAGTGGTCTCCAGTTGTGTTGAACCCAGATATCAATGGTCTTCGGAGAAGGGCAGATCCCAGTAAATTGGTCAATTAGGGCCCGATCTACCAGACAGAGAGCAACCTTGATTGTGTCTTTAGGAGGGAGGGCCACGACTGGTACATCTTCAATTCGTTTCATGAACTTAGGTGGCGCTTTCCCAAAAGGTTTTTTCCCCTGCGAAGCAACCAAACGAGCGAATGCTTCAGATTCATGGGGGTGGAGGAGGAAGGGGCTTTCGATCTGCCCTCATTCAGCGCCATGACTATCGATCCCTGGTCCTGATCAGCAAAATCCAAAGCTCATTTTCCATAACTTTAAACACTCAGCCAACCACAACCCCATTGTGGAAGCAGCCAACCCATGCACGTAGCCAACCACAACCCTGTTTTGCACGCATCCAACAAAGTTAAGCCCGCAGCCAACCAAGTTATGCCCGCATCCAAATCGTTATGCATGCAACCAATCCGTCGATCGTTTTGCACGCATCCAACCTAGTATGCCTGCAACCAAACTGTCTCGTTTTGCAGGCACCCAACCTAGTTATGCATGCAACCAACTTTTGCATGCAGTCAACCGTCTCATTTTGCACGTAGCCCCCCTGATGTTGATGGATTGTTATCCTCCCTACCCAGTGTTGGAAGGCGGTTTGGTAGAGTGTTATTGTAGCATCTCCGATGCTGCGACAAGGCAAAAGATGGTGCGAATGGGGAGAAGATGACGTGAATGGTGATGAGCAGAAGATTAGTTATGTATTTTGGGTCAATTGTACCGTGGAATGCGGGTTTTGGGTTTTTTGGACCACATATTATGTAATGTTGAGTTAGTTATACTGCAGAATGCGAGTTTTTGGTCGGTTAGTTAGATGTTGGGTCATTTGTCCAAATGTCGGTTAGGAAGTTGTTAGTAAGTGGACAAGCATTGTAATGGCGGAAGCCTATATATAGATAAGAGTCGGAGGTATTGAGGGGAAAAAACGGTGAAGAGAAGCGCATGTTTGGGTTGTTTTTGCGCATCTGTGAGATATTGTCGAGACCTGATCTTTGAGGAGATATTGTATCTAAGGTTTTGCAGTGATAATATGAAATGATGAAACTGTTCTGGTGCAATTCCTGGGTTATTTCTGTTTGTTTATGGTAATGCAATGTCACACATCATGAATAATGCTATGTTTCCTTGATACAATCTTGCTTTACTGTTACTACTGCTGTGATAATAAATGCTGCGATCGAATAATGCGTTATGAATACATGTCAAATGTTTGAGATCCCTGTTTAGTGTTGCAATAGAGTTAGTTCATATAGTCGCAATCCTCCTCCTTCCTAGGCGGAAACATGGTTCCATCTGCTCTTCCTGGACGCCTTGGGTGAGACCTCATCTGCTCTGCAGGTGTTGCTGGGCGGGAAAAAACCTTCCTAGGCCGGTGCCCAGGGAGACTGCGGCATGTGTCAACAGTGAAGTGGAACCCCTGTCGACTAGAGTTGCGTTGGTTAACAAATGGTTCTGTTTCCGGGACCGTGTGAAGAGTGAAAGGAGGACATGTTGTGGCACCCGACGAAGCCGGAGATACAGAGCTGGTTTGATCAGAAGTTGCAGGAGTTTGCTGAAGAAGAAAGCCGAAACACGCGACTAATAGTAGATCACTGGGTGGGAAAATATATTCACGACAGTCCGCATGAATGGTGTTTCTGTGAATTCCCAGTCATCCTGTATGAATGGTTGTCAAAGCTGACCTTCCAAAAGAGGAATTTCCAGGGTGGTGAGCCGACAGCTTGGCCCCATAATTGATTCAAGAGCTACAGGAAGTCGATAATAAGGTAATGCGGGCTGTCGAAGTTTGGCTCGATAGCATCTTGGAGGGATATATCACTGAATTTGCGGTTAACATGCAGAAATCCTATAGTGAAGCTGAAAGATATTTCTTCCGCGGACCAAGGGGAAGGTTTCTGCTGTCGCTCCAACTGTCGATTAAGATGCTAATCTGCAAAAAGGGTATATTGAAGATGCATCTTGATCAGTAGATAGCCTGGTGGGAAGAGGCTGTGGGTACAGCGACTGTTGGGGAATGGTACATGGAATGGTAAGGGGTAGATGGGTGCAGACCATGAGGAGACTGTGAGCGAAGCCGAGGAAGAAAGTGGTCTTACAAGAGGAGGAGCGAGGTTTCGATAGGAGAAGAGGCAAAGGACAGGAGAAGGTCCTGCTGCAATCGAACCGCAAAACCGTGAAGGAAGACCACACGGGATGAAGCGACCTCACAATCCTAACAGGGACGGCCAAGCTACATCCAAGATAGAAGCAGCACCAAACCCTGGCACCAACGTACCCACACCTCCACTCACTATCTCACAAACAGTAAGGAATACCACTTCGACACCCCCGAGTTCATTAATTTGACAAACGTTACTTGCTAGTAGTTCAGCAACTGGAGGAAGGAAGCCCAGGATAGCGGGCGATGATACTAAGTTACCGCTGTTCCATGGTAATGGAACCGACAACCCTGAACAGTACTGGTTTTTATGTGAGGTCGTATGGACAGTAAAACAGGTCATTGATGATAATGAGAAGAAAGGGCAACTGGTGACAACTCTTCGGGGTCGCACCTTGGATTGGTTTATGAAGTTTACACAGGTTCCTATCGGTACCCCGGCAAAGTCATTGGATGAAATCTGCATGGGACTGATCGTGGAATTCCAGAAGCCTAAATCTGAAGCACAATACATTACAGAGCTTAAGGAAATTAAGCAGTATCCCAATGAGTCTGTGTGGGACTTTGATCAACATTTCAAGACGCTAATGGCACGAGTTAGTTTTGATATGAGCGTTGTCCAACATAAAGAGTGGTTTACTGTGGCATTGCTCCTGCACATTCGGCTGCCATTGATGCAGTAAATCATCTCAACGCCTAGCGAAGCTCCAGAGATTGCAATGCAATTGGAGGCATCACCGATTGGGGATAATGCAGTCGGGATGTCACAAATACAGACACAGCTCACTAACTTGACTATACAGTTGCAAGATTTGAAGAGGAACAAGGAACAACACGATGAAGTATGGTGTACATGATGCCGAGGAGAAGGGCATACAAAGGACAATTGCTCGGATTTCTGTAATTATTTGGTGTCAGGTGCGGCAAACCCATTGAATGGAGGCAGCATGCCGTGGTGTCGCGTTTTCCAGGTGTATGGGAACAGTCACGACAATTGCCCTTATATGCAGAAAATGGTCACAACCCTTATATGGGTCACGATGACAAAGATTTCCGTGCATATGGGTTGCTATAAGAAAGAATATGTGATGCATTCTACGTCAAGGATGATCAGCGTGTCGTACAACAACCACAACTGCAACCGCAGGTAGCCCAGCCACTACCTCAATCGCAGATGCAGTTTGTACTGCACTAACAATCGCAGCAGTTCATGCCGCAATACGCTCCAATGTAAGTGGCTGCACAACAACCACAGTACGTCTAGCAACCGGAGTATACACCGTAGGGGCGAGGCATGCAACAGAATCCTATACAGGCACAGTACCAACAACAGGGCAGATTATGAGGAGGATAACAAGGTGGACACGATGGAGGATTTGGTCGCAGAGGAGGATGGGGTGGCCATGGACCTGTTCAATGCTATCACTGTGCGGTGTGGGGGCATTATCAGTGAGACTGTCCACTACTACAAAATCAATGTATGTTCTGTTTTGTTAATGATCATACAATTGAGAATTGTCCAGAGTTGATTTCATGATGGCAGGCTAGGAACGCTCCGCAGATACAGAATTAGACCCAGCTACAATAACCAGCCCAGAACCAAGTATAGCAACTAGTCCAAAACCAAGTACAGTAACCAATACAGAACCAACCCCCACAACCGAATTAGAACGCAAATCCAAGTGTGAACCCACAGGGGAATCTATAGCAGACTCAGATGCAAAGTGCAAATATTGCGACAATTTCTGCAGAACCACGACCACAAGATGCTTCGGTGGCTGTTGTAACTCATGGAGGCAAAACGACTGGGGAAGATAGCTTGCGACCGCTGATTCAGTTGGCAGGTCAGAAGACGGTACCATTTGACATCGATGCTGAACGGGAGGCATTCCTTCAGGCGTGTCCCACCTTGGAGAAAGACTGCGGTAACGATGTTGTTTGCGATATGCCACCTGTCTTTGACACTACATCGGAGGGTGGTTCGTAGACACCATCAGGAACATTGCAAAGGTTTCTTGAGAGTTGTCTGCTGTTGGCCTGGGATCCGGCCGCCCTGGTTGAGATTGAGGGATGGTTGGAGCGAATTCCGAAAGGATGGCAGGAGTCAGCAGTAAACTCTTTACAGCGATGGAAGACTGGCAAGGAGATGAGAATGAACATCCAGATTGGTGACTATGATGTCGATTAAGTTATTCTTGATCTTGGTTCGGATGTTAACATCTTAACCAAGCAGGCGTGGCAGAAAATGGGGAGTCCCCCATTGAGCTGGTCTCCTGTGCAGCTTTGGTTAGCTAACCATGCGAAAGTAACACCCATTGGGCGAGTGTCGCGCCTAACAGTTGATATTGAGGGCATGAAGACTTATGATGACTTCGATGTCATTGAAGTGGTTGAGGGAGGAAGCTCCTATCTTGCACTATTGGGGATTGGATGGGATAACGATAGTGGAGCTGTAATCAACTTCAAGAGGCACATGATGACCTTTGAGAATCATGATTTCAGAGTCATAGCCCCATTGGATCAGGATGAAGGATGCTGATACATTGAGCCTGTAATAGATGACGATCCCACTGGATGGGACCATGCATTCAATGTTTCCGAAGACTATATTCACCCTACTGCCAACGGTGAGCTAGGATGGTGCAGCGATAGATCTTGTCTTCCAACTCTGATGATGCATTAGAACATTGGCAGAACCGCTTGCGCGAAGTGTCGCTTCGAAAATGTGGCTTAGTTACGCAATATTTATGTCGTGTTGCAACAAAAACAGTCACACTACCAATCTATGAGGGGTTTCCTGGCTTAACCAACTTTTTGACAGAATTTGAAGAACGAGTCTCAGAACCACAACGATTGCTGGCATTGGAAGAAGCACTGAAGGCTGCTCCAGCACACTGATGCGCGGCACACAAGAAATCCATTGATGGTTGGTCACAGTGTCGAAGGTTGATGATGGTCTGGTTCGGCAATACTGAGGTTTATCACACTGGAAAGTATGATGGCCGGAAGAATCCCAGTGATCATGTGATGGAATGCCAACGATTATGGGTAGCGTGACCCAAAGATGAGTGGGTCCATGCTTTTATCCAGACCTTAGATGAGATGCCGTTCTCATGGTATACTGCATCCGAGTTGCACCGAGAAATTACAACATGGGGGGAGTTGATGGTCTGTTTCACTCATACATTTAGTTTTTCGGATGCTAACCCTGACGTCAATAATGCCTTACAGCTCATCCGCGACGTGGTACTTCAGGTTGTTTCGGCGGCCTACCTTATCGATCCACACACATACTGTCAGATGCAGTCTCTCATGGAGTGATTCAACATCACCGGTGGGCCAGAGGATGAGGATGATCCCCGGAATGTCAACATTCTCAAGTTTGAAGGAAGTCGCGATGTGGTATCGCCTGCTTCACCAAGTAATCCATTCAGTCAACCATTGAAGCTTTGTAAGCTCAATATCGGCACAGAGGCCACTCCCATGTTTGTAAATGTTGGGGACTATTGGGATGACGAGATGATGAGTAAGGTCATTGATTTACTCCATGAGTTTCAAGACTTGTTTCCTACAAAGTTTTTCGATATGAAGGGGATCCTGGGTGATTTAGGGGAGATGAGGATTCCTTTAAAACCAGATGCTAAGCCAATCCGACAGCGACCTTATCGGCTGAATCTCCAACATAAGGAAAAGGTCAAGGCAGAACTTGATCGCATGTTGGATGCTGGTATTATTGAACCAGTGGAAGAGTCTGAATGGATCAGTCCTATGGTGGTGTAGGACAAGAAAACCGGTGAGGTGCGCATTTGTGTTGACTTGCGGAAGTTAAATGATGCCTGCTTGCATGACCCTTTTCCGACCCCGTTTACTGACGAAGTAATTGAAGGGGTGGGTGGCCAGGAGATGTACTCATTCAGCGATGGGTTCTCTGGCTACCATCAGATTCGCATTGCCAAAGAAGATCACCATAAGACAAATTTTGTTACTGAATGGGGCTACTTTCAGTACAATGTAATGCCATTTGGTTTGAAGAATGCACCTGCGATATTCTCTTGGGTCGTTTTTGCTACATTTAAAGACTTTATTCAGAAGTTTTTTCAAGTATACATGGATGATTGGACAGTTTATGGGCTGATCCGCGATCATCTGGCCAATCTGCGGTTAATGCTTGAGCCCTGCCGATAGCACCAGATATCGCTGAACTTGAAGAAATGTATTTTTTGTGCACCATTTGGGATATTGTTGGTCGATCCGGCTAAGATTGCACTCATCTTGAGTTTGCAACCACCGACCACTGTTGAGTAGTTACGAGTGACTCTGGGGCATACGGGGTATTATCGCAAGTTCATCAAGGGATATGCAGCGATTACCACCCCTATGGAGAACTTGCTGAAGAAAGATGCGTTATTTCAATGGACTCTGGAATGTCAAGATAGTTTCGACACACTGAAGATGAAGATGGCTTCGGCACCAATACTGGTATTTCTGGATTGGAGTAAGGAGTTCCATGTACATGTCGATGCCTCATCAATCTCATAGGGAGTAGTATTGGCTTAGCCCGACGAAGGAGATCTTATTGCTTTCGCTAGTCGAAAGTTGTCGTCCGCTGAACGCAAATACACCACCACTGAGTGGGAGGGTCTGGCAATGGTCTACGCACTGCAGAAGTTCAGGCGCTATTTGTTGGGTGGGCACTTTAAAATGTTCACTGACCATTCCGCGTTGAAATACCTAGTCAATAAGCCTATGTTGGGGGGGAAGATATGCCGCTGGCTACTTCTTTTGCAGGAGTTCAATTTTGAAGTCATTGTGAAGCCAGGTCAGTTGAATGCCGAAACTGATCATCTATCGCGGATTGATATAGGGGAGGAACCAACCAATATTGAAGATGGGTTGCCGGATGCACAACTATTTCAGGTTGGCGTCGTTGATGACTATTTTGATGACATCCTCCAGTTTTTGACGATGGGTACTGCACCAGATGAGTTCACCACCAGTCAGAAGAAGCAATTGGTAGTCAAGGTTGCAGACTTCCAGCTAATCGCAGGAGAGTTGTATAAAATGGTCACTGATGAGATATTGCGCAGATGTGTCTTGCCGCATGAGCAAGCGCCGATACTGGCTGAAGCACATGGAGGAGTCACAGGAGGACACTATGGCGGTCAGGAAACTGCTAGGAAGGTGTTGCGTGCGGGGCTGTGGTGTCCTACACTGCATAATGATGCGCCAGACTATGCGCGGTCCTGCGATGTTTGTCAGTGAACCGACAAAGCGTCCAGACGCGATGAGATGCTGTGGATGCCTCAAATAACATTGCAACCATTCGAAAAATGGGCTGTGGATTTTGTAGGACCAATCAATCCACCAGGGAAACGCACGGGTGCACGGTATATCATCATGGTGACAGATTATTTGACCCCGATGGGTCGAGGCCGCACCTGTAGTTGACTGTTTCGCGGCTACATCGGTGTGATTTTTGTTTGATAACATTATCACTTGCTTCGGCTGCCCCAAGATATTGCTAAGTGATCAAGGAAGCCACTTTCTTAATCGCACCATCAGCGCATTGATGGAGGAGTTGAAGATACAACATAAGAAGAGTTCACCCTATCATCCACAGGAGAATGGCACGGTGGAGGATTTTAACAAGGTATTGGAGCATGCGCTGACAAAGGTGCGCAATGCGAACCACGAAGACTGGGATCTCAAAATCCCAGCAGTGTTGTGGGCCTATCACACCACATGTAAACGACTGACATGACAGACACCATTTAGGTTGGTGTATGGACAAGAAGCGATTATGCCAATGGAGTATATTATTCCAATTCTGCGAATTGCAATTGTCACGGGCATGGATGATGTCGCAGCATTAGATGAACGTCTGGCACAATTGGTGTAGTTGGAAGAAGATTGTTTTATCGTTGGGTTCCACTAAGGGGTCGAGAAGGATTGACAGAAGGCATGGCATGATCGCCACATAAAAAATAAACAGTTTCAGCAGGGCGACTTGGTGCTGTTGTACGACAGCAAGTTTATGAAACATCCAGGGAAGTTGCAGATGCATTAGCTTGGTCCCTATCGCATCAGTAGTATTACTTCCGGAGGAGCGGTTCAGTTGCAGCAGTTGGACGGGGCGATGCTCCCCAAGATGGTAAATGGTCATAGGTTGAAGCCCTATTATGGGGGCTTGGAACACCGCGATGCCTGAGTCGCATCGAAAAAAAAAAGGAGGCGGAAGCAGGGAGGCTTCTGCTGCAAGGTTGGATTTGTTAGAAACACCTAGGAATGTTGCGCTTGGGTCACATCCGAAATCATGACAACAATGGGACTTTTTCCTACTTTGATGGATATGCTCGTTAATCGAGTCGATAGTGATAGATGACAGCCTGGTTGGGCTTAGGGATACACCAAGGCAGTATGGCCAATTGTACTTACCAGGATGGTCCACATGGTTGGCACGAAGTATCCACCATGCCGGCATGGCCCAATAAATGCTTTGCATGTTTCTGCATGAAGGGAGCCAGGAAAAGGTACAATTCATCCATTGTTCGGATAATCGGCACACGACGACTTATGATTATCCTGGGGTGCGAGTCGGTGGTGCAACGGCTTGCTGAGGCCAATGGATGACAGAGTGCGTTGTATAAATAGAGGACCTGTGGGGAGTAAGCACACAGAGATTTTTTTAGTTAAGAAGGATTATGCTACGCCAGGTTCTGGCATTTTGTTAAGTTAGGAATTCCAAGGAGGCTGTGGAAATGATCCATTTCATTTCGTGTGGTAGCACACCAGGTGCGTTGAGGGCCCAAACGACGAGTGTGCATGAGCGCCTAGAGCAGGTTGCGCCTCGGACACCCCGGGGTTACAAGCATGAAGTTTCATTCAAGATGTCTAGGTAGTTGGTGATGGTTCAAAGTCTCATGGTCCCTGCGACCACACAAAAGGGGGGGTTGTCACCCTTAGGTCCTTGTAACTTGTGCTTACCGGTGCAAAACATATGTGTCAGAGCTGTTGGCTTGGTTCGCACCTCGGTGCTATTCATAAACTTATCCTCAATCTGCATTAGATTCCTCGAGACTAGAGATCGAGTTTGAGACGTACATGACACCAAGTCGGGGGATGCCCACTTCTGGGTAAGACTTACATAACAGTGAGACGATGATCAGTGTAGCAGAAGGAGCAGGACAACACCGCGCGATCCAGATAGCAAGAACAGTTGAACAACCGTATGAGGACTTCAAAGTAAAAATGACGGCGTGTACTATGTCCAGTAATTGACGTGGCTTGAGGGCGAGCCACAAGATTGTGTTGGGGGCCTATTGGCAGGCGGTTTGGTAGAGTGCTATCGCAGCATCTCCGATGCTGCAACAAGGCAAAAGATGGCGTGAATGGCAAGAAGATGACGCGAATGGAAATGAGCGAAAGATTAGTTATGTATTTTGGGTCGATTGTACTTCGAAATGCGGGTTTTGGGTCATTTGGACCACATATTATGTAATGTTGAGTCAGTTATACCGCAGAATGCGGGTTTTTGGTCGGTTAGTTAGATGTTGGGTCACTTGTCCAAATGTCAGTTAGGAAGTTGTTAGTAAGTGGTCAAGCATTGTAATGGCGGAAGCCTATATATAGATAAGAGTCGTAGGTATTGATGGGAAAAAATGGTGAAGAGAAGCGCATGTTTGGGTTGTTTCTGTGCATCCGTGAGAAATTTCCGAGGCCTGATATTTGAGGAGATATTGTATCTAAGGTTTTGTAGTGATAATATGATATGATGAAACTATTTTGGTGCAATTCCTAGGTTCTTTCTGTTTGTTTATGGTAATGAAATGTCGCACTTCATGAATAATGCTATGTTTCCTTAATGCAATGTTGCTTTACTGTTACTATTGCTGTGATAATAAATGTTGCGATCGAATAATGCATTATGAATACATGTCAAATGCTTGATATCCCTATTTAGTGTTGCAATAGAGTTAGTTCATATAGCCGCAACCCTCCTCCTTCCTCGGCGGAAACATGGTTCCGTCTGCTCTTCCTGGACGCCTCGGGTGAGACCTCATCTTCTCTGCAGGTGTTGCTGGGTGGGATAAAATCTGCTTGGGCTGGTGCCCAGGGAGACTGCGGCATGTGTCGACAGTGAAGTGGAACCCCTGTCGACTAAAGTCGCATTGGTCAACACCCAGGTTCTATTCTAGTTGATTTTTTTTGTTATTTATGAAATTTGGTAATTTTTTTGTTGTTACAATTTTTTTAAGGGGTATGTATATTACTATAAGATGGCCATAAAAAATCTAATGTTGGGAACCATAAAATATCAATTGTAACCCAACCATTACCCATAAACCTTGACATAATTTGTACATACATGCATGGCAACAAAACTATGAAAGCATTACTCAATATTGGTAGAAAGCGTTCTTAGAATTTACAAACACCAACATACCCAAACATCAACTTTATCATCATAGAACATGAATGACATAATTATTTTCCTCAAAGGTAACAATACCCATCCCTAAGATTTGTGTTTAGCATATAATTACATGTTTAAGTCACTTATCTAATGTTGTTTTTTGCATATCACAATTTTGTTCTTAAATAATGCAATTTGTTTCATTAATTGTATAATTTTTTATATCCAATTTATTAATATACAATTTCATGTTTTTTGTATTGAATTTTAGGTTTTCAATTCTTTGAACATGGGAAGCCAAAGGAATTGTAAAATAAAGTATGATCACATCAGAACCGATCGAGAGCCAAGGAAAGAGCAACAACGTGAAAAATATGACAGATGAGAGAAAAAAGAAAAATGGAACAAAATGTGGAGACATGTGACGGTGATGAAGAAATGCAAAATGTTGAGGAACACATTGATGAAAAAATGAAGGTGATGAGGAGATGATAAATGTTGAGGGAACGATAAGAAATGTTGATATTGATGCCATGATTGGTGAGTAAAGAATATTTTAAGTTTAAATAGTTATTTAATTTTTATATATTTGATTTGAAAGTTCATAATCTTTTAAAATTATTTGGAGATTATATATATATATATATATATATATATATATATACACACACACACACAAATTTTAATTTATAAATTTATATACTTTTATGCAGGGTCACCATCCAACTCACAACATGTGCCTACCACACCTGTCAATTTAGAGAGATTAATGGGAAGTTTCAGCAATATCGCCATTGATGACAATTTTTTTGAGAATATGGATTCAAGTAAAATTGAAGAATTGGGACCACTGATGCAGGATCATACAGTTCGATATAGAGTAAAAGCAATTACTGAAAAATATCTTGAAGGTAATTTCTATCATAGCACAGACTCAATTGTTACATAGATTGTTGAAGCAAAAATGTGTAAGAGATGCAGTTAAATTATTAGGCATTAAAAGTATCAAAGAGGTTAAAACAAATGAGATGGTATCGAAAAATGTTACTACTTCCCTTTCCACACTTGCCAAAAGGTGATCTCATGATGAAAAGGTTGCTCAAAGAGAATTGCTAACATGTGTTGTCGCAAAACGAATTGCATCGAGCTGATTGATGGAAATAACTGCAAAAATATTAAACACGTGAAGAAAAATATTATTTAAGTATAAAAAAATAGGATTCAATTAGATGATAATGATGAAGTTTCATGTTGGGTTGTTATCTGTAGGAAACCCTATAATGATAGACTTCCTGATAATGTGAGGGATAGGGTGAAAGAGTTTTGGAATTTGAACTCTCGTGTGTTACCAAATGAAAAGGACGCTGTGTAGCGTCAAATATCCAAAGGTTTTTTTGAAACTCATTCCAAACATATAGCAGAGGTCACTCAAGTGGAAATGTTCAACAATTTTAAGGAGAGTAATGTTGATGTGAAAATTTCCCTTAGCACATTTATCAAAATTAAACCATGGTATGTCAGGCCATCATTGTTTGGGACACAGATTGTTGTCGGTAACATGTATAATTTAAATTATATTACGAGACTTTTGTATATTTTGGTATACAATTTTGGCCAAATGAACCTCCTCCTTCAAGTGTTCACGAATTTGTCTCCAAGATATTATGTGCACAAGAGAATGATCAAATATTTTATAAAAAAAATTGTGTCAGTGGTAGAAAATGCAATGAATGTGCTAATTTGGCACTGTTTGATGTTAAATATCCAATCGATCCAAATGATCCTCAACTTCCAAATGTCATTGTGAATGGAAAATATATGGATATGTTCAGTACACACTTGTTACAAATTCAACGAAAACATCATGAAGAACGCACTACTGTTTTATTTGATATATGGATATATGGAAGTGGGTATTGTGCATCACTACATAGATATACATTATATATATAGCAAGTACTTCAGCTAAAGTTCTAAAACCTGTGCTGCTCGTACTGGAGATAACAGTCAACGAGCTGAAGTCGGGCATCGACGGCGTTGCTGCAAATGTCGTATATGCGATCGGAAGCGTTAGAAACGCAGGAGGTGCAATCAGACTCAGAGATCGACTGCTTACAGGTGGCGTGGCCGTAGGCAGTGGGTGCGCCTCCGCTTCCTGAACGCGACGTCTTGTAGTCGTAATTATTGTTAGCGGTGTTTTGCCTCAAATCTTGAAGCACGTCTCGAAGATTATCGTAGAATGGGCTGCCCCGCGGGATCTTCTTCGTGTTACACTTCGCAGATACGAACTTCGTATCTGCGGCTTCTTCAGCAACGCCCATGACCACGATGACCAGCGCCAGCAACAATATTGCAAGAGAGCTACAAATCTGAAACTTGGACGACATGGCTGCTAACGAAATGAAATAAAATCAGCTCGGATGAAATTCTTCCCTTTCCTAAGACTGCAAACATCAGACGTTATTGTTGCTTATCGGTGTGCCGGGCGGATCCTACTTATAGCGCTTTGGATGCGTGCATGGCTGAGTGCAACTTGAAGTTGTGAAGAGGGAAATTATGATTGCAGTTGTCTGTGTCATGGCGTGTCCAGCACACAGAGGCGTTACACTTGCACCGTACATAGCCACTTCGTTCACACCATCGGACTTGACGACACAATATAATAGAGAATATAATGGGCGTAAGTATTGGACACAAGGCAAAGCATAATAAATAAATTGGCCAATCGACAACTGCATCCTGGATAGTGGGTCCACTTATTTTCTTGATTGACTTGTATTGGGTTTTGATTCTGGGATTTTTTGAATAAGTGGATTCCTTATTTTGGTTTTTTGTATGTGTAGTGGTGTAAGTATCTTCTGAGTTTTAATGATGGCTTTGAGAGTAGTGAGTGGTTCCTGAAACTTCTTGCAGTTCAGATCTTTTATGAAGAAAAGTAATTGATTCAACTCTCTGAATCATAAATTTTTATTGCACTATTTAATTCGTTTTGAATATCAATAGCAGTTTTTTCACTGGAAAAAAATAAAATGACCAATCTTAAGCTGCGAAAATCTAAAAATCATATTTCAAATCTTTTTCCGTTAGCGAAAAGAATCAACCTGACATTATGGAAGCTCGTATATTAAAACATTAGAATTTTGTAGCTGTTGGTGTTACAAAAAGTTTCTTGAAGATTACGTAAACTTTAGCTAAAGATTACGTAAACTTTAGCTAGAACATTTGATTATTAATAAAGTAAAACATCGCAGTTAGCAATTATTATATGGTAGCCAGCCATATTAAATAATGAATTTATTGTGCACTTTTTATAGAAAATGGTATATAAAAGATATTTACCTCTATAGTCGTATTATTTCAACTTGGGGGCGGAGGAGGGGTTGATGAATTTTCAATTAAAAAAAAACCTGGCTAAATTTGATTGATTCTGTCATATTTCTTAGTTGCTTAAATGATTTTCGTATTATTTCAACTTTGGGGGCGGAGGAGGGGTTGATGAATTTTCAATTTAAAAAAAAAAAACTGGCCAAATTTGATTGATTCTGTCATATTTCTTAGTTGCGTAAATGATTTAAGGACTTAACGAGTGTGTATATATTTTAAGGTTACACATTGCACTTATTAAAAAGAAATTGAAAAATATTTCAATATGACATCTAGGTCTCCTCTTCACTGCAACGCTTGACTGCTCCAACATCCACGTACAATCTCAACGCTTTGTATCATTGTACCATCCCAACACTTCATCTCCATTCTGAGCTACTCCAATATATCGTTCAATCGTCCTATTCAAAGGTTGGTCTTATGAGAGAACTACTATAAAGGTTGGTCTTATGAGAGAACTACTATAAAGATTGGTCTTATAATAATGGAGCACTGTAACAAGAAAGTGATCGCTCATGTAATATTATTATGATAATAATTATCCGTATTTGTATTAATGGTTTGTAGTGGTGTACCTACCAACCATTCTATCGTCATTGCTACAACAAGCACAAATTTACGACAGGGAAAATTCTTGTGGATGAGCTTCTGTAAAATCGAGAAAGGGCGACTTTGTAGACATCCAACATATGGGTGAGGATCCACAAAGATGGCTCTGCATATCCACAAACGGGACACTACACAATTAGTGGTTGGTAGATAGAATTTCGACCAGCAATGGCATGCATACCAGCCTGTGGGGATCTACATATCCTCTAGAAGAAATTTTGTAGATTACCATCTGTAATGATGAGAAACTAGACAAACCCCATAGTAAGCCTAAGGGTATATTAGAGGCAGAGCAGATATAATGGTATTTGATAGTTTCTTGACTCCTTGGCAGATCATTTTAAATTTTGAAAATAAATGATTTTCTCTTGCTGCATTGAATTATGGTGATAGTCTATACTCTTTCTATTAACACAAACGCCTGGAAAGCTCAATACCAGTTTTCTGCATTCGTTGGAATGTAGGCTTGTAGGTTATCTATTGTATGTATCCAAGATAGGAAGATGGTGTGTATCCACTGCAAATTGGTTTTACTGTGACATCTTTGAATTGATTAAACTCGATAACATAGGTGGATGATTAGGTAGATTAGTGTTTTGCATATCTGCAACCTATGAACCATATTTACAATATCATCAAATTTGGTATGGTAGCTCTGAAAACTTTGATGCACTTTCTATCATAGTTTCTCGTATTGGCATAGATCAAGAACCCTATGGTTACAATCAAGATGTCTATATGCAATATTCTTTTTAAAAAAACCGATACATATATTGGGTCGAACATCTTCCAAATATTTATGGAAACATAATAATCCTATGCCCCTAAATTGTTACTTAATACACCTTTCAAATTTTCATAATTTTTCTAACATTTCACATTTTTTTCCCAAATATTGTAGATTAAGTGTTTAGACTATGAAAAATATTTTAAAATAATTCAAAATTATTTCAATATGGTTGCATACCTGTACCTATTCCACATGCCATAATAAATGGCCAGGTTTCCCAACCATCCATCATCAGATGGCATCCACTCCTCTACACTGCTCCACCACTCCAACATCCACCTACAATCCCAACGCTTCACTGTATAGTTGTACCATTCCAACGCCTCATTTCCATTCTGAGCTGCTCCAATATATCGTTGAATTGACCTCTTGAAAGGTTGTTCTTATGAGAGAACTATAAATGTTGGTCTTATAATAATGGAGCACTATAATCAGAAAGGTCTTATGAGAGCACTATAAAGGTTGGTCTTATAATAATGGAGCACTATAACCAGAAAGAGATCGCTCGGGTAATATTATTATTATAGTAATTATGTGTATTTGTATTAATGGTTTGCAATGGTGTGGCAGGTATTAGGCTGTGGCGGGTATTAGGGTGATCTCGCAACTACCTCCCATTTGCAGCTTCTTCCTTGAAGTCCCTCGTGGTATCATTAATTATACCATTATATATAGTTATTATTGATTACATTAATTATACCATATTCATTTGGATGGATTTGATTATGGCTACCCAAGCCATATGTTTTGTCTAATTCATTTGGGTGGATTTGATTATTGAATCCAAATTATTTGATAAGTTTTAAATAGTGAGTTGGAATGAGTATTTGGTAGCTAGTTAATTATTTAATTATTTACACACTACATTGAATGTTGGTTTATCCAGCAATAGTGAGAGAGGGGGGATGAATCAGTATTGCCTTCTTTTTCTTTTATTAAAACAATTAGTATTAAAGAAAATATAGGCAATGAATCAAACAAGTAAGGACACAAAATTTTATCGTGGAAATCTCAAAGAGAAAACCACAAACTCAACTCATTAATAAGATGAATTCTACAAAATTGTTTTTCTGCTACAACATAAAGGATGCACCAACATCCCAGTTTTCTATCTACGCCTACATATAAGGATGCCACAACACCCCTATTTTCTAGCCACGACTAGAAGGAGGCTACAACCTCCTTGTCAGGCTTCAACCTGCCCCTAGCACCACGGAGCCTTCCTTGATATTTTTGACTTCTAGATAATTTTCTTAATTCATCAAATTTGCCTATGGTAATTCTTCATTTTCTGGTCTCTTCCTTTCTTGATGCTTGTTTTATCGGCTCAGTAGAGACATCCTTCTTCAATTTCAAATATTTGTTTATATAACATCATGTATCTCATATTTTTCAGGTCGCATCTCTTCATTCTGAAGTTCGTGTCTTTTCACGTCGTGTCTTTCCAGAAGAATTAGATCTTGTTTATTAATTACTGAATTAGATCTCTGTTTAATTTATTTCTTGTAGACAAATTGTAAATATTTCGATTATATTGTAAACCTTTCGGGATAATTGTAACGTGTGATCATATTATAGAGCCTACGGGCATATGTATGAACCCTGCGGCCAAATATATGAGCCTGCGGCCATATGTATCAGCCCCGCGGGCATGTATATGAGCCAGCGGGTATATCTTTAATTTCTGTGGGCATATCCTTAATCCCTGCGAGAATATCCTTAAGCCCTTGTGGGCATATCTTTGGGCCCCTTTGTGGGCATATTCTTAAGCCCTTGCAGGCATATTCTTAGGCCCTTGCGGGCATATCCTTAGGTCTCTTTTGTACATATTCTTAAGACCTTGCGGGCATAACCTTAAACATGTAACATATCCCTTTACTAAAAACATTTTATGTTTGAAGAAGACATTATTTTAACTTTTATTGTAAAGTTTTATATTTGGACAATTGTCCAAGGAGAACTGTAATTGCACAATATTATTATTTAAATAAATAAAATAGGACACACTCACCCAAGGAGAGCTCTTGAAAGAGTGTTTACTGACCCACCAGGTGGAATGAAATCTGGGGTAGAAGGCAATGGACAAGTGGCAGCATCATGAGGCAAGTAACTAGTTGTTGGTATGGGACAACTCCCTTGAATTGTGGTCATAGTGCCTTGAAAGATGGGAATGGAGCTTGAGGCTCATTTATTGAAAACTGACGACTAAATACCTAGGAATCTTTTTAAGAGCCATCGAATTTTGGATTGAGGTTCATCACTTTTCCTGACGAGGAATACCTTGTGGTTCTGGTGTATGCACACAAGAGATTTGATGAGGGGAAAAGCTATGTTTTTTATCATGGTGTAAGTCTACCTTGTGTACTGCTCAGTTCATAGTTTTACTGCTGAGTGCAGAGCTTGAGAGTTTTTGGAAAGTCTCTATTGATTGCTGGTTATACATTTTGAGTGTCTTGCTTCTACACAGAGTCTTCTACCTAGTGGTTCAATAAACAGGCTCGGGAGTCCAAAAGAAACAAGTAGTTTGGCTGCTTCTTCTGGAGAAGGTTGGGAGGAACAGGCCTCCTTGGGTGTTTGTCCGCCCTATCTACAGTTACAGGTTCTACTTTCTAATTTATTTCTTAAGTAGTATCATTTGTTTATGTAGTTGTTAAGTTAGTATCCATTAGTTGAATATTGATAATGTAGGAATAAATGTTGATTTTTTTTATTTGTTTATGATGCTGCAAAACTGTTGAATAAGTATATGAATTGATAGAATAATTGCCTTCCTTGTATTTTTCCACGCACTGTTTTCTGTACCAAACTATAGTACAAGGAAGGGGGATTAAAATTAGATAAATGATATGTAATGAGCATGATGAATGATAGCACAAACTCTGCTTATTTCCCTTAAATATTTCCATTTTATGTTATGTTTTTCTTTTAAATTTTCCTATTTGTTATTTTGCAAAATTTATTTATTACATGTCAAATCTCAAAAAATGTAACGACAATCTTATCAAATAGAAATTATCATGTTTCTATAGTATTAGAAGTAAACATCTTACTTTCTTCATAGAACCTAAGGTTTTATTGAAGATCAACTGTTCCTTGCAAGTAAATAAAAAACTACCTACTCTATTATGTTCCTTACAAAAAATCACAGTATGCAAACTCCATTTCAGACATTATGACATCATTATTGTTGCAGCAATAGATTAATTTAGGGTTTAACTACTTCATGTTTTCTAAACCTTTGTGAAAGACAAAAAATAGATATAATTCCTTATTATTCTGCTCATCCATTCAAGCTCCTAATAAGACTCTTATTTATCCTATATTATAATTATTTTAACATCAAAATAATTACCCATATTCACGATTGAAAACAACTATCATTACAAGCAAAATAAACCAAAACTGTTAACACATATATCGATTTTACCATAGGTCTTTTAATACAAAACATGTCTATATTTAGGTCTGTTAAAAGTAGTTTTCTTTTATCATTCTACCTCTTATCAAAACACACAGAACAATCTTTATTTTTATACGAAAGACCAAGTCTCAAACCATCGAAGAACTTTCCCAAAGTTTTTCAATACAAACATCGATAAGGTTTCACACACAAACCTACTACTTTGTTTATCAATAGGATAAAACAGTCATGATATCTTACAACCTATACACTGCTTAAACAAAACAAACAAGGATTGAAACACATAACCTTTAATAAAAGCAAAACAATCATTTAGGATGAATAGGGTTCGAAACTAGTTCACTGCCATAGGACCCAACCCCAGCTTTTCAACAGAGTTTCAAAATGAAACCTAGAGCCTTATATAAACAAGTACAGAGCTGAATGCACCAAAAACAAGGCGTTTAGCCTAAGACTCATGACCATAATCAAAACATGATTTTCTGTTACCTGAACCAAGCCAACTTAGACGAAGAATACATTTCGACATCAAACAACAACAATAACTTAATAAAAGCATCATTTGACAAAACTATAAAGAAGCAAGAATGGTTATCATCACTTAGTTCAACCTCTTCAAACTATCAAAGATATTCTTCAATAGAATGAACAAGTTTAGGGTTTGAGTACACAAAATGAAGCATGGCTTGTGGCTTTCGGATTTTAACGCTAACAAACATCTCATAGTTAAAACATTAAAAGATATTAACACAGGTTTTGGAGCAGTGCTCACAATCACGACGAATGTAAACAGTATTAAGTTACATAATCCTCTTTTCTTAATTAAAAAAACCGTGGGTTATACCCATCAACAGATATTACATTTCAACAAATAACTTTGCAGTGAAACACTACCAGTAGGTCGAGGATCCCCATCCTCTCTACTTTCATCTTTAGCTACCAAACCCTACAACAACAATAACAACACAAACAACCTTCTAGCAACTTCAGTGGAAGTCTCGGCTAAGCCATACAAAGGACCAACAGAGTCACCACAGGAAAACTCCGAGGATTACCAATTTTTCTGAGTGATTGTCCCACTGCTGCTGCAAGCGAAGAAAGCCAAACACATTGTTCACTTGCCATGAAAACAATCTAGTTAAAATGAAGAATAGAAAGTTGGAAAGAAATTGCACACAAACTACAAACAGTAATTAACCTCATGGATTCTAAGGATGAAGCAACGACTTACCTTTTGAACGTAGGCAGTGAGCCAAAATCAAAACCCCCTCACGACCGACGAGAACCAAGAACAAATATTGTACCAGCAAACAACAATAGAGTGGATCGGCTCTGAGAGCCATGATGGAGATTTGAAGCAACAGGTTACGAGTTCAAATATCGAAGGAGAGCTTCTGTAACTAACCCTACTATCTTGCAGGCGGTCGGCCTCTCCACCAATCCATCACTATTACCAAATGAATGTCAAAGAAACAACCTCGATGAAAACATAGTGGAGAGACTAGGGTTTAGTCCAAAACCCGAGGGTATTACAAGATCAACGATGGATATCTTACCTTTGAAACACATCGTATTACAAACAACCACCATATTTATGATCACATTAATTAACACATCCACACGGAGTCCAGCTTGATAGACTTACGAGTTACACATTGCCCATCTTGACAACCTTGGTATTGTCCTCACAATTACCTTCACGTGACATGCACCACATTAGTAGCCATTGGGATTTCCACTAAGGTAGTTGGTAGGAGAATTTAGTGTTAAGACCAGCAACGAATGCTTTCCAACTGCTAATCATTACGACCATTAATACCTTGTCCCACCAGGAGTTTGACACGTAGGTTTTGCTGCATCAAAATATAACATAAGGCTATAGTTACACTTCCCTAGCATTTGTATTAGCAATGCATCGAACTTAGGGTTAAAGAGTCATCACAAGGTATGTATATTTTCATATAATCTCATCTCTTATACTTTTGCATATAGTTCGCATACAATAGGAAAAGCATGATAATCGCATATAGTGATATTTGCACACATGCACATATTTAACAACATGTGTATTGTCACACTATATTAAACCATTGCTACAATATTATATTCAAACATATAAATGTAAACAAGGAAATGCATCAATTATATAGTTTACAACCTTAAAATTTTGATAAGCCACCCTTTTTACATATCCTTGGATCATACTCATATGATATAGGATATTAAATTTAAGTTTTCAAAACACAAATAAAGTATTAATATGTTGAAGATTTTCAATAGTAATGTTTTTACAAAATGAAACATTTTAGTATCGTATGCTAAACTTTCTCAAATACTTGAAACACCAGTACAAAATGAGAGATAAATGACCAAAAAAATGACCAAAATCTGCATATAAATGACTACTTTTGAGTTGGTGACGACTGGTAGCAAATTAGCAGTCATTTATCACGCGACAAAAAAATGTGGTCTTATTTAGCTTGGTCATTTATAGCTTATCTTATGGTCATATATTTGGTCGTAAATTTGGTCATATATTTGGTCATTAATTGACACAATTAATGACCAAATTTATGACCATATTTTTTGTCATGTGATAAATGACCGCTAATTTGCTACCAGCGATCGCCAACTCAAAAGTGGTCATTTATATGCATATTTTGATAATTTTTTTTGTCACTTATTTCTCATGTTGTACTAGTGGTCATTTATATGCAAATTTTGGTCATTTTTTTAGTCATTTATCTCTTTTGAGTGGTTTAGAATATATATAGGGCATGGAGGAATCGAACCAACAACCTCTTGCCTATAAGGCAGGTGCTCTACCATTGAGATAACACCCTTAAATAGAATTCCTTATGGATTGACATGAGAATAAAATTTTCAAAAGTTAACACCATCTTGCCAAATTCTAGAAAAGGGTCACATACCTAGGTTGATTGAGGTAGAGACAATATTTGACCAACTACAAAGATCCTATGAGCAATGTTACCTACCATCTAAAAAAAGAAAAAATAAAAGATCTTCTTATTCCAAAAGTCAAAGACACATTAAAAAATACCTTTAGATACCGGGAAAATTTCTCCATAACCCCTTCATTTCCAACAACCATCGACATCCTTATCAACCATAGGAATAGATTCATACTCCAAAAATCCATCAGAGGAATTCACTTTCCAAGCAACCTTCCCCTAAAAAGAGAAAATCAGAATAAAAGAGATAAATTATACTATAATTTGTAAAATGCTTATTCTTAGTATAACTAAAGAAAAAACAAATATTTATAGTGGATAATAAATAAATGGAAAGAAAAATCTAACTCTTATATCAATTTTGAAGAAATATACTAGAAAAATAAATTACTCATCCAATAAATTACTACATACCTTGGTGGATGAAACTACAGAGAATGGTCGGCTACTTTGTGTGGTTAAAGGCCCACACCTATACCAAAATAGAAGAGGGTTAAGAAGACTTTTTATTTGATATGCTAAAAAAAATAGGAGAAATAACTATCTCCTCAATAGTAAGAACTATTTCTAAACTCACCTTTTTAGCATCAATATTCTTATTACAATAATTCAATAGCTCACATCAAACTTACTACTGGTATAAAGTGCATATAATCTCAAACTAATTAACACGATCTAATGAGAACATATAACATCCACCGATAAAGCCAACAATAGTTCTCTAATCCCTACTCAATCTGGTTGTAATCAAAGAGAACCAATGTCAAGTCTCTCCTATTGTATCCACCTACATATTGATACTCCATCAATACAATTGTCGATGAACCACCCCCTATATTAACTGCATACCTTCTTGGATAAAGTCCTTGTTCTACATCTCACATGCTTGTCATTTTTTTGAGGTACTCTGGTTGAACCCAATGACTGTAGCTCTTTATATGCTTACTCTTAAATCCTCAGTTTTGGTTAGTTCTCTTGTTTCTATGGTCCCTTACCGGGATGATATTTTCTTTTGGTAGGGTGAAGAATTTGTTGACCAGTCTACCTAGCATGTCCCTGCATAGTAGGTATTCGTGCTTCTCCCATTGGTTCTTTCTTTGATTCTTGGTTCAAAGTGGCCATCTGATCTAGGTGTAACTAACACAATCCGCAAGTTACTCATCTTTATATCATCATGCAACATTCAACATTGTTGAGATATCTAGGCTTGCGAAATTCAACATTGTCTGATTAATCCTTGACTGAATGAAAATCTGGAATTTGCTTTGAAGTATCAATCTCCCAAAGCTTCGAAGAACTTGAGCATTCATAAAGTAATGTTATTATATCAATCTCTCAAAGCTTCTTGAAGCTTTCAAGAACTTGTGCAATTTTTAAAATGTTAGAAATAAGAGTTTTCTTCTAGAAAGCCACTTGTAGTATAGGAGTAGAGTTCATTAATTGATACCTACAATTACAAGAATTGCTGACGAGCATCCATTACCAAACACTGTTAGCTTTCCTGCAAGGAAGGAAACATTATTCTCATCAATTTCTGAAACCTGAACAGAAAGTAGCATTACTTGCAACATATTAGATCAAGCAAGACAAAATGTTTAACAATCTCATCGACAACCTACTGAAGAGCATCCATTACCAAACACTGTTAGCTTTCCTATAAGGAAGGAAACATTATTCTCATCAGTTTTTGAAACCTGAACAGAAAGCGACATTACATGCAACATATTACATCAAGTAACACAAAATGTTTAACAATTTCATCGATAACCTGCTGACTGAAAAACAGTAATATCTCTCGATGAAGTCAGTTGATTCTACAAGATATACATAAAAAACATTGGATACTCCTAAATACTATGTCATTATGTAGATAAAGGGACATTTTCAATGCTTAAGGCATTTGAAGGAAGGAATAGTGAATGAGAATAGATAGCTTTGATTACATAATGCAACAAGGATAAGAATATCTGAAATATTTGGAATCCACGAATCTCATTTTTTAACAAGAAAAAACAAAATTAGAGATTAATATCAAACTACAATAAGACATCACATAATGAGTAAAAATATCTACATTAGATCAAATTTAAGCATAGGCGTGATAAAAATAATAAATTCCCTAGAAAAATTGTGTTTCTTATAGGATATCCTTGCATGTACAAAGAATACTAAACATCGTTAGGAGTATTAGACATCATTTTCACCCAGTTCAACTGTTCGATGAGTTTATGCATTAGCTTCAAGAATGTGAAGTTGTCACTACTTTTATTTTGGGAAATGTTTTGTTAATAGCCAATGTAGTAAAGATTTCCCATCTTTTATTACTGACTATGATACAGGTAAAAAGCCTTTGTTTGTGACTGAAAGGAACTTTAACAGATAAACATCTCCTCAACTGTTGTCTAAAGGTTGCTTTCATGTAGACAACTTATGCCTGAAAATCATTCCTACAAAGATTCCTTTATATCGAAGTTAGCTAGTTTAGATGGTTGCTCCAAGTTCATTTTATACCACTTTGTTCTATTTGACAAGGGTGCACTTCCATCTAGTTGCTAGTTCCTAAAGAAAATATAGATTAAATTAAATCACCTGATCATTTTCTTTCGAGTCAAGGAACCCTCCATGCCCTCCACTGCTTGTGAATATGTATACAGGACCTAACACTGATAGAAAGTGGTTAGTCCAGACATTCTAGGAGCCAAAAAATAAAAATCAATATTTTGGCAGTAAAATTCTCCAAATAAAGTAGCACTAGGCATAGACAGTTGTGTTGCAAACTCATTAATAGAACAGTCAGTTTGGCAAGGACCATGGTTCTAATAGAACAAGAAATTAATTCAACAAGATCACAATCAAACAGATCTATTGCCAAAATGTTTCTAAATAGCCAATATGCAGATATTGCTTAGAGGTTCTACCTTGATAACCCCCAATTACTGGATCCTGAGAAAGAAGAAGCGGGGGTGTCAAGATCAATGATCTGCACAAATGAGAGCTAAAATCAAATTTACAAAAGAAACAAACACTGTATAATTATTATTACACATATCAACAAAACAAATACTTTTACTTGAAACAACCAAGACCAGCAGAAAGATGGCCAGGGTTAGTTTGACCAAGTTGTGTATCTTTTAAGATGCCACATGTTATTCTTCAGGAATTTGAAAGAAAGAATCTGACATTCCGGTAAAAATGCTTTGTTGAATATAATTTATTTATGCGTGGCCTGTAGTTTGTTGGATCTCGTCTAAATGTAATATCCAGGTGCTAAAGAGAACACAATTCAGGAAAAGAAAAGACTTTGATTAACACAGAGTAAAAACAATCCAAACAAAGCAAAGCACAGATTAATTTTTCTGCGTTACATTGCAAGGATGACTCGTAGCATGAAATATCTCTATAAAACATCAAGAAAAAGATAGTAAATTGGATGGCGTAACCCAGTAATTTGACCCTTACTAATAAAAATTGGTTCATTCTTGTTTGTAGGCTTTGTGGAGTATTGGCAACACAATCAACAGAAGGTAGTCCTTTATATACAATAACCCTATTTTCCAAATAAGTTGCCATAATAAAATCATGCTCAACAACAAAAGTAGTCTTCTTCACATGAAGAATAAATCGTTTTATGACCTTTGCTGCAACAATACGCTGCTATGAATCTAAGTATGCACTTGGCTCATCAGTCAGATAAATGTCAGCAGGCTGCAAAAATAATAAAGGAAGCTTTGTAAGAAGACAATGAATGGGACAACGTCATAAAAAAACTCACTCACCCAACAATTCTCACTCGGTAATTTAATTAAAAAGACATTCTGGCATCACATATAAGTATATAACAATTAGAAGAATTTCAACAATAGGAACATAGGATGGCAGGCAGATGGGGTGGATAGGAACATGTAGCCGTTGAATAAAAGAACAAGGATCTATAGTGAGTCTAGGCCTTGACATAACATACCTTGCCGAGGCATAAGCATAATGCCACTCTCTGTAATTCTCCACCAGAAAGATTTACTACGTCTTGATCCATTAGTTATTCAATCTAAAGGGGTTTCATGACATCAAATGTGAACTAAGGGTGAGTGTATGAATCACGAATCTTTTGGTGCAATAACTGCCTGATAGTTGACTGAAACTTTGGGATGATCTTCTGCGGTTTGTATGACACATTAAATTAGGGTATCTCAATGTTTTGCAATCAAAACCTGGGGATCTCTTCTCACAGTAAAGACAACAATCAAAACAGGAATGGAAATGGGAACAGAACCAGAAACCAGTTTTCTGGTAACATAAGACAACTAGCGTGAAATTTCAAAACAAGTACGGACAAACAAATCCAAATTCACTTGAAAAAAATACTGAGCAGTGGATCCCAATTCATTTATGAAATCATGTAGTCATGCTAAATTTGTAATCAAAGTTTAATCTATTGGTATTTAATGGCTGAGAGGAACACGCCTGATGTAATCAAGTGTAAGCTAAATTTGTAATCAAATTGTAATTTATTGGCATTTGTTGGGTGAGAGGAACACACCCAATGTAATCGAGAGTAGGCGATCCATAATAGAGATAATATTCTATCTTCAATCCTATTGTTATTGGACTCTTCACATTTCAATGAGAGTAGAGAGCAACCAAATTCCCCATCTCTTTCACAGCCAAAACGCTTGGTTAATTTATTATAGCTTCACCAAAAGCACCTACCGCCAATCTTGCTATCAGAGCCGACACTTGCTAGTTTCTGGTAACATAGGACAAATTTCAAAACAAGTACGGGCCAACAAATCCCAATTCACTTGAAAAACATAGAGAGTAGTGGATCCCAATTCATTTTTGAAATCGTGAAGTCATGCTGAATTTGTAATCAAATTTTAATCTATTGGTATTTAATGGCTGAGAGGAACACGCCTGATGTAATCAAGTGTAAGCAGTATTTGTAATTTATTGGAATTTGTTGGGTGAGACGAACACACCCAATGTAATCGAGAGTAGGAGATCCATAGTAAAGATAATCTGTTATCTTCAATCCTATTGTTATTGTACTCTTCACATTTCAATGAGAGTAGAGAGCAACCAAATTTCCCATCTCATTCACAGCCAAAACGCTTGGTTAATTTATTATAGCTTCGCCAAAAGCACATGGAGCCAATCTTTCTATCAGAGTCGACACTTGCCAGTTTCTGGCAACATAGGACAAATTTCAAAACAAGTACGGGCCAGCAAATCTCAATTCCCTTGAAAAAGATATAGAGTAGTGGATCCCAATTCATTTCTGAAATCGTGAAGTCGTGCTGAATTTATAATTAAATTTTAATCTATTGGTATTTAATGGCTGAGAGGAACACGCTTGATGTAATCAAATGTAATCTAAATTTGTAATCAAATTGTAATTTATTGGCATTTGTTGGGTGAGAGGAACACACCCAATGCAATCGAGAGTAGGATATTCGTAGTTGAGATAATCTGTTATCTTCAATCCTATTGTTATTGGACTCTTCACATTTCGATGAGAGTAGAGAGCAACCGAATTGCCCATCTCATTCACATCCAAAACACTTGGTTCATTTATTATAGCTTCGCCAAAAGTGCCTGGCTCCAATTTTGCTATCAGAGCCGACACTTTCCTGATACAAGGGAATTTCAGTGCAATCGTCCAGGATAAGCTTCAGCTCTGTGAAAAACCCAACCAATCCATAATTATTTTTTTCAAGAGAAGAGAACTAGTTGTAAACCTCCTGTATTGTAAGCAATGGTTATTTAACTTAATATAAATCTGAAGATATGACAGTTACAAAATGTTACCGTCCGAAGTGCAATCCAGAAGGTGCCATTCCCGTCATAGCAGGATGTTATCTAGAAGTCCCAGGAGATTGTCAATAAATGATTCGACGGTGCCTTTCTTTGGCCCTTCTAACCAGTACTTTTGAACGACACCTGTAATGAAAAACAAGGTAGCCTTCAATAGCAGTACATGATTTGAATCTTCCCTTAAAGAAATTAATTATGATTGAGAGAATGAATGCAATGCATACAGTGGAGTTTCACAGAAGACGAGGAAGTCGTGTTTGGCAGAGAGATTCATTCCATTGGGAAGTAAATATCTTTGAGAAGCACGCTGGTTGTCTGGGGATGGTTCGCTCGCTACTGGTTCGAACCAGTCGTCCATGCATGGGAGGAAGTCTTAAAAGATAAGGTTGGAAGGAAGGCAGGAAACGCAGAAGATGGAAAAGGAGAAGGTCAAGGGAAGGTGAAAGAAGTAGGACTCTTAGGGAAAGCAGTATTGGAATGCAAGCAGGACTGGAAGGTTATTTGAACGCTGGGCAATACATCTCCCTCAACCATTGACAAACTCCTCACACAGACATCTCCTTCATTTGGACGCTCCTTACAAATAGGGGATTACAACATATTGTTTAAACTAGTGAAAATGTACAGGGATTTGACCAAGATTCAATAGAAAAACCCTCTTCAACCAAAAAATGAAAAACCTAAGAAAACTCTGCAAATGTTGGAAGAACAATTATGTTGTGGTATAATCCAATAATTAAAAAAATCAAACCCATCTTTCCATAAACCTGTAGAATACAAAACCTTCTTCAACTAAAACATGAAAACCCTAAGAAAACTCTTCAAATGTAGAAAGAAAAAATGGTGAAATTGGGTTAAGGATTGAAAACCTTGATGAGCAGATCATGATCCATTCTCCAACTCTTCTCTCCGATCTGCTCCTATGCTTAGCTTCTAATTAATTTCAACCTGTGCGTCTTCAACTAGTTTGCGAGAACCCTAACCAAATTTTTCATTGATATACCCTCCCTCTAATGTCCATCCATTCCTTTTTCACTGTGTTTGTTTTGCTTTTTATTTTTTTGTCCATTCATTCCCGTTTCATCGTGTTTGTTTTTTATTTTTATTTTTATTTTTTGTTAATATTACAAATATTATAATATTTAGTTATAATATGTTATTATTATTTATACATTGTTTTATTAATATATTATATATTGTTATATTATATTACATATATTATAATATTTAGTTATAATATGTTATTATTAATTATATATTGTTACATTGTTACATTATTATATTATATATTGTTTAATTTATTTATAATATGTATTATTATTTATACACTGTTTTATTATTATTATATATTGTTAAATATTATATTATATTTTGTTATATTATATTATATATTGTTTAATTTGAGAATTTTGTATGTTAAATGTTTTAATAATATAGTTTTTATGTTTTTAATATATAGGAATTGTATGTAGTAATATATTGTATGTTGAGTTATATATTATAATATAAAAAAACTATATATATATTTTTCAAGTATTTTATTTTTACTTTTTGGGGTAAGTTTATAGAGATACTAGGTAAAATAAGAAAAACAATCACATTCTGTAGTTTTCACTGAAAAATTACTGCTATGCATGCTTACCATCAATACAAGTTAGGCAAACAAAATGCAGATCCGCACTAACACTAAGATCAAGAGTCGACAAAGCAGGGTATTTTTTAAGGATTCTACACTAGTACAAAATTAGAGATAAATGACCAAAAAAACAACCAGAATCCACATATAAATGACCACTTTTGAGTTGGTGACCACTGGTAGCAAATTAGTGGCCATATATCATGTGAAAAAAATGTGGTCATATTTAGCTTGGTCATTTATAGCTTATCTTATGGTCATATATTTGGTCGTATATTTGTCATTAATTTGGTAATATATTTGGTCATCAATGGTCACATGATAAATGACCACTAATTTTCTACCAGCAATCGCCAACTCAAAAGGTGGTCATTTATATGCATATTTTTGGTCATTTGTTTAGTCACTTATCTCTCATGTTGTAATGGTGGTCGTTTATATGCAAATTTTGGTCATTTTTTTAGTCATTTATCTCTTTTTAGTGGTTTCAGAATATAAATAGGGCACGGTGGAATCGAACCACCAACCTCCTGCCTATAAGGCAGGTGCTCTACCATTAAGCTAGCACCCTTAAACTTCAACTTTATTTTGATCTATTTACAGTGAATTGAGGTACATATTTTTTTAAACATACAGTGAAGTAAGGGCGTTCCATATGTAAGAAATTTCACCTTCATTTATTTTAATAGGGAAAAAACCTTCAAAACATTAACACTGATCTTAATTTACTGCTGCTTATGAGATGAATGTGTCATTTGCAGCCATAACACTATGGTTTATTGTTGTTTAATGTATAGACAGGTAAATTCCTTTTTCTTTTCTCCAAGGAGTTATCCGCTCCATCATTACACTTCAAATTGCTCCTCTCTTTTCATGTTGCATATATCCAATCTTTGTTTTTCAGCCAGAGCGTTCAGTCTTACAAACCTGGAAATTCACTGTGTTGTTTCAAATAAGTTATGTCAAACAAGTAATCTACAATGTGTGCCTTCTTCCAACAATTCACCTTATTTCAATCTATAGGTAGATTAAAACAATACCCTAAGAAAAATACTGCTGCTATAGGTTTCCACATTATGCTACAGGGTATGGACTCTGAAGTGTTCTTGTATCATGTAATTCTGGAAAGAGTTATAACCTTTTCCAACTCTTCTTTAGGAAAACCCAAATTCCTTGGAAGCATGAAAATGGATTTGTTTCTGAGCATACATAATAGTTACTAGGTCAATGCCCCTTCCCAAAGAATAATACTGACTAATGATTAAATTGCCAACAAATAATGGAGCTAGAACTAGTACATAAGCAGTTAGAAGCTGTGAATAATAGCTGCTGATCTAGCACAAGACTGCCATAATAATCCCATACTTCTTTCCTGAGTCAGCTGATTGTAATCTACCATTCTTTAGGGTGTTGGATCAACAAACCCGATGAGCATCTCAGATGTGGCTCTAAACTGATTTAATAATTCTTCTGTGGCTTCATGGTATGGAGTAGACTTGTATCATGCTATTTCTGATTTCACAATCATTCAAGCAGCAAGAACATACCATCATGATAATAGTATGACCTCTCCTTTCTTGCAACTTCCATATCCTCATGGCCTCCTTTATGCAGATTATGAACTATGTAGAACATATCAACCATCCAAAGCAAATATCATATTTTGAAAGAGCTAGAAAATAATGTTTAGATTTGCTATACTATCATTAAAATTTGCCAAAAAGAAAATGTTGTATCGTGGTATGCATTCATTGGTGTATCAGATATGCACTATGTGGAAAAAAATCAAATGAACCACTGAACGGGAATATTGAAATGCATCCAGAGTGAACTGCCCCACCATTATGTTTATTTCTGGGATTCCACTTAGATTGCAAAGAGGAAAGCATGGCTTTTAATGTCGTCCATGTCTTCATTTAAAAAAAAAACTCAGTTTTTGATATCTTTTGACATTGTGCCTGAGCAATTCAGTTTTAGCATAAGTTTTTCTTGTAATTCTACTATTATCAACATTACGTGCCATACAGTAAGATGAAAACACTATTGATAATCTCCTGATTTCCAAAATAATTATAAAACTAATAACACGGGTAACTAGAGCTGGTCGTTATGTTATTCTATATGTTTCTTGTTGACAGAGAGAATTCAAAAGGAAGTATGCATCCATTGGACAATTTACTCTTTTGCAGTGGACGGTCCATGGAGCCTGCCTTCTGCTTCAGGTGGCGATATGAACCTGCTTCCCATTTCCTGTGAGTTGTTTTAACTCCATTGTGGCTAAAATCTATGTATTTATTACTCCGGAGTCATCAGAAATGGTTCAACTGAGCACAGGAGATAAAGTATTTATGTCTCTCTTCCCACTATGTGCTCTCCCCCTTTTGATGGGGCTTGGTTTGATCCCTGTTGCATATGGATTTTAAGGCCAACCATCAATTCCCATCTTCTGTTGTACTCATCAATATTCTGTTGCAGAACTTGGGCCATAATAAAAAAAAATTCTCCTGTTTCTTCATGGTGCCTGTGTAGGTGAATTGAAAAATTGATGCTTGTCATTTTTTTTCATGTGTATAATTCAGATTCCCTATTGCCTTGGTGTTGGGATGGTGTTTTTGGCCTAATTCATGATTGTATGTGATAGACACAATTTTGATGGATTGTGTATAATAAATATGACTGGTGTCTTGGGTAACTATTCAAGTTATTTGCCATGATCAGCATTGGCCTTCAAGGTCAATTTAGATCTTGATCTGTACTCGTTGAAATTCGAAGCAGTCAAAATGCTATATATTGTCTTACTAATGAAAACTATTACTTATAGAATATAACAATAACAAGGACAAAAATTGATGAGCCTATTGTAACTGAATTAGAGAGATAGGAATTGTCTAGGTATACTAAACATAAACCTTGTGGATGTTAGTTACATTCAAACAATTTTAACCAACTTTTGTAAGATGACTCAATATTGAGATGCTTTTACAGGGTAAACTTACACTTATGGGGTAAACAAGCTTCAAGCTATCAATTTTACAAAGCAACCAGTGAATATTGTTAATAACAATACTTGAATTATCTCTTTATGACTTTGCCCCTCATTTGTCACTGCTCAGAGAACTTAGAAGTTTGATAGAGGTAAGCAATTGTTGTGTGGGTAAATGCATGCCTTTGTCATGTCCTGCACTCTAGAATCACCGATGGAACTCTGCAGTTTCACAAACTCTCTACTACTGTGTATTAAATATATAGCCTTTGGAGGGGCATGGAGAGGCTCCTCATTATTTTTTTATCTTTTAAGTAGCAGTTTGATCATTGAGAAGTTCCTAAACTGACATCCTATTGGTGTTAATTACTAAAATTGGATATTTGGCCTTGATGGTATACGGTCTTTGTTTTCAGATTTAGTGGGTCATATTCCAATGAAATAGTATAATCCTCTTCCAAATACATCATTGCTGTCTTTTTGGAGTTGCATGATCAAGATACCTATGGATATATATTATCTTTTATGATGCTTCTAATAGCATAACACTTAAGAATCTATGTTTAAGTGTTCCCTGGTGTCCCAACTACCCTATATCCATGTTAACCCCAAATCTATCAACCAATGAGAGGGATCAAATCCATTGAGTATATCCCTTGAGGTTCAAAATTTTTTGATGGTGCAAAAAGTAGATGATCCCTCACAAAAGGTTTTCTCCTTGAAGGATTTGATCTCTGTTAGAGCTGGATAGACCCAAGGTTATAGGATGGATATGGGCTAGTTACTATTAAACGGTATTATTATTTTTTAATGTTAACATCTGATGTGATGTCAATGTTACACTCTCACTCATGACACATATCGCCTTTGGGCTATAGAATGAGCCTTTCAATAACTCACTACCTCCGAGGCTAATCTGAGAGCAACTATGTTTTTGAAGGAAAATATATTTTCACTGACAATATTCTAGTTGTTCTCATGGTATCGCCTTTAACCACTCGAAGATCTACTCTGGCTATAAACAAGAATCTTTCACTTCTCACTACCTGGGACACTAATAGGTTACAGTTCTATATCTTTGATATAAAACACTCATATGAAGGCCCCCTTTTCCAAATAAATTCTCTTAGATTATGCTTCTAATTCATACTACATAGTTGCAAATATTGGTGATATATTGGGATATTTAATAATTTCAATATATTTTGAGTTTTCAACTCCCTCATGCTATTGGTTGAAAAATCACTGTATTCTTGAGGGGTTATGAAAATATCACAATACATCATCAAAATATTGTAAGATGATGGAAACTAGTGGTTGGTATCAGGAGATTTTCTGAAAAAATTGGATTCTTTTTGTCATTTTGAAGAAAAACAGGGAATTGAGAACAAGGACTTACTCAATGTTACCTTTGCTTGTAAAAGGCTTATAGGGGAAGGGGTTTCTTTAATTTTTTTTTGGGGGGTTTCTTTATTTTTATTTTTTAAATGAAAAATAATCACGAGTTTTTCTGAAAATTTTGGATTCTTTTCTTCATTTTGAAGTGCAAAAATAGGTAATTGAGAACAAGGGGTTACTCACTATTACCTTTTCTTGTAAAAGGCTTGCAGTGGAGGGGGTTTCTTCAAATTTTTAAAAAATGAAAATAATAGAATATTTTAATTTTTTGAAAGTTTGCCGATATTTTCCTCAATATTTCTGATAATTTTATTTTTGGATCCTTGGTGTAATATTTGTTGACACGATATTTGTGAGATTGCTTCTAATAAGAGAGCACTTAGAGTCCATGTTTATGTGTATCTCTCATTTACTTTGAGGCCAAAAACTAGAATTCTGAATAACTATGCTGCTGAAGGAAGAAATTATTTCACTGACAATATTCTAGTTGTTTTCATCGTACCACTCTTAAACACTCAAAGATATACTCTAGCTATAAGCAAGCATTGTCTTCTTTTCATTGACCTCGACAACAGTTCTATGTTTTTGATATGAAACCAACTCATATGAAGGGATCCTACCCCTATAATTGTTATGACGAGAAATAGGAATATTCAAACACAATGATCTAGGAATTCAAGAAAGAATGGAAGGAGTACTTGCTAAAATATTCATTGGAGGATGATGTTATGCTGACCATACTCTAGCTATTTTTAAGGACAACCATCCCTCTAACCAAACAAATATCTTTTACAAGTAGGTTCTCTCTCTCTCTCTCCCTCTCTCCCTCTCTCTCTCCTATGTCATGGGACTGTCTAACAACTTGCAAGTCCATGTCTTCGAGATTAAACAAACTGACTAACTGGCATGAAGGGCCCCAGTATTCTTAGGATGATTGGTTAGTGTAATAAAAAAATATGTTGGGAGTTCCATAATGATTGGGATCACTTCAATAGGACCTCTAATAGAACTATGAAACAACTTCCTACAGTTGGAGGGTGCTAATTATTGTTATATGCTTGTGGCATTCTTCTTGTTTGTCTGAGAGAAGTCGGAAAGGTCCACTGGAGTCTTCAGAATAAAAAAGAAAATACATGTCTCTCCCTGAAAAAATGTATTTTCTTACTTTTATCTACTGTAGGGAGATTACTCCCAAACTTTTGATAAGATGATCAAATGCTTCTTTGGGTATGTTGGAATATATTAATTATATTCCTTGGAAGGTAATAATGTCTTTGGTATTATGTGAGAATTTATCCACAATCTTATGTAAAAGAGTAATACATTATATCTCATATTTATTATGGAAAATTATACTCTTGATATCCATCATTATAAAGAGATGTTATTATTGATAATTACATTATCCCACATGCAATATGTGAGAGTAATTCCTCCACATCTCTTGGTATATAATAGGTCAAGGGAGTCACATCATAACATTATACTATTACAAACATGTTAATTTTTTAGCATCAATTCAATATACTCTAGGATCTTTACTGAGAGAATAACATATACAGCATATCAATCACAAGAAGCAAACACAAGAGACAATAGACACACAGAGTTTTCCTTGGGGAAAACATAAAGGTGAAATAACCCCAATAACTTCCTCAGAGATAGGTAGAGAAATGATACAAAACCTAAGCATAAGAGATAGTCTCCTAGTAGTAGCTTCTCCTCCTCCACTAGTGCGCCACTCTCCAATGAGTGTATAAGTGAGAAAGTGAATGATCAAATAGAGTGCCTCCCGCACTCTATTTATACTTGAATTGACTTGCCTAATAACCTTATTAGGTCGGCCTCAACTTAACCACTTAACATAATGCTGATAGGGCTGATCCCCAATAGGGTGGTCTAATAACCCTTTAACCCACATGACTTATACAAGGACGACCGCATCAAGGTGGTCTAATAACCCATCAAGTATAAGTTACGACACTTACAATATAAATGATGACACTTCCGTATAGAGGAATAATAACATCTCTATAGGAATACAATATACATATGTGAAATACATTCCGAATTTACAAATACATCAATTCTCCCTCTTAACTAGGAAGGTATTTCTTGACATAGATCTTCTAGCACAAGTCTTCTTCTCTGGATCATCATCACTGGATCATCGTCATCGTCACTGCTGCTGCTATCTCAATCAATCTCAAATCTACTCGTCATAGGAATTTCTATAGAGCCAGCCCTTTTTCATGCTGGATGTAGGCCCACCACCTATAGGTCTTCATCATCACTGGCCATACTATGGATCTGAGGACTTATTACGTAACAAAACCTAGCTCAGACTATAGGATCTTTTGCATGTTGATTGTCACAAAACCTTAAAAGAGTGTCTTGCATCCTACAAGAACTCTAAAGAGTATCCTAGGACTGATTACGAGCTATTGATCAACCTATTGGATCTCCAGGACTAATTACATGTGACCCCACCAAAAAACCTTTAAAGAGTGTCTTGCATCCAGCAAGTACTCTAAAGAGCATCCCAGGACTGATTACGAGCTTACTGCTCAACCTCTCGAATCTCTAGGGTTGATTACATGTGGTAAGGAAAAACCTTTAAAGAGTGTCTTGCATCCTACAAGTACTCTAAAGAGCATCCCAAGACTGATTACGAGCTTACTGCTCAACCTCTCAGAGCTCTAGGGCTGATTACATGCCTCTAGTATCAAAACCTTGAAAGAGCATCCTAGGAATTATTTATGAGCTTACTGCTCAACCTATCCAGATCTCTATATCCCAGGCTGTTACGAGCACACTGCTCTACCTGTCCGAATCTTGAGGATCTTTTCTATGCTACCTGCATAACCTATCTACGGCCACGAAGTATCAAGTTGATACTCATCATACATTATCTTGATGTACATGATCATCCTGATCATCATCATAGCATCATCCTGATGCATATCATCCAGAGCATCGTCTTGATACTCATCACACATGATCATCCTGATCAACTTCACTGCATTGTCCTGATGCATATCATCTGGAGCAACATCATGAAGCTCGTCATCTGTGATCATCCTGATCATCATCATAGCATCATCCTGATGCATATCATCTAGAGCAACATCCTGAAGCTCATCATTTGTGATCATCCTGATCAAACAATATATCCACCTGGTGCATACCAAGTATCTACCTGATACATATCATCATACATGATCCAACTGATCATACAATGCATCCACCTGATATATAAATACATGATCCTCCTGATCATACAATGCATCCACCTGATACATATATAAATACATGATCCACCCGATCATACAATGCATCCAACATGATGCATATACAAATACATGATCCAACTGATCATATCAAGCATCCAATCATGATGCATATATAAATACATGATCCAACTGATCATATCAAGCATCCAACTGATGCATATACAAAGCAGTAACTGGAGCACTGTCCTGATGCTCATCACACAACGCTTACATCCACAGCCATGGGAAGGATCCTCCTCTCACCATTCTTGGAATGGCTACTGCAAATGTGTCCCATCACTTCTTCCTCGAAGTATCTTCTATTTGAAGAACACCAAGCCTCTCTCTGAAGTACTCAAACTTCACTCTGGCTAGTAGTTTCGTCAACACATCTGCAACCTGCTCATCCATCGCAACATACAGGAGCTTCATTGATCCTCTCTGCACCATATCCATGATATAGTGATATTTGATCTCAATGTGCTTCGACCTGTCATGGAACACTGGATTCTTAGACAGCTTCACACAACTTTGGTTGTCACAAAAGATACCAGTAGTCTCCAATGGGAGATCAAATATCTCAGACAATAGCTTCTGGATCCATATTGCCTCACAACTAGCCGAACAAGATGCAACATACTCTACTTCGGTTGTACTCAGTGCTACGCAGGACTGCTTCCTGCTAAACCAAGAGATCACACCTGATCCCACACTGAAGCAACACCCAAAAGTGCTCTTCCTATCTGCAACACTGCCTGCCCAGTCCGAATAAACATAACCCTGTAGGTTAAACTTTTGATTCGCATCATACTTGAGCCCATAATCAATTGTACCCTTCAGGTACCTCAGAATATGTTTTACAACAACCAGGTGAACACCTCTCAGATCTGTTAGGAACTAGCTTAATGTGTTCACTACAAAGCAAATGTTTGGTCTCCTGTTTGTTAGGTACATCAAGGACCCAATCATTTGACGATACATAGTGACATCAACCGGATCAGATGAAGAATCACACAGAATCTTGAGGTTCGATGCCATAGGTGTGGCCATGGCCTTGTAGTCCATCATCCCGAACCTCTTCAGGATCTCTACTGCATACTTCCCTTGTCCATGGAAGATTCCATCCACACTTTGCCACACCTCCATGCCTAGAAAGTAGTGCATCATACCCAATTCCTTCATCTCGAACTCGACAGTAAGCTTCCTCTTTGTATCGGCAATCAATCCATCCTCACCTGTCATAAACAGGTCATCCACATACAATAGTAGTATCACTTGATTGCCTTCCTCAATCTTGTAGTAAAGGTTGGAATCTGCTTTACTCTTAGTAAATCCCAAACTGGATAGGAAGCAATCTATTCTGCCATACCAGGTCCTGGGTGCCTATTTCAAACCATAGATGGCTTTCTTTAGTTTGCACACATGAGTTCCTCTATCATGTGTCTCAAACCCAAGTGGCTGCTCCACATACACTTCCTCTTCAACTACACCATTCAAGAAAGATGTCTTGACATCCATCTGGTGTACCTTCCACTTCATCACTGCATCCAGAGCAAGTACTATTATGATGGAAGTGTACCTAGCTACAGGAGCAAAAATCACGAGCCACAACCTGGCCTTGTATTTCTCTATGTTGCCATCTGCAGCATGCTTGATCTTATAGATCCACTTGGAAGTTACTACAGAATTCCCTTCATGTCTTGGGACTACATCCCAAACATCATTCTTCATGATCAATGGATCATGGCATCCTTCCATTACTTCATCCCAGATCCTGGGAACTTTAGATTCTTCAATAGATAGCTTTGTTGCTGGACAAATGTTGTAGTCCTTCTTTTGTAGGTGATTGTACATGATCTTTCCTACAAGACACGTTAAATTGCATGATTAGAGACATCTCATAGTTTTCAGAACAAATTCTTACACATGAAGAAATATGTCATACAGTCATGCAATTATTTTAGCCAATGCTTCAATACAACATTTATCCATATCCCGTAACATTCTAGATGCCTTCCAATCTCTACCAGAACATTGTTAAGAGTGTGCACAACTCCCAACATGTCAGCAAAGAGGTTTCATTCTAGATAAGTAGCAATGGAATTTTGTATAGTGCCATAGGCCACTTTCCCATTACATGCATATTAGTAGTATACTGTTCATTAATGCAATTATTCTAATATGCATAATACACAATCTAAGCCTAGGAACTTAAGTATATATATCTTTGAACAATATTATTTAAACAATCAAATATACAAGAAATGACAATTCAAATACTTATCTTTGTTTGTTTGTTGGGTGGACTCCCTCTCAATCTTTGCTTCCTTGTAGGAACTACTGGAGTGTGCTCCCTCTTGATCTTTGCTTCCTGGATTACCTGTCCTTGAACTTATATCCATCCTCGATCACTATGCATGCTTACTAGTATCATCATTGTGTTATCCTTGAGATCTCATACATAATCATACATTCATTAGTATAATCTTAATACTATCAAAACACAATAATCTTAAACATGTATAGTCATGATCATTTCAAACACAGATAATAAGCATTAGCATTCAAAGTTTCAGGTCTCTTACTTAGGCATATTCATATTTAACCATAGAACTCTTCTGGTTAGTCATAAATCAAGGTAAGAGACATAATATGCATAAACCCTAGATTACTCAAACTTGTAACTTCATGAGTAATCATTATCAATCATACAAAAGTATAAGATCCTAACATAGGGTAGGATTCTAGCTTGATGTAGGAAAAAAATACTTGGTCATCATATTTGCTAGTTATGTCTAGCAATGTTTTCTTGTTCCCTTCAATGACTTGCATAATTCATAAGTTAACCATTGTAGAACCAAAATATACATACCTCTATGTGATCCATGTCTATGGATGAGTCTTTGTCTTCATGTCACCATGGTCTTGATCTTAGAATTTGATTTGTACCTTCATGTTAGCGGATAACATTCTCCTCATACAACACCACAGTGCATTAGTACAATCATAATACAATCATAAGTGTCATAACCCTAATCAATGAATGTCTTCTATCATGCATTCATACTTTTACTAGGGTGATAAGCCAAGTCTAGAATTAAACAAAATTGTTACTAAACTCAATAACATGAAGATAATCATATTAGAAACTTAATCATGAAATGATTTCAAAACATACCTGTAAGTCATAATTGTCAGATTGCTTGTAGTAGTTGTTATTGTTGTTCCTTTTGTTCTTAGGACAATCTGAGGAAAAGAGTCCTCTCCTTGGTAAGTGCTGTGAGAGCTTGATCTTCATTCCCCATTTTTTTTTTCTTCTCGAGCTATAATCCGAGCTTCTTCCTGTGAGCATTCTTCTCACAACCTACTGAATGAGGTAAGTTTCTTCCTAGCACAAATTCCTTGGATGAAGGAATCCCATTACCTAGGAAGGCCATTTAAGAGTAGTCATTACCACTTCTCCATTCTCTATATCTTCTCCCACTGTAAACCTGCGAGTAACCACAACCCTTTTCAATCAGAACCCGTGAGTATCATCTTTACCCGCGATTTTACTGTTGGGAGACCCACGAGTGACTTTTTTTGGCATTGTTTTTAAAAACTATAAGTAAAAGTCTCTTTTTCCCTTACTGTGTTTCTGTAGACCAGTACAGTAAAGTGTATCAGTTTTCTGTGATTCACTTTTTTCTCTTGTCATTTCTAGCATTTGGGTTTCTTGTCAATATTTCTATCATTATGAATTCAGAAGTAGCTTATGTTCCTTAACTTGTTGGTCATAACTATCTTGCATGGAAATGAAAAATGATTGATGTTCTCAGGAGTAAGAATATATGGAGGATTGTTAATGGTGAACACCAAATACCTGTTAATGTTAAAGATGTGGCTATATGGGAATATAAATGTGATCAATCAAGAGGGCTCATTGGTCAAACAGTTTCAGATAGTCTTCAGGTAAGTATTGAGGCAGAAGACAGCCCAGTTGAGGTATGGAAAATTCTTTCTTCTTTATTTGATAAATTTGATGATGTTTTTGCTTATTACCTTGAAAATACTATTTTTGTAGGGACCCCCATTTAGGGTCCCCCAATAAGACTTCCAAAATAGAACTAACATCATATGAAGATTAAATAAAACTTGAAAATCAAATATAGAACCATAAATAAAATTTCATAAACTCAACATGTACATAAAAATGGAACATTATACATTTCGACAGTAGTTGAGCAATCCGTTGGCAAAGTCCTTGTATGTACGATCGTCGATCTTCCCCGAGTCGCTTCTAGCCTTGCCGATTTTACCAAGAGACCCCTCGGTTTACCACTCTACCGTATCGGGGTTACTCTCCTTCACCCTGAACCCCCAAGCTAATCGCGTCGTAAGAACACACTAGCAAGATTCCCGCTGGGATCTCCCAATCCCTGGTCAAGCTAAGCCCAACTCACAAGAACCATAAAATCAATTCTCGATTCTGGTGCCCATCCAGCACTAGGGATCAAGAGATGTCCTTTTCTCCTTCTCCTCCCTTCTTTTAGAACAAAATTTTTGTGCCATGTGTCCTCACATGCACATAATTTATTTAATTTAATATTTCATTACGATTTATTTCAAGTTACAAGAGTTTGTGTGACATGTGTCCTGACATGCACATAACTTATTTAATTTATTACAAATTCCCATTTAGTTCACCTTTCTAGTTTTCCTTTTTCAAAATAATAAAATGAAAATAAAAGTAATTTCTTTTATTAATACTTTCTTCATTTCAAATTTCTTCTTTCAAAAAGATATAAAGAAAATCATAAAAAGAATTTTAAAATAGTTCTTCATAAAGGAATTCCAACCTAATCTAAATTCTTTTTCAAAATCATAGAATAAAAGTAAGAGTCAAATAATTCTTTTATTAATATTTCCTATTTTATTTCTAATTATTTTTCCTTTTTTCAAAACAAAATGGATTAAAATATTTCTTAAATCTTATGTGAAATTTTCATTTATGCAATTGATTTAATTCTTCCTCTTGTTCTTGTCTAGGTATCTCTTCAGCGAGCCCTTTCGACAATTCATTTTCATTCTTCTTGTTCTTTTCTAGGTACCTCTTTGGCGGGCCCTTTCGACAATTTCTTTTCTTTCTTCGTATGGCGAGTACTGCGTAGCGATCAAGAATCTTTACCGCGACCTTCCAACTGCGCTTTCTTGGAGACTAAGGGCTGCTGAGGGATAAGGTCCTCCTTATTGCGCGCCCCTCAACTCATCGTACGTGACCAAGTTGTTATGGCCTCGGTCATATGGCACATGATTCCCTAGGTGAGCTGAAACAGCTTCCTACCCGTGCGTGGATTTCTATTTCAGGGTCGACAGTTTGTCGTCGTACCCCTATGTGTTCTTTCTATTCTTACGACCCATTTAATTTCCATGTGGGTCAATCGGTAAATTGTCTTACCTGCCACTGCACACACTCAAACACACATTAGTAGCACTGCACTATAAAATATTTTCATCATTCATTCTAGTATCTCAGTCAGTCGAGCATACAAATTACTCATCATTTATCATCATGTCTAAGTCAGTTGAACATTTTCATCATTCATCATTATTTTAATTATAAAGCATTTTCATTATTCATCATAATAATATCTCAATCAGTTGAGCATATCTTTCATTCATCATTTTCTATTGCATGATTTCTCAATCTAGCATTTATCATCTAATCACTTTCATTTCCTAGTCTCTTAGTCAGTCGAGTATCATTTGTCTTTCTTTCTCAATCAATCGAGCATAACAAGCATTCATCAATCTCATTATTGAATCCTTTCGTCATACATCATAATATACTTCATTCATTCTCTAATCGTTAAGCAAACATCATAATCACCCTCATAATTTCATTTCCATAATTCAGCCTAAATATGATATTCATTATACTATTTTCCATGTGTTAATCAATTAACCAAATCACAATTATCCAAAATCATCATTAAATCCATCATTAGAAACATATACGTTTACCACATACCTTGCTAGTCAGTCGCCAATTTTATTCTTACTCATCATGTCCACAGTCATTTATCTCGGTTTCTTTAACTGGGTCACTTACCCATAAGTGTTATCAACATCGATAGTCGTAGTGAGGTTGAGGGGCATTAAATTTTTTGACTAGATCCTACTAAATTTGAAAGAGTAGAATTAAATCTTGCTGAAGTGAAAACTCTAAATGAAAAATTAAATAATTGTGGTAAAGATTACAAGAAGATAGACAATGCTCTTATAATTCTTGTAGAACAAAAATTTCCATCTTGTTTTGATATCTTCATCCAAACTAGGAATAGGGATCTTGAATTGTCTCCACACACCACGAAACCTACTTTTGATTATTTTTGTAAAGGTTAGATAAATGATCAAGAAAGGTTGATTGTTTCAGGACAAGTTTCACCTAATAAGGCTCTTATGGAACACAATAAGAATCCTAAGCAAAGTTTTAATAATGTTAAAGGTTTTAGTTCACACACTTCAAATCATACAAATAAATTTGATAATGCCTCTAATGACATCATGAACATAGTAAGAAGAATAAAGTGTATGATCCTTGTAAGAATTGTGATAAAACTAGTCATCCTGAGAAGAATTGCTTTAAAGCGAAACATTTAATGGCTAAAGATAAAGAGAAAGGTTCTAATGAATCACAAATAGCTTTTAGTGCCTCTGTTGTTTTAATCTATTAGTTCTTCTTCTAATGTGTAATTACTAATTTGTTCTTTTCTTTTTTGATCATGTTTAATCATGTTGATTCTAATCATGTCATGTTTATTTTGTTCATATATGTTTTTAAGATTTGCATCGAAGCAATTGCATAGAAGCATTCCTGTATTATTTTTAACACGATATATGAGTTGCTACTCCTGTTGTAACATGTAATTAGAGAATTCTTCATGGAATAATGTTTTATGGTCTTGCATAAAAGTGATAGCATAAAAGCAATCTATATATTCTTGCACAATTTTATCTCATATTTGCAAATCTTGTGTAAACTATTTTATTGCTCACTTTTTATATGGCGTGGCTAACACTTAATGCATAAAAGTAACTTCATTTTCCTTAATGAACAATTTAATCTTATATTTGATCATATTATGTTGTCATATTTTATATGATGTTTGCTAACCTTTGGTGTATAAGAATTTTCATTTATGTATGTGCAAATTATTTTTATGATCTTTGTGTGCTTTAATATTGGAAGTTCTTGTGTGCAGATAAGTTCTCTGTTTATGTGAAAAGTTGTGAGAAGTTGGTTTATGTACTTCCTTCCTGAGCATATTAATCTTTGGTCATTGTTATCACCTTATTCCAGACATAATGAAGTGCCATATTCTGGGTATTTTATACACTGTTGTGGTGTTCTTAACCACATGTTCTATTGTATCAGCCATCAGAAGGTATCTGTACACTGGTGTGGATGTTATATCAGATCTCTTCAGTTATGGTTGTGATTATTCCTGTGTTTATCTAGGCACCTTGCCGTTGGATTGCGTCACATGTTCTCGGAATTTTCCTGTTGGATCTAGTAGCCATAAAGGCTTCTCTTTATATAAGGGCATCTTGTTGTTGGTATTTCATCGTACAACCTGGATCGTGTGCAATTTCCCGATTCAGTGAGAAGCTATTGTTCTTCATCAAATTCCATTTGCCGCATTTTTCTTCTTATTTGCAGCTTATGGATATTCTGGACGTTTTCATCATGGGGGAGTAGTAATGACTCCTTCCTTTCTTAGTGTTAGTAAGGGATTTTCTCCCAGCCATTATTAAGGGGGAGTGTTGGAATATATTAATTATATTCCTTGGAAGGTAATAATTTATTTCTATTATGTCGGATTTTATCCACAATATTATGTAAAAGAGTAATACATTTATCCCATATTCATTATGGTAAAGTATACTCTTGGTATCCATCATTATATAAAGAGATGTTATTATGGAGAATTATATTATCCTACATGCAATATGTGAGAGTAATTCCTCCACATCTCTTGGTATATAATAGGGTCAAGGGAGTCACATCATAACATGATACTATTACAACACATTGTATTGTGCTCACAAGCTCTCTACTATATTGTATTGGGGTTATTTGTAGTTGCTCTCTTGTAAGATTGAAGGAGATTTCTGGAGATAATAGAAGACAACCTTCCCGTGGATGTAGCCCAATTGGGTGAACCACGCATATTTGGCGTATTCTTTTCCATGTTCCCTTTCTTTTCTTATTTATGTTGATGTGTTATTGATTGCTAAGATAGGTAAGCTAGTTTATCTAGATCTATTGTTTTGACAAGGTAGTGGCTTAGTTAAGATATTAGCTATCTGTTCCTTTGTATCAACATATTCCAGTTTGACAACCTTTTGTGACACTTGATCTCTTAGAAAATGATATTTTATTGGAATGTGCTTTGTCTTGGAGTGAATGACAAGATTTTTTTATATGTTTATGGCACTTGTATTGTCACAGTTTATCACTATGGGATGCTCATACTTCACAAGTACATCTTTCAATGCCTGCTTCATCCAAATGACTTGAGTGCAACATAATGCAACAACAATATATTCATCTTCTTCTATAGATAGTGCAATGGAGTTTTTTTTCTTTCTTAGTCATGATACCAAACAGTATCCCAAGTAGAATGCTACTCCACTAGTACTCTTTCGGTCATCAAAAGTTCTTGCCTAATCTGCATCAGTGAATGTTTTTAAAGTGAAGTCTTGGCCTTTTCAGTACATAAACCATACTCCATAGTACCTTTCAAATATTTGAGAATTCTTTTTACTGTTGTTAGATGTGTTTCTTTGGGGGTTGATTGGAATCTAGCAACCAATCCTACAGCTTGCATCACATCCGGTCTTGTAGCTATCACATATAGCATGATACCTATCATAGATCTATACATAGCATGATCCACTTTCAAAGACTCATCATCCTTGCTTAACTTACAACCAGTGATCATGGGGGTACTAACATGCTTGAAATCTTCCATCTTAAATTTTTTTAGCATCTCTTTGATGTACTTGGTTTGAGAAATGAAGATCCCTTTGTCTGATTGAGTGACTTATAATACTAAAAAGAATGTTAGTTCTCCCAACAAAGACATTTAAAATTCTTTCTTCATATCTAAGGAAACGTTTATACTCAAGATTTGTAGATCACTTCCAAATATGATATCATCTACATAGACAAAAACAATGATCATATTCTCATTTTTAAATTTCATGTAGAGATTACTGTCAGTGGCCCCTCTTATGTATCCTTGTTGCTTCAAGTAGTTGTCAAATCTTGAGAACCATGCCCTTGGAGATTGTTTGAGACCATAGAGTGCCATTTTCAGTTTGCAAACATAATCCCTATTTTCTGATAAGAGAAATCCTTCAGGCTGTTCAATATAGACTTCCTCTTCAGGATTTCCATTCAAAAATGCAAATTTGACATCCATTAGATATAGTTGAAGTTTTTGTAGCATGAAAAAGCTAAGAAAATCTTGATTGCTTCAAGTCTTGCTATAGGGGAAAACGTTTCGTCAAGGTCAATACCTTCCACTTGGGAATATCCCTTGCATACCAGTCTAGCCTTGTTTCTTATTACTTTACCATCTTCATTTAACTTGTTCTTGAAAATCCACTTGGTCCCAATAATATTCTTTCCTTTAGGTCTTGGTACAATTTCCCAGGTTCAGTTCTTCTCTATTTGGTCCAGCTCCTCATTCATAACTTTGATCCAATAATCATTTAGCTAGCTTCTGCAAATGTTTTAGGCTCTACTAGCGAAAGTAGTGCTTGTTCTTGATCATATATTAATCTTCCTCTTTTTTTTAACTCTAGTACTTATGTCACCAATAACTTGATTTTGAGTGACTTTCAGGATGATCTCTTTGGATTCTTCTTGATGGTGCTTTTGTATTAGATCTTGGACAATCTTCTTTGTCATTTTCTTGATATACCTCATCTTCCTTTTCTTCCTGTTCAATTTCTTCTTCATATTGTGAATACTCTTTCCTTTGTGAGTCTCCTCATCCTTATCATTATTTCCTATCTCATCATCTTGAGTTCTAACTCTTCTTGGATTCATGTCATCTATTCTTACATGTGCACTTTTTATGATATTGTGTAGTCTTTGATTGTAACATCTATATGATTTCTTGGTGAATGAATATCCTAGAAATATTCCCTCATCGGTTCTGGAGTCAAACTTACCAAGATCATCATCATTCCTCTTTATGTAGCACTTACTACCAAACACTCTGAAATATTTGATAGAGGCAGGTCTTCCATACCGTAGTTCATAAGGATTCATGTCATTATTTACTCTGATTTGTCCTCTACTGAGTATATAAACAACTGTATATACTACTTCTCTCCAATATGCATCTGAAATTTTTGTTTCATTAAGCATAGTTCTGGCTGCTTCTTGGACTGTCCTATTCTTTGTTTCCACAACGCCATTTTGCTTAGGAGTCCTTGGAGCTGAAAATTGTCTTTTAATTCCATGGGTTTCACAAAACTCATTGAATTCATTTGAGGTAAACTCTCATCCATTATCTGACCTTAAACATTTGATTTTCAGATTTGTCTCATTTTCAACCATTGCTTTAAAAATGTCAAACTTCTCAAAATCTTCTCATTAATCTTTGAGGAATGTCACCCAATTCATCCTTTTATAATCATCAATGAACAACATGAAATAATACTCTCCTTGCAAACTTTTAGTTCTTGTTGGTCCACAAATATTAGTGTGAACTATTTTCAATGGTTGTGAGGTTGTATTTTATTTGACTCTGAAGCTGTATTTAGTTTGTTTCCCATGTTGACAATGTTTACAAACTGAATTTTGAGGCTTCACAATCTTTGGCAAGTCTCTTACAGCTTCCTTCTTACTCACCTTTATAAGATTGTCAAAATTCAAGTGTCCCATCCTTCTATGCCATAGCCAACTTTCATCAATCCAACTCATGTAGCAATGTTCTTCATTTTCTAGGATGTATACATTGCTTGAATTCCTTACAGAAGTCCCAATAAGTTTTCCTAATTTTTTTCTTTCTGATTTCACATTTCTTGGAATCAAATATGAAGATGTGTCCTTGATCACATGTTTGAATCACACTAAGAAGATTAGGCTTTAAATCTTCTACTAGCAACACATTTTCAGCTCTGATTTTGTTATTTCTGATAACAACTGTACCCTTTCCAATTATATTAGAGAACATATTATCTCCAAAAGACTTTTCCCTTTTGAACTCTTCTTAGGCTTATGAACTTGTTTGGGTCTCATGTCATGTGTTTTGAACATCCACTATCAACATGCCATATATTTTTGTTTTTTGTCGCACATAGAGCTATCATGTATTCTGTCCTCTCTACTACTTCCTTTATTTTCCAGACCTTTCTTTGCTCTTTGTCTTGAAACCTTATTGCAATATTATTCTCTGTAGGAGTCATCAATTTATATTCTCTACCTATATGTCCATGGTTATTGCATTTGTAACATTCTATATCATAGCTTTGTAGAGGTGCAAAGGAGTTATGGTTTCATTTTATTTCTTTTGGATAGTTGCTAGATGTATTCTTCTTATGGAAATGAACCTTTCCATATGATTTTCAATTTAGGGATTTATGTCCAAAATTATTACATGAGTAGCAGTGACCCAAAAAGATCTGTTGATACCTTCTTTTCATTGATATTCTAAGCACCATATTTGTCTTATGTAAGCGAGGAGTATATTTTTGACTATTATTTGTTTTAATTGGACTCATAAGTGTAGCAGCATAACTCCTTTTGTTATATCCTAACCCAGTTTTTTCACTTGATGGTATTTGGCCACTTAGGATGTCATCTAGAGTCTTCGAGCTATTCTCAAATTTTGTCTTAATATATTTTTCATAAAGTTTCCTTTTAAGATGAATAATTTATGCTTCAAGTCTTTCAGATTCTTGCATTCTTTCTTTGAGCTGCAATTATAGGTTCTCTTCAATATTCTTAGCCTCTTGCAGCTGGATCTTTAGATCAACAATGATTTGGCTTGACTCCTTATCTCTTGTCTTTTGTCCTTCTTCATAATCAACTAGTTGTGTTCTTAAATATTTAATATTCCTTTTATTTTTTCTCAATTATTCAGAAGCACTTATAAGTTCGGCCTTTAGGTCCACCTCTCCTTCCATATCTGATCACCATCTAGAGCTTGAGTTTCTATTCCCATGAATAGGATTTATGTTTCCTCATCTTCTTCTTCTTCATCTTCACTATCTTCTATAGTGTAAATGATCTTTCCATTAAACTTCTTCTTGTTTGCTGCTTTGTTCTTCTTGAGTTTCTTAGAGGTTTCTCTATCATCATTATCATCTTCTCTAGGATAAGGACATTTTGATGAAAAATGCCCAATTCTTCCATAGTTAAAGCACTTTAGGGGTAGCTTTCCTTCGTGCTTTCCAGTACCTTTCTCAAGTTTCTTGATGAAAAGATATTATTCATCATCTAAGTTCTATAAGTGGATTTTGGGTAATGCTTCAGATTTCTTTGAATCTTTTGTGGCTTTAAATGCTACCTCTTTTCTTGATGGTTTGTTTTGTTCTGTTCTCATTTCATAGGAAGTGAAGATCCCATGTAAATCATCCACTGTCAGAAATTCAAGATCATCTTGATCTTCTACAGTAGAAACTTTTGAGTCATACTTCATTGGTAGGTTTCTTAGTACCTTTTCAACAACTTCTTTCTCATGTATCTCTCCTCCTAGGCCTCCGATAGTATTGACAATTTCATCTACTCTTAGAAGATATTATGCATTGATTTCTTCTTCTTTCATTTTTAAAATTTCGAATTGCCCTTTTTATGTTTGAATTTTCAATTGTTTGGCTTTGGTAGCTCCTTCATAAACATTTTTTATTTTATCCCAAGCATCTTTGGCTATCTTACATTGCATGAATTTAACAAACATTGAATTTTCTAATCCATTCAAAATTGCATTCAAGGATTTTGCATGGGATTCATATTGTTCTTGTCCATCTCTATCTGTGGGTGGGTTGTCTTGTATTTTATAACCATTTTCAACAGCATTCCAAACTTTGCATCCAAGAGACATTAGATGGCATCTCATTCTTACACTCTAGAATGCATAAATATCTCTTGTGAATAATGGAGGTCTATAAGTAGCTAAACCTTCTTGTTGATCCATAGTGGTTTTTAATAGGATCTTCCTTCCAGTGATTAAACTATAGTGAAGGATCCTGCTCTGATACCAATTGTTGGTTTATCCAGCAATACTGAGAAGGGGGGTGAATCAGTATTGCCTTCTTTCTCTTTTATTAAATAAATTAGTATTAAAAACAAGATAGACAATGAATCAAACAAGTAAGGACATAGAATTTTATCGTGGAAACCTCAAAGAGAAAACCACAAACTCAAACTCATTAATAAGATGAATTCTACAAAAAAACATTCCTGCTACAACAGAAAGGATGCACCAACATCCCAGTTTTCTATCTTCACCTACAGATAAGGATGCCACAACACCCCTGTTTTCCAACCACTACTGGAAGGAGGCTACTACCTCCTTAGTAGGCTTCAACCTGCCCCTAGCACCACCCAGCCTCCATTGATATTTTTGACTTCCAGATCCTTTTCTTAATTCATCAAATCTGCCTCTGGTAATTCTTCATTTTCTGGTCTCTTCCTTTCTTGATGCTTGTTTTATCTGCTCAGTAGAGACATCCTTCTTCAATTTCAAATATATGTTTATATAACATCATGTATCTCATATTTTCCAGGTCACATCTCTTCATTCTGAAGTTTGTGTCTTTCCAGAAAAATTAGATCTTGTTTATTAATTATTGAATTAGATCTATGTTTAATTTATTTCTTATAGACAAATTATAAATCTTTCTAGTATATTGTAAACCTTTCGGGCACATTGTAACCTGTGATCATATTGTAGAGCCTATGAGCACATACAATATCCTATGGGCATATGTATGAACCCTATGGGAAGATATATGAGCCTGCAGGCATATGTATGAGAAGGATAGTTGTAGCTAGAAGGATAGTTGTAGCACATTGATAGATGAAATTTCTTTTTCCCACAGAATGGTCACTTTTGAATCAACCATCACATGGAGACTAGTCACCTCGTTAAACTAGCCAAATAGAAGGAGCATCCAAAGAGCTAATAATTCGTTGTGAGTATTGGTGCCTTACCCAACATTCAACTAGATTTTGAAAAAAATAATTTTACTAAGGAAAAAAACTGCCCCAGTCCCATATGAAGCTACCCCAAACTGTGAGGCATTGTCAAAAAATCCACAAGGATAATGCTTAGCCTCAGGGAAGCCAATGCATGTAGTTTTGATGGGTGAAATATCAGGAGTTAACAAAGATTTATTATACTCATTAAAGGAGGCGATAATCCTACATCTTAAAAGTTCCATATTAGGATGCTTATCCTAAAAAATGATGAGATTGTGTGCCTTCCAGATCTCCCAGGCCACAATACAAGGCATTGATGTCCATTTCTTCTCACTGCTAATCCAATGTTTTAGGATCTCATTGAAGGAATTGGATCACCAAATCAATGTCAACCTGGTTGTCCTTCTGATAGACAATCATGAATGTTCCACAACCGTACATTGAGTAAACAAATGATCTACAGATTCCTCTTGTTGACAGCATAGAGGACATTTGTTGGGGCCACAACCACCTCTGCGACAAAATTTGTCCCAAGTCAGGATGCTGTTGTCCAAAGTGAGCCAGATGAAGCATTTAATTTTCAGCGGTATGGTTAGTGCCCAGAATCTCTTGTACCACTATTGAGGCTGAGTATTTTCATTGAAGAATAAAGACCCATAATGTACCTTCACCGAAACCGATCCTTTGGCAACATTCTAGGACCAAACGAGCTTATCCGGGGAATCTGATAATTGGAGATTTAGTCGCCTAAGGCCCTGACATAAATAGACCATTCTTCCCCCATCAAACAGATGAGCCCCAATTGCTAAGAAGATAACCAAGAAGGTCTTCCCACATCCATCGAGATAGAGGCCACCGTATGATTTAGTGTATGGTTAGTACCCATAATTTCTTGTACCACTATTGAGGCTGAGTATTTTCATTGAAGAATAAAGACCCATAATGTAGCTTCGATGAAACCGATCCTTTGGCAACATTCTAGGACCAAACAAGCTTATCCGGGGAATCTGATAATTCGAGATTTAGTCACCTAAGGCCGTGACATAAATAGACCATTCTTCCCCCATCAAACCTATGAGCCCCAATTGCTAAGAAGATAACCAAGAAGGTATTCCCACATCCATCGAGATAGAGGCCACCATATGATTTAGTGTACAATAGGCTTTAGATCTCAGCAAATAAACTAATTCTGGAGATAGTTTGAATATGTGAGGACCACCCATAATGGGGTCTTCCCCTATTCTTATATGTCTACCATCCCCCAGAATCCATGAAATCCAGTTTGAAATTGTATTAAAAGAACCCAAAAGACCATTCCAAAAATTTCACACCCCTTTGGTGCCAGGGTGCCCCTTCCTAAACTAATATGCAACTAAAAGAGATTTTAAATCATTTTCTTTTATCAATTTGCTCCAATCAAGATTGGAGAAGGGAGATCTCCACAAAATTTTCGCACATAAACATTTTGCAAATAAATCAATACTTTTTAAAGCCCAACCACCCATAGGAAAAGGACGTTCCAATTGCTGCCATTTAACAAGATGATACTTATCCTTTCCAGCACCTCTCGACCAAATGAAACCGAAGATTCCACTGCGTATCCCGTTCATAATTGACTTTGGAATTTTATAGAGAGAGAGCCAATAAACAGATAAATTATGTAAAACAAATTTTGCTAAAGTGAGCCTTCCCCGAAAGAAAGCCACTGCTAGCACCAATTATTTATCCTCTTGTCAAATCTCTTTAAGATCCAGTGCCAGTAATTGATGAGATAATTGGTTGATTTAATATAGAAACCAAGATATTTTGAGCCCCCTGACAACGACTTGAAATTTAAAGGGAGGAGATGACTGATTTGTTGTATAGTGTCATCCTCCAAGTTATTTTCCAATAACCATGATTTATCTCTACTTACCAACATTCCAGAAGCATTGCAGAAAAGATCCAAAATATGTTTATATTTCTGCCATTCCAAAAGAGAGCATTTTCCAAATAACATAACATTGCCTACAAAAAGTGTATGTGTCAGAGAGGAGTGAGAAATCACTTTTATTCCATGAATGTATTTCTCCACTTTGGCCTTGTGAATGAGCGTACTAAGTGTTAATTTATAATATAGCAGTTTAGTTTATATTATAAGCATCCCAATAAATAACTGAAAGAATAACAATGCATAAAGAAACACTAGACACAAATTTTTATCCTGGGAAACCACAAGGGAGAAAACCCAGCAACCTTCTTATTCAGAGATTCAATACATAGAGCAGATAAAGATTACAAGAATAAGATGAAAGATAAAAATAGTCTTCTCCATCCCAAAATTGTCTTCCTCTGATTGGTGCGCACTTTTCCAGCTGACTTGGATGAATTGCTTGATGGTTCAAATGAGGAAGGGCGTCACCCTTATTTATACTTGTTCTGAGCTGGATTTTCTTAGTGGGGCCAACTTCTCCTTTTTCTGTCTGGGTGGACTTCTCTTAGGAACAATAAAATTTGGTTTTATTTAATTTATCTGGCTGACTTAGCTAGTGAGAATACCTCACTTAGACACAAACATCAACACTCCCTCTTAGCTAGGGAGGTATCATTACGCTGGAGCTCACCTGGTCATCACGTCAGATCACGTACAATCATCTCATCTAAGTAAATATGATCATCACATCAGAGTATGTCCGTACATCTCGTCTGAGCACATCTGACCATCATATCAGAACACATCCAAACATCTCGTCTGAGCATGTCTGATCATCACATCGGAACACACCCGATCATCTCATCTGAGCACGTCTGATCATCACATAGGTACACATCCAGTCATCTCATCTTAGCGTCTGATCATCACATCGAAACACATTAGATCATCTCATTTGAGCACGTCTGATCATCACATCGGAACACATCCGATCATCTCATCTGAGCACGTCTGATCATCACATCGGAACACATCCGATCATCTCATCTAAGCACGTCTGATTGTTGAGATATTGTAACTTCAAAGAATATTATATTTATACTTTATTATTCCGGAGATGTTTCATTCCTCCATGAAGATCTTATTGTATATCCGGAGATGTTTATTCCTCCGTCGGAATGTGGTAACTAGGTTATTAGACTTCCCTAGTGGGGGTCAGCCCTATATGTGTTATGTGGATCAAAGGGTTATTAGACCACCCTAGAGGGGTCAGCCCAGTCAGTCGTAGTGGGGTATTTAACCCATTGGTTAAATACGAGCCTACATGTCTTGTGTAAAAGAAAAGTCGGAGTAGTGTATAAATAGAGGAGGTGTATTCCTCATTTAACACACACACTCACTCACTTGAGAGTGGCGCACTTGTGGAGGAGAGGTCTGCTATGGAGAAGGAGGAGCTTATGCTCAGGGTTTTCATCTTTGTATATTGCTGGTCATCTATATTGAGGAAGCTTTGTTGGGTTTTCTACCCCATGAGGGTTTCCTAGGATAAATCTGTGTCTCTTGTGTTTATGCTGTGCTTGTTGTTTCTTCAGTGATCCTGTATATGCTATTATTGTGAAATGGAATGTAATGCTGCTATTTTATGTCTTAGCATATTAAATATTAACATGGTATCAGAGCTAACCTGAAGGAAGGCAAGGTATGGCACTTACGACACTTGCTTTACTTACGACAATTTGAAGGTTAGGGTTTTATATAGAAAAAACCAGTCATCGTGTAACTTTCGCCATCAATCCATTTTGGCGAAGGTTCAGGATCTGAAACCTTTACAGGTTGTAGATAACATCTCCAGCTATCTTGTGTCCAAAGGGTACCCTTAGATTAGTTGTACTTTGTATGTTATGATCAGTACAAGTTAGGGTTTCTGCCTCTTCCAGATCTCAGTCAAAATCAGGTGACCTAGGAAAAAAGGTCATAACTTGGGCTAGGAAGCTCCAAATGAAATTTCGTAAAAAGTGACAGGTAGTACATAGACTGTACTATCTCAGGAAATGTTTTTAGAGGCCGAAACGTAACCAGTGACACGTGGCACACCGTACAAGTTCTCTCTCCTATTTTATCCCATAAACAGGTCACATTGCGACACTCGACATAACTTGGGCTAGGAAGCTCCAAATGAAATTTCGTAAAAAGTGACAGGTAGTACACAGATTGTACTATCGCAAAAAATGTTTTTCGAGGCCGAATTTGAACTAGTGACACGTGGCATGCCGTACAAGTTCTCTCTACTGTTTTATCCCATAAACAGGTCACATTGCGACACTTGGCATAACTCTCTCTCAGAAAATCCAATTGAGGTCAGACCTGTCAGACCTGTGGAGTGAAAAGTTCAGATTTACAGCAGAAACAATCAGGTACATATTTCTGTCAAAACATAATTATTTTTGGAGCACCTTCATTCATGGCTTCCGGAATTTAGGGTTTCGGAGAAAGTTAGAATTTTTGGAATCGGAATCCACGGTTGAATGCTACTCAGGAAAATCGAAATTTAGAGACCAAGATCGAATTTTTTGGTTGGGTAGAAGATCGGGCTTGATCAAACCCCAGTTCAGGATTTTGATCGGAAAGATGGAAAATTAGGGCTTCAGCAAAAGTTGGAATTTTTGAAGTCTGTAACCACGGCTGGAAGCTCCTTAGAAAAATAAGAGTTTAGAGTTTTGGATAAAACCTTTTGATTAGGCAGAAGGGTGGGCTTCATCAAACCCTAGTTCGGGTTCCTGTCTAGAAGATCCAGAAGTTTCGAAGGAAATTTTGAGGGGTCAAATTTTGGAGATTTTAAAATTGAAGTATGCTAGTTTGATCAGCTTAGCAAGACACATCCTTCCATCCATTCAGAAGTTTGAAAGTCAAAGATTGAATTTTTAGGGTTTCTCTAGCAAACCCTAATCAAGCTCCAGATCAAGTTTCAGGGGGAGTTAAGGCTAAGGCCTTACATAAGAAGACTACAAGAAGTCTCGACAGGTATGACTTAAGGAGTTCAGGTATGTCTTGAAATCTGATTCTTGATTAAGTTCATAATGTGTTTGTCTTCATATTATTTATTAGTACAATCTTGATTAATGTTAGAATTGTCTTATCACCCTAGTAACAATATGAATGCATGTGAATGATCGAAGACATTCATTAATTAGGGCTATATGATTGTACTAATGCATTATGGTGTTGTGTGAGGTTGATGTTGTCTGCTAACAAGATATAGGTACATCACAAAAGACAAATCAAGTTCCATGACCATGACAACATGAAGACAAAGACTCATCCATAATCTTTGTTCTACTTACAAGGTATGTATGACTTTGTCATATTATGCTTAACCTATGAGACATGCAGATTCTAGGTCAGGATCTCTAAATCAATGAAGAGATTGTTTAGGTATGTTGTACATAACTAAGCAGGTATACTAATCTAGGTATGTTTTCTTATGTCAAGTTAAAATCTTACCTTGTGTTAGGATCCCTTATATAAGTATACTTGGTATGATTGGTTATGCTTATTCATAAAGTTAGTAATCAAGGGTTTATGCATATTATGTCTCTTGTCTTGATGATTTAATTAACCAGAAGAGTACTATGATCAAACAAGAATATGCATGAGTAAAAGAAGACTTCCTTGAAACCCTGAATACTAATGATCATGACTATACATATTCAAGATTATTTAGAATTAGAATGTTTTTAGAATATACTAATGAATGTATGGTTGTGTATGAGATCATGAGGATGACACTAGTGCACACTTGAGCATGCACAATGGTACAGAATGAATAGAAGTTCAAAGGACATATAGAAGATCAAGCGGGAGGCAACCACACAAACATAAAAGATAAGTATTTGAGTTGTTATTTGAAATAGTAAATAATATTGCTTGTATGCATATTTGTATTCCTAGAATATATCATGCTGAGTGTAAACATTCATAGAGCATTGAAACAGTATACTACTAATATGCATATGATTGATAAGTTGGACAAACATTCCATTGTTGTCTAGAATGAAACCTCTTTGCTGGCATGTTGAGAGCTGTGCACACTCTCGATAGTATGTTCTGGTAGAGATGGAAGGCATCTAGATAGCCACTGTATGCATACAAAATATGGAAAAGTGTTGTGCCAAAGTATTGGTCAAAATAGTTGCATAACTATGTAAATGATATCTGTATGCATAATAGGTTATCATGACAATATGATTTGATGATTATGAAGTATTACTAATCATGTACTTAATTTTGATTTGTAGGAAAGATCATGATGAATGATGAACACTGAACAAGCGATGGATGCTGAACAAAAGATTTACAAATCAAACACACTATAGAAGGCTTGTGGCTAGAAGATTCTCCTAGAAAGAGGAAGAGAATCATGATGAGATGTTTGCTCCAAGTGGCTAGATAAGACCATTCCCTTAATGGTGTAATTAAAGAAGAAGTGTGAATCAGGTTTTGTATTGGTTCCCAGGATCGATAATCAATTGATGAGCGTAATGATCACCATGGGTGATGTGGATCTCAACCTTTGCTACAAGGTTGAATATGGTTTTTATACACAGATGACATGGATGCAAGAAGGAACTCACCACAGAGTTCGAATGATATTAAGGCTTATATCAATAGACCCATCTAACGAGAGATGGCACAGATAGATATGCAGAAGATCATTCAATGCAGAAATGAAAATGAAAGATCTCATATTGATGCATTACTTCCTAGGTCTGGAAGTATGGCAAGGCTCAGAAGGAATCTTTCTCAACCAAGGAAAGTATGCTGAGAAATATTAAAAGGACTTGATGTGTTGGTATGGCCACTCTTGAAGTTGTTAGCAGATGACTCATCAGAGTTAGTGGATAGAACTCTGTACAGACAAAATATTGAGTCATTAATGTGTCTAACGAATACTAGGTCAGATATATGCTTTGCTGTTAACACCTTGAGTCAGTATCTATTGGAAACTAGATGTGTTCACCTGATAAGCTGCAAATCATGTGATACGGTACCTAAAGGATACAATAGAATTTGATCTATGTTATATTAGAGATCATGACTTCAGATGGCTACACATATGTTGATTGGGCAGGAAGTGTATCAGACAGCAAGAGCACATCGAGAGGATGTTATTGTCTGGGATCATCCATGATCTCGTGGTTGAGCAGGAAACAATCTAGTGTGGCTCTTAGCATAAGCAGAATATATGGCTGCTTGCTCTGCTAATTGTGAAGCGGTATGGCTTCAGAATTGACTTAGAGATGGACCCAACTATGATCCTATGTGACAAACAGAGTTGTACCAAAATGGCAGAGAATCTAGTGTTCCATGATAAGTCAAAGCACATAGAGATATGACATTCCGATATACAATATATGGTTAATGTTTGAATTCGTAACAAGTTACCAATGCACTAACCAAACCTATACCGATCCGATGTACTAACCAAACCTCTACCGATCCGATGTACTAACCAAACCTCTACCTCAAGTAAAGTTTTCCAAGACAAACTTAATATAGTTAAGAAGGACCCTCCTCGAAAGGGGGAGTGATGTGATCACTTATGATGAGATTTCCCGCATCGACAATGAGGTCAATGATGTGGATACCTATATTGGTGATGCCGACAGACAGGTTGGTGGATGGTCCTTAGACAGGGTCTAAGGTGACAAGGGGATTGCATCATCCTTGAACATATATTCTAAAAGAGAGTCGTAGACATGATGTCTCTGAGAATGAAGTCCTTGGTGGACATGACAGGATTGCATCATCCTCAAGAGAGCCGTAGACGTATGTCTTCGAGAATGAAGTCCTTGGTGGACATGATAGGATTGCATCATCCTCAAGAGATCCATAGACGTATGTATTTGAGAATGAAGTCCTTGGTGGACATGATAGGATTGCATCATCCTCAAGAGAGCCGTAGACATGATGTCTCCGAGAATGAAAGTCCTTGGTGGACATGATGGGATTGCATCATCCTTGAACACATGTTCTAAAGTGAGCCGTAGACAGGTGTCTCCGAGAAAGAAGAGGGATTGCATCATCCTTGAACACATGTTCTAAAGTGAGCCGTAGAAATGATGTCTTTGATAATAAAGTCCTGAATGAACAGGTAGGGGATTGTATCTTCCCCGGACTGAGGTCCCATAATTGAGCCGTAGACATGATGTCTTCGATAATAAAGTCCTGAATGAACAGGTAGGGGATTGTATCTTCCCTGGACTGAGGTCCCAGAATTGAGCCGTAGACTGGGTCTCCAATAATGAAGTCCTGAATGAACAGGTAGGGGATTGTATCTTCCCCGGACTGCGGTCCCAGAATTGAGTCGTAGACTGGGTCTTCGATAATGAAGTTCTGAATGAACAGGTAGGGGATTGTATCTTCCCCGGACTTTGGTCCCAGAATTGATCCGTAGACTGATGTCTCCAAGAATTGAAGATAGGACTGCATCGTCCCTGGACCTTGGTTCAAAATGTACGTGTGAGGACTGCATCATCCATGAACTGGGTTCAAAATGTACGTGATGGGATTGCATCGTCCCTAGACATGAGACTTGTCTTAAAGTGATAAGGATTGATCATCCTGGAACTTGATTTGGATTGTATCATCCATGGAACTATGTCCTAAAGAGAGCGGGATTGATCATCCTGTAATATGATCGTGTGTGTTGCAGGGTATGATGCTATGTTTTGATGATAGATGTATTAGTGAGAATACATGCTATTGATGATAGATGTATTAGTGAGAATACATGCTATTGATGATAGATGTATTAGTGAGAATACATCCTTTTGATGATAGATGTATTAGTGAGAATAAATGCTATTGATGATAGATGTATTAGTGAGAATACATGCTTTTGATGATAGATGTATTAGTGAGAATACATGCTTTAGATGATAGATGTATTTAGTGAGAATACATGCTTTTGATGATAGATGTATTAAGTGAGAAGACATGCTTTTGATGATAGATGTATTAAGTGAGAATACATGCTTTTGATGATAGATGTATTAGTGAGAATACACGTTTTTGATGATATATGTATTAGTAAGAATACATGTTTTGATGATAGATGTATTGATGTGGATACTAATACAAATGATTCAGATGCTGTAGATCGAGATGATCCAAATGTTGTAGATCGAGATGATCCAGATGCCGTAGATCCAGATGCTGTAGATCGAGATGATCTAGATGCTGTAGATCGAGATGATCTAGATGCTGTAGATCGAGATGATCTAGACGTTGTAGATCGTGATGATCCAGATGTTGTAGATCGAGATGATCCAGATGCTGTAGATCGAGATGATCCAGATACTGTAGATCGTGATGATGCAGATGCTATAGATCAAGATGATCCAGATGCTGTAGATCGAGATGATCCAGATGCTGTAGATTGAGATGATCCAGATATTGTAGATCGAGATGATCCAGATGCTGTAGATCGAGATGATCCAGATGCTGTAGCTCGTGATGATCCAGATGCTGTAGATCAAGATGATGTGACGATGCTGATCATGTTGATCTAGACGACGATGTTGATCGTGTGATGAAGATGCTGATGATTGTGTGATGACGATGCTAACGATCGTGAGGATTCAGATATTGATGTTGATGTAGCTGTTTGAGTGCTGCAGAAGATGTTGATGTTCCAGTATTGAAGATGTTCCAGTAACTGGTTGAGTTACTGATGATGTTGAGAAAGCTTCCAATGATTTATAGATGCATCATGTATGATGTTGATGACTCCTTGCTCGTGTAGATGCTGTTATAATATCCTTCTCGTTAAGGGGGAGTGTTGAGATATTGTAACTTCAAAGAATATTATATTTGTACTTTATTATTCCGGAGATGTTTCATTCCTCCGTGAAGATCTTATTGTATATCCGGAGATGTTTATTCCTCCGTCGGAATGTGGTAACTGGGTTATTAGACTTCCCTAGTGGGGGTCGGCCCTATATGTGTTATGTGGGTCAAAGGGTTATTAGACCACCCTAGAGGGGTCGGCCCAGTCAGTCGTAGTGGGGTATTTAACCCATTGGTTAAATATGAGCCTACATGTCTTGTGTAAAAGAAAAGTCGGAGTAGTGTATAAATAGAGGAGGTGTATTCCTCATTTAACACACACACTCACTCACTTGAGAGTGGCGCACTTGTGGAGGAGAGGTCTGCTATGGAGAAGGAGGAGCTTATGCTCAGGGTTTGCATCTTTGTATATTGCTGGTCATCTATATTGAGGAAGCTTTGCTGGGTTTTCTACCCCATGAGGGTTTCCCAGGATAAATCTGTGTCTCTTGTGTTTATGCTGTGCTTGTTGTTTCTTCAGTGATCCTGTATATGCTATTATTGTGAAATGGAATGTAATGCTGCTATTTTCTGTCTTAGCATATTAAATCTTAACACTGATCATCACATCGGAACACATCCGATCATCTCATTTGAGCACGTCTGATCATCACATCAGAACACATCCGATCATCTCATCTGAGCATGTCTGATCATCTCATCTATATTGTACATATTGTCATCATAAGAAGGTCCATTCCCACATAGGAATACACTCCACAAAGGAGAACATTCCACGAAGGAACCATCCCACAAAGGGATACACTCCACAAAGGAGCACGTTCCACAAAGGAACCATCCCACAAAGGGACCATATCATCTTCTCAAAGAAGATATATGATCTACCTAATTAGCTTGGTCATTCTAGACCAGAGAGGATTACTTCCTCATACACTTTATCGATCTCAAATCGAAATGAGACTACATTCCCCAAGAAGACACTTCTTCCAAGCACTTTATCGATTTCAAATTGAAAGGAGGCCACACTCCCCAGGAAGACACTTCTTCCAATTCACCAGTCATTACAACTGGAAGGTGGTAATAACTGCAGCTAGTTCACCCCTCTAGGCCCACACTCCACACAAGAGCACTCTCCACATAGGAGAACGTTTCACAAAGGAACCATCCCACAAAGGGACACACTGCATCAAGGAACCATCCCACATAGGGACACGCTCCACAAAGGAACCATCCCACATAGGGACACACTCCACAAAGGAGTCTATTCCACAAAGGAACGATCCCACATAGGGACACACTCCATAAAGGAGTTAGGCACAAGTCTCAGCTTGTGCCTCATCAACAACCACACTTGTTATCAATATCCCTTCCCGAGGAAGGGTATCTCCATCACTCTAATATTTTCATGGAAGTATGCAAACTTCACTTTAGACAAATACTTGGTATGGATATCAACAATTTGCTCATCTGTGGAGATATACAGGAGCTTCACTACTCCCTTCTGGACTATGTCTCTAATGTAGTGATATTTGATCTCAATTTGTTTGGACTTATCATGGAACACATGGTTCTCTGAAAGCTTTACACAACTTTGGTTATCACAAAATATCGTTGTCACATCAAGCTCATGACCATATAAATATGCAAGTAGCTTCCGAAGCCATATTGCTTCCTTACAAGCTACACTGGCTGCGATGTATTCTGCCTCGGCTACGTTGAGTGCTATAGAAGTCTATTTCTTGTTGAACCAAGAAACCATAGCTAATCCCAAGCTAAAACAACACCCAGAAGTACTCTTTCTGTCAATTGCACTGCTGGCCCAATCTGAATCAGTGAAACTTACTAGCTTCACTCCATTATCTGAGGCATGTCTCAAACCATAACCATTCGTACCGCGAAGATATTTCAACACATGCTTAGCTACCACCCAATGTACTTGTCTCGTCTCGACCATGTGCTGACTCAATGTGTTCACTGCATAGAAAATATCTGGCTTGGTATTAACCAGGCACAACGAAGAGCCAATTAACTAACGGTACATGGTGGGATCTACTAAATCTGAAGATATGGCAGCATTATGTAACTTCTTCAGACTTGCTTCCATAGGTGTAGCCATGGACTTTCAATCCATCATGCCAAATTTGCGTAGGATCTCAATAGTATACTTTCCTTGTCTAAGGAAAATCTCACCAGATCCCTGCCACACCTCTAAGCCCAAGAAATAATGCATTAGCCCTAGGTATTTGATTTCAAATGCATGATTCAACTACCTCTTGCACCTGGAAATCATACTCTCGTCCCCTGTGAGAAAGAGGTCATCAATATAAAGTACCAATATGAAGGGATGGCCATCATCAACCTTATAATAAAGGTTTTGACTCCTGCTTCACTTCTGGTGAAGCATAACTTTGTCACGTAACTGTCGATCCCGGAGTACCAGGCCTGGGGTGCTTGCTTAAGCCCATAAAGAGATTTCTTTAATTTGCAAACATGAGACTCCTTCTCATGTATAACAAAACCCTCAAGATGCTCCATATATGCTTCTTCCTTATTTCACCATTGAGGAAGACGATCTTTACATCCATTTGGTGTATTTTCCAACCCATGACAAAAGCAAGAGAAATAATGGACCTGATGGTAGCATGCCTAGCAACTGGAGCAAATGTCTCATCATAATCTATTCCCTCTTTCTGAGAGAAACCATGGGCTATGAATATGGATTTGTGTTTCTCAATGCTACCATCTGCAGCATGTTTGATCTTAAAGTTCCATTTGAAAGTTACTACTGACTTCTGTTCTGGCCTTGGAACAATATCCCAAACGTCATTTTTCATGATTGAATGATACTCATCCATCATGGCATCTTTCCAGACTCGATGTCCAACTGCCTCCTCAAAACTGGAAGGCTCTGAGTTACTGATGTCACTCATCAAGGCTGAGTATCCAAAATATCTCCATGGTCTCTTTCTCTCTCTAAATGTACCTCGAGGAGCTGCATTTCCTTCTTCATCTTGTAAGGTATCAATAAGCCATCCTGGCCTCTTTCGGGTAGTATTTTCAGGAGGCTCAAAATTTGGGATAAGTTCTAAAGAAACCTCCCAATGATTTGGATCATGGTCTTTAACAATAGGAGCCTCTTGTTCCTTAGTATTATCATCCAAGTGAGTTTCATGAGATCTCTTAAATGCCACTTCCTCATCAAAGGTTACATCTCTGCTGACATCAATATGACGGTGCCCTGGAATATATACTCGATATGCTTTTGAGGTCTCATTATGTCCAACAAAGATACCTTTTGTCCTGAAGGCTCCAACTTGCTCCTCTTTTCCTTAGGCACATGAATGTAAGATGGACAACCAAAGATTCTTAAATGTCCAACTTCTTGTTTCACACCCGTGAAAAATTCTTCAGGGGCCTTGTCCTTCAGGGTTTTATGAGGACATATGTTCTGAACATATACTGTAGTGTTTGTTGCTTCAGCCCATAGAAACATAAGAATCCATTGATCATGAATTAGTGCATTGGTAGATTCAATAATGGATCTATTTTTCCTCTCAGGAATCCCATTATGCTAGGGATTATAAGGTACTGAGAACTCCCTCTTAATTCCTGCATTTTTATAGAAATTGTGGAAGTCCATAGCTCACTCAAACTGTAAGAGTCATGAACAAGAGCTTGAGTTGGTTGACCTGTCAATCTGTAGAGACCCTCAAATCTGGTACCAATAACGCTAGATGAATCAATGCTTGATTCTTTAGGCCACATGAGTACTTGTCCCTCTATAAAGGAAACTCTCATACCTTTATCTTCCAAAGATGAAATGGATACAAGGTTCTTCTTTAGACCTGGTACAAGTAACACTTTTCCCAAGTGTAAGGAGTCACCTGAGTCAAGATGGAAGGATGCTGAACCAACTCCTTTTACTTCATACTTGGAATTGTCACCGATTTCAACCTGAAGAGAGGCATGCTTGTTTGAAAAGCTTGAAAGAGGATCTTGAGAACCTATCATGTGTCCAAATGCACCACTATCTATTAACCATTCATCATTGTTAGAGATAATACCTGTGATAGTTGTAACAAGGAAGTATTATTTCCCAATGTATGCTTCTCCTTAGCTGTAGAAGCATTATGCTTTCCCTTTACTTTACTATTCTTCCATCATTCTGAAGCAAAATGGCCCATCTTGCCACAAGAGTAATATTTGAGTTTGGATTTGTCTTTCTTGATATTTGGAATTTGAACTCCCTTAATCCCTTTCGTGCCTTTGTTTCCACTTTCCTCTAATATGTATTCTATTTTGAGTCCAACAACCATCTTGACTGAAGATTGAAAAACTGAAACCTGTTTCAGAAACCCTAGCAGGAGAGGGTCAAAAAATGAAGTTTGGAATTTTGCGAAACTGACTCCACAGATAGATGCGCCCTATCAAGATGAGTTAAGAGAAGGTGGGATCGAGCCAAATCTGTGGACCAGATATCACAAAACTTGAAACCCTAATTTATGCAGTAACTGCAGCAGTTGTAGAATTAGGTCAAAAAATGAAACTCCTCAGAATTGGAATTTTCCTTCACCAAAAGATGTGCCTTCTCTAGGGTGAAATTTCCAATGCACTTTTCAAGCTAATTTGAGAGGGGAAGGCACCAAAATGTGAAAACCTAGTTTATTGTCCCCAACATAAATTAGGTCAGATTTAAAAGTTCTCTGAATGAAAATATTCCTGCACAGATAACTGCGCCTTCCCAGGATCAATTTTGTGGTTGGAAACCTTAAATTCAGGAAGCAATAGTTTGTGGCACTTGTCTCTTTCAACACTGCTCTGATACCATGTTACTTTTATAATATAGCAATATAGTTTATATTATAAGCATCCTAAGAAATAATTGAAAGAATAACAGTGCACAAAGAAACAATAGACACAAATGTTTATCTTGGGAAATCACAAGGGAGAAAACCCAGCAACCTTCTTAGTCATAGATTCAGTACATAGAGCAGATAAATATTACAAGAATAAGATGACAGATAGAAATAGTCTTCTCCAACCTAAAATTGTCTTCCTCTAATTGGTGCGCAATTTTCTGGCTAACTTGGACGAATTGCTTGATGATTCAAATGAGGAAGGGTGTCACCCTTATTTATACTTGTTATGAACTGACTTTTCTTATTTGGGACGAATTCTCCTTTTTCTTCATGGGCGAAATTGTCTTATGACTAATAAATTTGGTTTTATTTAATTTATCCGAGCTGACTTAGCTAGTGAGGATACCTCACTTAGCTACAAACATCAACACTAAGGCCCTCAATAACAAGAATAAATAAAAATGGGGAGAGGGGACATCCCTGTCAAAGACCCCTTGATCCTTTAAAAATATCCATAGGCATTCCATTTATAAGAACAACAAAATTCACTAAAGTAACACATGCCATAATCTATTTCACCATTACCAAAGGCATACCGATCTGAATAAGAATAAGTTGCATGAAAGTCCAGTCCAACCTATCATATGATTTGACTAGATCAAGTTTAAGAAATAGATATTTTAAATGTCTGGTCTTTGTACTATGGAAAACCTCTTGAGCCACACCCACATCATCAAGAATCTGTCTATCTTCTAAAATCCAAAACTGTTCCATTGAGAAAACTAAGAACTACAACTACACCCCATCTATAACTACACAAAACTAAGAACTATTTAAATTAAATTCATTTTTTGAATTGATTTATATAAACTTTGTATTGAGAATGATTAGCATACACATACCTTCATTTCATTAGCATCAATTATGAAAATTATCTTCTCATCGCTTGTTAGAAGTTCTTTGAGTTCTGCACCAAATGGTGTTTCTGTACTTTTGAGTTCTCCACTCTATAATTTTCATTTACTTTTTAATTTAAGGTATAGCCATTTAACTGTGAGAAAAAAAAGATACTGTATATAATCATGACAATGTTTAATCTTTTTAGAGGGTTTAAACGAAGTCCATAAATCTAGATCTGAGTATTTATAATTGTATGAAACTAAATTTGATATTTTATAGTTGTATGAAATTAGGGTTGATGTTTAGAGCTTTTATACTTTTATATCAGTATAGATACATTTTAATGCCGGATGTATTAAGCATTAGTAGGGATTCATTTTTTGAGTTGTAAATTTTTTTTATCTTAAGTTTTTTACACATTAATAAAAAAATTATACCTTGAAATATTTAATCCAGTGCTTGATATATCTAAATTTAAGAATTTAGGATGTAATCATTATAATTTGAATTTTTTTGTTTAATCCAACATCAATTGCATTTTTTTATGGGAATGGCATATTACATAACGTTACACAACATATTACTTTCTATGCAAATTTTTTTATTAGCTAACATAGAGATATGCAATGTATAAAGTGTTCGAGTCAGACTCGTATACCCCTTTAATAACAATACACATTGGAAAAAACATTTTATTATTATCAACATATTGTCTTTGTTTATTCACATAACTAATATTGTAGTATTTTTATGTTTTTCTAAATTAATATTGTGTATAATAATCGTTAAGTTCTATTTATTTGTCTTTGTTTATTCACATAACTAATCTTGTAGTATTTTTATGTTTTTCTAAATTAATATTGTGTATAATAATCGTTAAGTTCTATTTATTTGAATTTTATGTATGTTTAGACTGTAACTTAAATTATTAACAGGCTGTGAACTGTGAGGGTTTCAAATGCACGATTAACTTATGGTTTCAAGGAGAGTATCTATGGCGACTAGGGTTTGAGTGCATGCAACTTACCCAGTGGGTCCTGAGGGATTTTATCATTGATTATGGCCTACTTTCCACCTGGATCGAGGTATTGTATCTGAATGACATTGTTTTGTTTTGGGTCTTTATTGTATGATTCTTCCCCATTTTTTCTGAGAGGTAGGTTTGTTTTGATGGGACTCTGTTCTGGTACATTTATTGTTGGTCTAGTTTTCATGAGTAGGAGGGTCCCATCATTTTTTGTACTTGTCTAGATGTTTGGGTGATTGGAATTTATTACTGTCAACTCAAGACAGTGTTCACATGGCTTCTTCCAGGAATGGCACACCTCTCGAGTCCCTCGAGAAAAAGACAATCATTTCGGTGTCTAATAGCCCTTCCTCACCTCCGGAGGACCCTTTACTCTGTGAAACCAGCTTCTCTGGTGGTTTTCTTCTCAGCTCTGATCCAGACACATATTCAAACACTTTTGAACTTGTTGCATGCTCTAAACCGGGACGAGGACCTACATGAAGCTCCGGTGAGAAGGCTAGACTCTCTAGACAACATAAATATCTCAAAAAAAGAAGTGAAGGTGTCGACATGACTCTTGGAAAAGGCATTCAATTGAGTAGGGTTTTATGTTTTTCGGATAGAGCTCTGGTTGGAAATATTTGTTTCGAGAAGGTGAGTCGCTCGACTCTTTTGTCATGGGTAGCAGAACACTAGAAACCCATCCTTCTCTATTGTCCAAGGGTACACCTATTGGTCAACAATTGTGTGGTCTTTCACTTCCTCGACGAAGCCCCTATGGACTGAATACTGGAGACACATTGGGTGATCGCCAGGGGATCCCTATTCCTGAAAAGATGGCACTCCGATTTTAACCTGAGGACAAAGGAAATGAAACAAAACCATTTATGGGTTTTGTTGAAAGGTTTTTCGATTGAACTCTATGCTAGGGAGGTCTTTGTTAACCTCGAAAATAGGATTGGAAAGTTCATATTTTTTTTATGATAAGTCCTTATTGCATGAGGACAAGAGGATGGCATGGGTGCTTACAGAGATCGATGTGGAATCAGGATTACCGGACACCATTACCTTTTGTTGGGGTGACAAAGTCATCCTACAACCTATCGACTATTGGAGGACTCTGTTTAGGTGCTTTAACTGCTGTGAGGAGGACATCTTTGGAAATCTTGCAGTCATAAAGTCAATGTTCAGAATGCTCATACCAAAGACACAGTTTCCTTAGCTCCTAATCCTGAGCATAATGAAGGACCCAACAATGATATTTACCCAACTCATCAAATCGCCAAAGACTCTTCTTCTTTCTTAGGTAATTTCAAATCATTTTTTCCTGATTTTTACAACTCTCTATCATTTGAGGGCCTTGGTTAGTTAGTTTAGCTTAGAAAGGTCTAATCTTAGAACCGAGGCTCCATTGTGGTTCTAGACTCCTATCTGGATGATCCATTGCCTGGACCTAGAGATGTCCCACTTTCAAAATAAAAAGTTATTTCGATTGACACACCTAAACATGAACCAGACTCTCCCACTGTAGGGGATAACATGGTATCGAGCCCTCTCCCGTCACTTAGGGTTGGGGTATTTTCAGAGACCTCGAGTTTCCTTTCAACTGGGCCAATACTTCGTTCAGGAGGCTTCTTTAACTCAAGGAGTAATATGAACCTAGAAGATGGACCCTTACCGACATAAGTCTCACCTTCTGTCGGTGTTTTCTCCGACGCATATCTACAACTGTTATGTGCTGAACAAACCCTCCTTGCATCCATCAGTGCCACATCCTTGATCGACCCTGTCATAGCTTAAAATGACACTTCTCCATCCGTGACAACACTTGTATGGCTTGGTCGCATGACGACACTTCTTGAGATCAAGTTTAGTCACACAATAGGACACTTGTGGATTGAAGGGTCATTTGGGACATTAAAAATGGTTGAAATTACCTCACTCTTAGCCCATTTGATGGTTATAACCCTTAGGAACATTTTTCCAGACCAAACCATCTCCTGAAAATCATTAGAAAACCCTGTTTTTGGCCATTTTTCTCCAAAAACGCTGGTTTCCTATGCATAGAGTAGGGCATACTAGGATGTGTGCACGACTCTTATGCCTATAGAGTAGCGCACACCTTGGAAAATATGCAACTCCACTTCAATAAAGTAGCGCACACCCTCATAAATATGCAACTCTGCTTCAATAAAGTAGTGCATGCCTTGAGAAATGCGCTGGTTTGCAGTAGAAAGAGTAGGGCACTTTCCTGAACTAGTCAAAATCTTGAATTTTGGTTGAAATGAGTTGGTTTGGAAACCTCCTGATTGGTTATAACTACTTTTCCTCTCCTTTATTAACTATATTTAAGGAAGGTAGAAGGGCCATGTGAGGGGACCAAGCCTATAACAATGTTATGCTAGAGGAATGGAGACCCTCATCCCCCTCTCTTGTGCCTCAGTTTCTGATAAACCCTAGCACAGCTGATTAGAGGCTGGGATCCTTGGAGAACAGAAGCAGGAGACCTTGAATCTAGGTTTCGTGAAGTGCCAAGCTTGAAGGAAGGTATAACTTTATGTACTTGCTTCATTCATTAATAAAGATTAGACGTTCTTCCCTTTCCAAATATGACCTATTCATGTGTGTCTCATATTTGCTTACAGTTTGCTTATAGTCTGATGTCTTCTTCTGTTATGAATATCAGTCTTATATATGTAGTCAAATGTATTTGAGAAAGGTATCAAGTTGTTTTGCAGGTGTGGGCATTGCGATACTGGATGGCATTGAAGAGTAAGAAAGGAAAGCTTGGGATCAACCTTCTGAATAAGGTGCACATATCTCTAACCTCAATCTCTTCACTTGTTGTACTTGCAGAACTTTTGTAGGTCTATCTTTCATACCTGAAGTTGGTAGTTTCTCCCCTGAACTATAGGTGCATTTTCCTCACAATAGAATGACGACTCCGCTGGTGAAAGCCTATTTGCTTAGGGGTATCCAAGGTCATTTATTTAGTTTTGTTTGAAGGTCTTTGTTCAATTTTTTTATTAGAATTAGTTATTAGGATTTGTTTGACCCTCCTTGTCTCTTACAGACCGTTCCTAGCCCTTGCAAACCCTTGTGGACCCAAGTTGGGGGGTTTTTGCCCTATTTTTTGAACTTTTCCCACATGTGCGCTATTGTTGTGAAGCACAGTAGCGCATTACCCTATTGTGTGTGTTGGTCTTCCTCATATACAATAGCGCACACATTTTGGGATTGAGTTTTTTGGGTTTTAACCTGTTTTGTGGGGCTGTGGCTGCATTTTTTGGGGTCCCGGATGACCCTAGGTCTGAGTTAAACCACTGTAAGTGGTATCCCATCCTTGTACTGATCCTATGTTCATGATTTGAATCTCCTTTGATCAATTTGGGATTGTTTGGAAATTTTTGGGGCTTGTGGACCCAAGTTGGGGGGTTGTGGACCAGTTTGGTGTTTTGTACCATAATTTGAGTCTGACTGAACCTGCTTGTTCCATTTCCACTGGATTGAAACCTACTAAGTATACTTGACCCTGTTTGTATCTATTTGAGTGAAATTTCTCTTTAGATTGGTTTCTTATCCTCCCTTATGCTTTTAGTTTTCTTTTTGTACTGAAAGCTCAAGTGTCTTTGCTGCTGTTCAGGACCTTGACTGCATTGTTTATGTGCAGGCCTAACTTTACCAAACCATACTTCTTTGTAAGTCATTTGCTTTGTTTGGGTTTAAAAGTAGGTTTCATACACTTTTCCCAATGGTTGGCATGCTTACATCAATAAGAATCTGAAAGTCGTATTGGTAGCTTTTACTATTTCAATAAGGAAACTTGAAAGTTCTTTGCTTTTACTTTGATAGTAGGTTAGTTTCAATTTTAGTTTTGTTTCTTATCTTTGAAAAGCATAAAACATTTTGATTTATTTTCTGAGTAGAGTACCTTGCAAGTGGCTTAAAAGATTTAAGAGTGCTTTGCATGAAAAAGAAGAAGTGTTCTTTTGCATACTTATTTGTTTGAGTAGCTACATTCTTCGGTTTTGAGTTTAATTTTGTACATTTAGAATTTATTTTTATCTTTTGCATTTGAAAAGACTAAAAATTGCATTTGCATATGCATTCTAGATCGTATCTTTAAGACTTGCATTGAAAAGAAAAGATTTGTTTAGTGGTAAACATTTCATTTCAGTATTCTATCTCTGTTATAACCACTCTCACACACCCACTACCTTTTTGAGTAATCAAGTAACCTTTAAAATGAACTCTAATAAAATGTACTGGTAACATTTTCTTTTCTAGGTTACACTATTTACCAACTAGTTTTGGTTAGGATCTTGGGTTTAAAACACCTTAAACCACCCAAGATCACACATTACGCAAAAATCGTAGTTCGACTATCGCAGGTAAACCCACCTCATTCAAAACTTGCCTGGGATCTATGTAGTAGGTCTTGTGAGATCAGATTGTTGGGAATAAACCTCCTACTTTCTGTTCCGAGCATATACCAGGATTGGATCGTGTTTGGGGACTCTTTTGAGTTTCAGGCTCAGTTACCCTGCCCATGCCTTCTGATTCGACCAGAGACTGTTCCCCCAGGAGTTTTCGGTGTGGTGGTATCCTTAGTATCTGACCATAGGATCATACACAGGTGACGGTGGAGGGTTATATCTGCTGTACCTAGGACATACGTGGGAGGAAATCCCTTGCAGGTATTTGGGATGGCGGTTGGGTGATTCCAGCACTTGCACCCTTAGTCATTGTATTGTGGACCCCAAGTAACTGTTCTTCTTCCTTCATTGATCTGTTCTGGGCCGTCATCATCCCAGACTCTTCTCTAGAAGGCATCTGTTTTCCTAGTTTGATTTACCTAGGACCTTTTTTAGTGGTGTGCTCTTTGTGCTACTTGTCTTAGTTTGGCTTAGAGAACTTCTTGCTCATTTGAGCAGGAAACTATGTCTAGCATTCCGGCGAGTGCCAATCAAGGTACCCCTGTTTTGGGGGATCCTTGTGTTGTTCCATTCATTGGAAACATTGGTACTCCCTTAACGGCTACTCCGAATCTTCCTGGATTCACTATAAGTCTTTCGGTTTGGTTTTTCTCCACTCCAAATGCCTTGCATGCTCCTGACGCTTCTTTTGTAAGCACCTCAAACCAAGAGCATCAGAACACTGTGCCTTCTTTGCCAGTAACATCTTCTCCTCCTCCTTCTACCTCATGTGGCGAAAGTAGCAATACTAGTAACTAGCAGTCTAAAAGGAATAGACAGAGGAAGAATAGGAAGAAGATGCCAAAACAAGGGGGTATCAACCCAGCCTCTGTAAGTCATGCTGGGGGCAAGCACCCTGCCTTTACAAGTCATGCAGGGGGCACCTATCCAGCCTCTAGAGGTCATGTTGGGAGAAAAATTTTAGTCACTGAAAATCACACTGAAAATTTGTCTTCAATCACTGTCAGTCATGTCGAGAACACGTCATTGATCACTGCTAGTCATATTAATGACAAGTCACCAGTTCCTGTGAGTCATACTAGAGACACCAAATCAGCCACTGCAAGTCATGCTGAGGGAGTTTACATTGTCGACAAACCCAATAAACAGAAGTGTAAGTTTCCTTGCAAGCTTTGTGAGGGAGACCACCTTACTTACTTGTGCTTTGTACTTCCATAAGTGCAAAAAGTGTGGTCCTTAGTTCAAAAGTCTTATGCTTCTGAGCAACCAGCCACTGTAAGTCATGCTGGGGGCAAGCTATCAGCTAATGCTAGTCATGCTGAGAGTACTGACATTGTAAAGGAGTCTAAACCTATAGAATGGAAACCAAAGTTCCCTTGTAAACTTTGTAAGGGAGATCACCTTACTCACCGATGCCCTGCCATTCCAGAGGCACGAAGAGTGTGCTCCATGTCTGAAGGAATCTCTACTCCTGAGTTGTCTATAGATTCCCTATAGTCAGATCAACCTTTGGTTGATAAAGTGGTTGAACCAATGCAATCTTTGGTCAACCCCACTCTTCCTTCAGAGAGTGAAGTGATCGAAACAATGCAATCTTCGACCGATCCCATCAGTCCTGCAAATATTGATGCACCTACTGCGAAAGTTTTCTACATTACCAGTTTGGATGTTCCTGAAGAAAGGGGCACTTCATTTGTGCCATGTGAACCCATACCAAGCCCTAGGATCATTTCCTTTGATTGGAATAGTCTATCCAAACCTCGTCTTCCTTCTTCGACACCTTTCCAGATAAAGGTTGATATCGGGAACCATACAGTTGATCGATGCATTGTAGATGAAGGAGCTTCTGTTAGTATATTATCCACATATGCTTGGAGAGATTTGGGTTTCCCTAATGTTACTCCAGTTGTTAATTGGTCATTGAGCTTCGATAAAAGACCTAGTGAACCATTCAGATTCCTTCGTCAGGAACCTCTTACTTTGGGTGGAAAAATAGTCTTAGTTGATTTTATGGTTTTAAAGGACCCTGTGGACTTTGACATGATCCTTGGGCATGATTACGTTTATGTTATGCATGTTATGGTGTCTACGCTCTTTCGTGTGATGCATTTTCCTCATAACGAAAGCATCATCACTATCGATTAGCTTGCATTCGTTGATCCTCCTTATTACCCAACTATAGACCAGTCTGATCCCTCGTCATTAGGCACCACTATGTCACATGGGACTTATGTGGCATATTGTTCCTTGAGTTCAACTGCTACTAAGAAGAAGTCTCTAAGTTCATGCTTACCTTCTCGGGACCTAGTCCGAACTTTTGACCAAGTGACACCTCCATCTGAATGTTTAGACATGTGTTCTAACTGGGACGATATACTTCCTTCCGATGAAGTTTTCCTAGAGTCCATAGTACAATCTGCCATTCATTTGGATGTTGATCCAATCGCAGCTATGTCTAGCCCTGGTTTGACCTTAAAGTCTGATCTTCCTACTGTTGAGTCTTCGGACTTTCCTATAGATCCGCAAATCGGTGTTCCTGCTGAGTTTGATTATGCTTCTAGAATTTTCAACTCCCGTGATGATGAATTTGTTTCTGTAAATTCCATCATGTCCTTCAACTTTGATCTTCATCCTGAAGTCGATCTTGTTGATTGTAAGTCCTTGGGCTTGGGTACCATAGAGCTTTCAATTGAAAAATCTTCCTTGTTTATGCCTGTTGTTGATGACAGTGAAGTTGAAAGTATTTCTATCACAGTGACTTATATCGGGTCTTTCTTTACACATGTTTAATATGTGATCTTGATACTAATGTTTCTTGGAGATAGGATTCTTAGCTGGATTTATACTTGCTTACTGGTCCTTTTTGACACCTTGTGCGACCATGTCAGGTATATTCGGAACCTTGCATATAATTTTAGGCTTCCCTGTTGTTATGTTGCATCTGAACCTTTTTCCATCCGAATTAGCCATAGAGTCGAACTTGTTGGATATTGGTGTGTTAGCCATCTCTTTATGCATTGTGCACCAGTTCGACAGCAGATCCTACCTAACATGGGTCACCCTAGTCAGCACCCTTATGCCATTTTGGTACCCATGCTGAGTTTTTCTCATAGGATTGGGAGCCTTTTTAGATTTACCATGACTTTGAGAAGAAGCCTCATATCTTTCTTCCTCATATATTTCTGGCCATCCCTGATAAGGCTCCTGTCTTTGTGTTCAAATTGCATATGCATCTGTTATGATCCCGCTTGCGCTAATGAGCTTGATGCCAGCTTCCATGCTTTTAGCTCGTTGTATAAGCCTCCATCTCTGATCTCATTTCCGCTAAGCCCTGTATCATTTTGCCGTCGCATTTTGACACCTTTGACTTGGAGGAGACACACCCTGAGTGTCCTTATATTGTTCATGTTCCTTGCATTAGGCATAGCTTTGTTCCATGCGCTTGGAGTTAGTTTCGCATGTCCCTGACACTCATCTCCTCCCTTTTCAAGCATTCTTCCACCTTTACTTCGAGCTCGTTAAAAACAGTAAGTAGGTTATGAGCAGTCTTCCACCTTTCCTTTGAGCTCATTAAAAACAGTAAGGAGGCTATGAGCATTTATTTCATCTTCACTTCGAGCTCATTAAAAATAGTAAGGAAGTTATGAGCATTTTTCTGTATCTCCTTTGAGCTCATTAAAAACAGTAAGGAGGTCACAAGTTTACTTTTTCGGGCTCGTTAAACCTTTATGGAAAAGATCCCTATGGAGTTCTTTTAAGCCCTTTTCAGATTCCTTAAATAAGAAAAGTTTTCCGAGCATAGTTGTCTTTTCGGGCTCATTAAAATAACTGAACCGACATCCACTTAGGTATAGAATTACCTCTTTTTCGGGCCCTGGTGGATAATTTACGGAAAAGGTATACTCTAGGTATACTCTGGTATGTGTTAGAAGAGTTCTTCTTCCATTATTTTACACTTTTTCGGGGAAGGAGACTAACTTTACGAAAAAGGACCTTTGGAGTCGTCTTTAGGGTTTTCAGACTCTTGAAATGTGAAAACACCAAGCGAGCATTCACCTACTAGGGCTCGATGTGAAATCCACGACATGGTTGATAGAGGACTGTTTAAGTTTTTCAACTCTATAAATAAGAAAACACTGTCGAGCACAGACCAATTCGGGCTCGATATAAAATCCATGGATAGGTGTATGGAGTTTTCTTCTAGGTTTTTCAGACTCCTTAATATGAAAATACCATTGAGCATGCTTTAGTTCTTTGTCAAGCTCGTTAAAAAATGAAAAAGGAAAGGGAAGGGAAGAATATTAAAATATCTTTCAATATGATGGCAGCAAGTCTACTATCTCCTTGAACAAAGCACCTGTTTTGAGTCTATCAAACAAGTTGGGTTCTAGTGTTAGCCTTAGGATAAACTCGATCTCAGAGTTCTTACTCCTCTGTTTGGTTAGTCTTCTAATCATATGGAGAATCTGTTAATGTCTCCTACATTGAAGATTTGCATCGTGGTCTCTTTGTGTTAAAAAATGCCTAAGTCACTCTTGTGTCGTGCTCACTATTCAAGGATATAACCTGTGTCGGCCATTCTGCGGTTTCCTTGACCTCATGCGTCGGCCATTCCTTGGTGTCAGTATGTTTCATCATGTGTTCATTCCTACTCCAAATTAGCTCATACCTGTTGAGTGTCCCTCGTAGTGGATGATGGATGATTCCTTAAGGCCTCCCTTCCAACAGACTTCTTCCCATCGACTTCAACTCATTGTGCTCTTGGAATGAAGTTTAGAGTTTTGGTTAGTACCTTGGGGATTGCAGTCATTAGTGGCATTTTCCCTCGCTATTGGATAGATAAGAATACATCAATGTCTCCTATTTGATGGATTCTTCAAGTGTTCGATGACAAGACCATTTATTCGCACTTGCTTGAATGTACTAGGTACCTTGGGTTCCATTTTCATTATTGGTGGACACCCTTGCGTTTGTTAATGGTATACATCAATGACCGGTAATCAAACGATACCTCCCATGTTCGACATCAACTCATTTATTCGCATGGATAGGTTTCTACCTTGGGTTGTTTTTTGATGAAGACCTTGGGATCCTCGATAGCATCACCTCATTTATGTTATCGCAAGACTGAGCCACACTCTTTTTGTCTCTTGATGAGACATAGATCCAGCTTGTTCTCTATGGCTATGTTCTCCAGTTTTGACATAGATGCACCTTGTATTTATGTGGCTATGTTTACACTTATGTTCCTCATGGATCCACGCTTGTATTTTAGTGGCCATGATATATGTATCAGTATTTGGATCATTATTGTATACTCTTGGAGGTCATGTTCCACTATTTGAACATGGACATTTACCCCAAGGATAAGTTTGTCTGACATTGCCTTTGCTTTCAGGTACTTCATTTGAGCCTATGATTCTTGGTTTCTCTGGTTCCTCCATGATTCAACTCTTCGTTATTTATAATGTATTTCGGCCATTGTTTCCCTCACTCCCTCTGACCTCATACATTATGGGGCATCTGTTATAGCTTAAAATGACACTTCTCCGTCCATGACAACACTTGTATCGCTTGGTTGCATGACGACACTTCTTGAGATCAAGTTTAGTCACACAATAGGACACTTGTGGATTGAAGGGTCATTTGGGACATTAAAAATGGTTGAAATTACCTCACTCTTGGCCCATTTGATGGTTATAACCCTTAGGAACATTTTTCCAGACAAAACCATCTCCTGAAAATCATCAGAAAACCCTGTTTTTGGCAATTTTTCTCCAAAAACGTTGGTTTCCTATGCATAGAGTAGGGCATACTAGGATGTGTGCGTGACTCTTATGCCTATAGAGTAGTGCACACCTTGGAAAATATGCAATTCCACTTCAATAAAGTAGCGTACACCCTCAGAAATATGCAACTCTGCTTTAATAAAGTAGCGCACACCTTAAGAAATGCACTGGTTTGCAGTAGGAAGGGTAGGGCACTTTCCTGAACTAGTCAAAATCTTGAATTTTTGTTGAAATGAATTGGTTTGGAAACCTCCTGATCGGTTATAAGTACTTTTCCTCTCCTTCATTGACTATATAAGGAAGGTAGAAGGTCCATGTGAGGGGACCAAGCCTATAACAATGTTATGCTGGAGGAATGGAGACCCTCATCCCCCTCTCTTGTGCCTCAGTTTTGATAAACCCTAGCACAGCTGATTAGAGGCTGGGATCCTTGGAGAACAGAAGCAGGAGACCTTGAATCTAGGTTTCGTGAAGTGCCAAGCTTGAAGGAAGGTATAACTTTATGTACTTGCTTCATTCATTAATAAAGATTAGACGTTCTTCCTTTTCCAAATATGACCTATTCATGTGTGTCTCAGATTTGATTACAGTTTGCTTATAGTCTGATGTCTTCTTCTATTATGAATATCAGTCTTTTATATGTAGTCAAATGTATTTGAGAAAGGTATCGAGTTGTTTTGCAGGTGTGGGCATTGCAATACTGGATAGCATTGAAGAGCAAGGAAAGGAAAGCTTGGGATCAACCTTCTGAATAAGGTGTACATATCTCTAACCTCAATCTCTTTACTTACTTGTTGTACTTGCAGAACTTTTGTAGGTCTGTCTTTCGTATCTAAAGTTGGTAGTTTCTCCCCTGAACTATAGGTGCATTTTCCTCACAACAGACCCTCCAACACAGTCACTGGCATCGGAGATTACTACCCCTTTGGGATTCTCGAGAGATCTTCTTGGGTGCCCACTCCCTTCCTTCTTGGAAGAATCAGAGGTATCGATCTCATTTGGGAGCTTCAACCCCAATGTGACCATCTAGAGGAAGAATGGTAACAGAAGGAGAAAAGATATGGCTCGCACCTCTGGTGGGATTACTTTAGCAGTATTTGACGCTGAGGCTGGTACGTCGACTTCTGTGGGAACTAGTAGTGACTCTTAGTCACTTATCACAAATATCTTCAAGCCCCTTAGAGCAATGCCAACCATTACCACTATTACCAAACGATATTGTTGTCCCTCAATGTTCGAAGGGTTGGGGGTACCCCTAAGTACACAACCCTTCGTCCTCTATTGTATTTAGTCAAGCCTGAGATTTCCTTTTTTCAAGAGACCATGGTGGATAGTACATACAAAAATGAGGGAGTTTCTATGGATATTCTTTCCTTCTTGGGAAGTTAGCACTGTTGGAGCAGACGACCGCTCCAATGGACTTACCTTATGGTTAGAAAAAGTAGGGAATTGGATGCACCTTTGCACCTCTTTAATTGTTATGCGCCTATTACTGATAATCCTTCCTACTAGTTAGAACTATAGACCAGGGGTCTTTTGAATGTTAGTTCGCTAATTATAGCTGGGGACTTAAACTTCACCCTGTTTGCCCGAGAATCATGGGGAGACAAAGTTTGTATTTCGACCCACACAGACTAGTTCAAGGATTTGGTTGATACACATGGTCTTATTGATGTTGAGCCTTCCCCTTTTGCTCCCACTTGGCACAACAGAAGGACTGGGACAAAAGCAGTGGCCAAAATACTGGATTGGTTCCTTATAAAAGAAGACCTTTTTTCTATTATGGAGAGATGCAATTGAGAATGCAAACATCTCAGACCATAAACCGATTGTTCTCAATTGTGGAAAAGGGGAAAATGTCACAAAGTTCCCATTTAAATATTGTCATTTGTGGTCACATGAGGAAGAATTTAATCATATGGTTAGACATCACTGGCACAATTTTTCTTCCACTACAGTGGGCACTGCTATGATTCATCTTCCTGAGTTCCTTAGAACGCTAAAATAATTGGTTTCGTTGTGGATTAGAGAAAGAAAGTTGAAGCTACATGTGGAGCTGAAAATTATTGAGGAGGAACTCGATCTCCTTCACATCTGTCCTTTTGAGGATTTTGCTAAAAATCCCACTTCTCTACGCATCAGAGAACTGGAAGATAAGAAGAGGGATATCCTTCTCAAAGAGGAAGAGATGTGGCGATTAAAGAGCAGGTCCCTTTGGCTCGCGAGCGGTGATAGGAACACAAAATTTTTTCACTCCTATCCAAACGATAGGAGGAGACGCAAAGCTATATGGGAATTAGAGTCCCCCACAGGTGTTAAACTTACTGACTGGGGGTTTAGAGGATGCGGCCATCCGACATTTCACTAAAATGTTTTCAGATCCGAAAACATCAAATCTGGAGACACAATTTTGGATTCTCCAGGTGATTCCCCACATTTTTTTGGAAGAGGACTGTAACAATATTGGAAGACATGTGTCCTTAGAGGAGATTGAAGGAATTTTGAAGAATATGGAAAAAGACAAACCCAAGACCCGATGGCTGGACCTGCGAATTCTTTGTGCATTTTTTTGATATATTGGGCCCATAACTGGTCAACTTAGTGGAAGGTGCTTGCCGGATAGGTAAAGTTTCATGTGGTGTTAATGTGACTTTCTTGGCTTTAATTCCAAAGAAATCTAATGCAACTTCCTTCAATGACTATAACCCGATATCCCTATGTAGCTTGATATACAAACTCATTGCTAAGACTATTGCTAACAGGATCAAAGAGGGTTTGTCAACTCGAATATACAAGAGAAGTTTGGATTCTTGAATCAAAGGTTGATCTTTGATGCCATTGGGGTCGTGCAAGAGGCTATTCATTTTGTAGAGCAGAAGAAGCTCGGTTCACTAGTTTTAAAACTGGATGTAGTGAAACATACGATCTGGTGGACTGGTCTTTCCTTAGACTTGTACTCCTAAATGCAGGGTTGGATTACACTATCACTCAATGGATCATGGGTTGTGTCTCATCTGCGAATTTCACAGTCCTTGTCAACAGGAGTCCCACTCCTTTCTTCAAAGCTTCCAGAGGATTGCGACAAGGCTGTCCACTCTCACCTTTATTGTTCCTCTTAATTATAGAAGGGGCCCAACCGCCTTATCCTAAAAGAAAAATTGGAAGGCAAGGTACGTGGTATTAAGGTCTCGTCCAACCATTTTATTTCCCCTCTCTTATTCGTGGACAACGTCCTCATTTTCAGCATTGGAAATTATCAAGAAATGATGCACTTCAAATTTTTATTGGATACCTTCTGTTGTACGATAACAAGTTTATGAAACATCCAGGGAAGTTGCAGATGCATTGGCTTGGTCCCTATCACATCAGTAGTATTACTTCTGGAGGAGCGGTTCAGTTGTAGCAGTTGGACGGGGCGATGCTCCCCAAGATGGTAAATGGTCATAGGTTGAAGCCCTATCGTGGGGGCTTGGAACACCGCGATGCCTGAGTCACATCGAACCAAAAAAAAAAAAAGGAGGTGGAAGCAGGGAGGCTTCTGCTGCAAGGTTGGATTTGCTAGCAACACCTAGGAATGTTGTGCTTGGGTCACATCCAAAATAATGACAACAATGGGACTTTTTCCTACTTTGATGGATATGCTCATTAATCGAGTCGATAGTGACAGATGACAGCCTAGTTGGGCTTAAGGATACACCAAGGCAGTATGGCCAATTGTACTTACCAGGATGGTCCACATGGTTGGCACGAAGTATCCACCATGCCGGCATGGCCCAATAAATGCTTCGCATGTTTCTGCATGAAGGGAACCAGGCAAAGGTACAATTCATCCACTGTTCGGATAATCGGCACACGACGACTTATGATTATCCTGGGGTGCGAGCTGGTGGTGCAACGGCTTGCTGAGGCCAATGGATGACAGAGTGCGCTGTATAAATAGAGGACCTGCAGGGAGTAAGCACACAAAGATTTTTTTAGTTAAGAAGGGTTATGCTACGCCAGGTTCTGGCATTTTGTTAAGTTAGGAATTCCAAGGAGGCTGTGGAAATGATCCATTTCATTTCGTGTGGTAGCACACCAGGTGCGTTGAGGGCCCAAACGACGAGTGTGCATGAGCGCCTGGAGCAAAAGTCTCATGGTCCCTACGACCACACATAAGGGGGGGTTGTCACCCTTAGGTCCTTGTAACTTGTGCTTACCGGTGCGAAACAGATGTGTCAGAGCCGTTGGCTTGGTTCGCACCTCGGTGCTATTCATAAACTTATCCTCAGTCTGCATTAGATTCCTCGAGACTAGAGGTCGATTTTGAGACGTACATGACAGCAAGTCGAGGGATGCCCACTTCTGGGTAAGACTTACATAACAGCGAGACGATGATCAGTGTAGCAGAAGGAGCAGGACAACACCGCGCGATCCAGATAGCAAGAACAGTTGAACAGCCGTATGAGGACTTCAAAGTAAAAATGACGATGTGTACTATGTCCAGCAATTGACGTGGCTTGAGGGCGATTCACAAGATTATGTTGGGGGCCTATTAGCAGGCGGTTTGGTAGAGTGCTATCGCAGCATCTCCGATGCTGCAACAAGGAAAAAGATGGTGTGAATGGCGAGAAGATGACGCGAATGGCAATGAGCGGAAGATTAGTTATGTATTTTGGGTCGATTGTACTGCGAAATGCGGGTTTTGGGTCATTTTGACCACATATTATGTAATGTTGAGTCAGTTATACTGCAAAATGCGGGTTTTTGGTCGGTTAGTTAGATGTTGGGTCACTTGTCCAAATGTCAGTTAGGAAGTTGTTAGTAAGTGGACAAGCATTGTAATGGCGGAAGCCTATATATAGATAAGAGTCGTAGGTATTGAGGGGAAAAAATGGTGAAGAGAAGCTCATGTTTGGGTTGTTTTTGTGCATCTGTGAGATATTGCCGAGGCCTGATCTTTGAGGAGATATTGTATCTAAGGTTTTGTAGTGATAATATGATATGATGAAACTATTTTGGTGCAATTCCTAGGTTCTTTCTGTTTGTTTATGGTAATGAAATGTCGCACTTCATGAATAATGCTATGTTTCCTTAATGCAATGTTGCTTTACTGTTACTACTGCTGTTATAATAAATGCTGCGATCGAATAATGCGTTATGAATACACGTAAAATGTTTGAGATCCCTATTTAGTGTTGCAATAGAGTTAGTTCATATAGCCGCAACCCTCCTCCTTCCTCGGCGGAAACATGGTTCCGTCTGCTCTTCCTGGACGCCTCGGGTGAGACCTCTTCTGCTTTGCAAGTGTTGCTGGGCAAGATAAAATCTGCTTGGGCTGGTGCCCAGGGAGACTGCGGCATGTGTCGAAAGTGAAGTGGAACCCTTGTAGACTAGAGTCGCGTTGGTCAACACCCAGGTTCTATTCTAGTTGATTTTTTTTGTTATTTATGAAATTTGGTAATTTTTTTGTTGTTACAATTTTTTTAAGGGGTCTGTATATTACTATAAGATGGCCATAAAAAATCTAATGTTGGGAACCATAAAATATCAATTGTAACCCAACCATTACCCATAAACCTTGACATAATTTGTACATACATGCATGGCAACAAAACTATGAAAGCATTACTCAATGATGGTAGAAAGTGTTCTTAGAATTTACAAACACCAACATACCCAAACATCAACTTTATCATCATAGAACATGAATGACATAATTATTTTCCTCAAAGGTAACAATACCCATCCCTAAGATTTGTGTTTAGCATATAATTACATGTTTAAGTCACTTATCTAATGTTGTTTTTTGCATATCACAATTTTGTTCTTAAATAATGCAATTTGTTTCATTAATTGTATAATTTTATATATCCAATTTATTAATATACAATTTCATGTTTTTTGTATTGAATTTTAGGTTTTCAATTCTTTGAACATGGGAAGCCAAAGGAATTGTAAAATAAAGTATGATCACATCAGAACCGATCGAGAGCCAAGGAAAGAGCAACAACATGAAAAAATATGACAGATGAGAGAAAAAAGAAAAATGGAACAAAATGTGGAGACATGTGACGGTGATGAAGAAATGCAAAATGTTGAGGAACACATTGATGAAAAAAATGAAGGTGATGAGGAGATGATAAATGTTGAGGGAACGATAAGAAATATTGATATTGCTGCCATGATTGGTGAGTAAAGAATATTTTAAGTTTAAATAGTTATTTAATTTTTATATATTTGATTTGAAAGTTCATAATCTTTTAAAATTATTTGGAGATTATATATATATATATATATATATAGATATACACAAATTTTAATTTATAAATTTATATACTTTTATGCAGGGTCAACATCCAACTCACAACATGTGCCTACCACACCTGTCAATTTAGAGAGATTAATGGGAAGTTGCAGCAATATCGCCATTGATGACAATTTTTTTGAGAATATGGATTCAAGTAAAATTGAAGAATTGGGACCACCGATGCAGGATCATACAGTTCGATATAGAGTAAAAGCAATTACTAAAAAATATCTTGAAGGTAATTTCTATCATAGCACAGACTCAATTGTTACATAGATTGTTGAAGGAGAAATGTGTAAGAGATGCAGTTAAATTATTAGGCATTAAAAGTATCAAAGAAGTTAAAACAAATGAGATGGTATCCAAAAATGTTACTACTTCCCTTTCTACACTTGCCAAAAGGTGATCTCATGATGAAAAGGTTGCTCGGAGAGAATTGCTAACATGTGTTGTCGCAAAACGAATTGCATCGAGCTGATTGATGGAAATAACTGCAAAAATATTAAACACGTCAAGAAAAAAATTATTTAAGTATAAAAAAATAGGATTCAATTAGATGATAATGATGAAGTTTCATGTTGGGTTGTTATCTGTAGGAAACCCTATAATGATAGACTTCCAGATAATGTGAGGGATAGGGTGAAAGAGTTTTGGAATTTGAACTCTCGTGTGTTACCAAATGAAAAGGATGTTGTGTAGCGTCGAATATCCAAAGGATTTTTTGAAACTCATTCCAAACATATAGTAGAGGTCACTCAAGTGAAAATGTTCAACAATTTTAAGGAGAGTAATGTTGATGTGAAAATTTCCCTTAGCACATTTATCAAACTTAAACCATGGTATGTCAGGCCCATCATTGTTTGGGACACAAGTTGTTGTCGGTAACATGTATAATTTAAATTATATTATGAGACTTTTGTATATTTTGGTATACAATTTTGGCCAAATGATCCTCCTCCTTCAAGTGTTCACGAATTTGTCTCCAAGATATTATGTGCACAAGAGAATGATCAAATATTTTATAAAAAAAAATGTGTCAGTGGTAGAAAATGCAATGAATTTGCTAATTTGGCACTGTTTGATGTTAAATATCCAATCGATCCAAATGATCCTCAACTACCAAATGTCATTGTGAATGGAAAATATATGGATATGTTCAGTACACACTTGTTACAAATTCAACGAAAACATCCAAAAAAATTGATTTACTTGAAGATCATATTTCAATGACATCGTTTATGGAAAATTTTAGGGAGCAAACATATAGATATATTAAGCGCTCCCACACAGCTCGATGGCAAGATGTCTAGTTCAAACAATACCGACATGCATTTCCAAAGGGAACAATATTATCCATGGTTGATTTCGCTGATAATTACACTTTCACACCGCAAAATGAAATAGAAAGCGAATATTATCATTCAGACCTTATGCACATTTTGTATAGACATGCAAAGCTTGATATTGATGGTATTGATAGCAATGAAAATGGGCTTGAAGTGATTAAAGAGTACCATTTCTACATTAGTGATGACCGTACACATGATACAAGTTTTGTTCAACATTGTTTTAATATGCTTTATAAAGAATTATCAAGATGAGGAGTCACTTTTATAGAACATTGGGTGTGGTTTGACAGTTGTGCTGGTCAGTTTAAATCAACTCGTCCATTTTATTGGTCATCTCGCCTTCACAAGACAATGGATATTTGCCACACATGGATTTTTTTTGAAATAGGACATGGAAAAGGAGAGCATGATGGTGATGGGGCCCTCATAAAGCGTGCACTTAGAATATATCAATTGAGTCACTCTGTTGTTCGACTTGTAAATTCACTCGATGTTGTTAACTGGTGCAAACAAAATTTAAGCTATGAGTTCAATGAAAGGATAGCTCACATGAGAAGGTGTGTACAAATGTTTCCTTGACACTATTTATATATATATGTTTTAGACCTATATATGTTCAATATTTTAATGAGTTTTTAGTTTGAGCCTTGAACATGTACTTTTGGGATATACCAATGGGCGATGTTGATAGATCGATGCCATATAATTGTGCTACAATCCATGGAACAACGAGTTTATATTCTATTAGGACTGAGAAAGTAGCAAATATACACTTAATTCATAAACGAAAGCACTATTGCTTTTGTTATATATGTATTGATAATGGGGAATCTATTGATGAATGTAAAAATGAAACTAAGAAATTTGTGAAACCTTGGGTACATGAAGAACTGACACTGTTGCCCCCATTTGCAAGTTTCACTGATTCAAAGTTTCACAATAAAGGGGTTGTGATTGACAAATATTATGATCATCTTTCCGATATGGTTAGAGAAGGAGATGTATTCGTTGTCATTACACTGAGAGATAATCCAAAAAATGTGCATTATTACTTATTAAGATGCGCAAGGTCGAAAAGCACATTGCTGCAAGAATTTAAAGATCCATCAAATTATACATATGTAGTCGGTTTGTTGGTTTTAATGGGACATTTCTTTGAAGAAGTAAATAAATCTACTGACCATATTATTTTTTAGGACTACCAGGTAGATGTTATATGTTCCCAATATAGTCATTTGGCCATAGCAGCTCGATCACAGTTGAGACTAGTGAAGACTAGGAAAAAATCCAAGCATTGACAATGGAAATTGTCGATAGAAGATCATAATGGAATTCTTGAAAATTTTCCACTGGCATATTTCATGTGAATGGAACAAATTCATTGATAAATTTTTCTTTGATTGTACCTGGTTAGAAAATCTAGAAATTTGTTATTGTTGGAATATGTTGTGATGTGAATTGTGTGGTATTGTTCGTGAACTATGGATTGTGATCTCTACGTAAATGTGAGAATGACGCATGTACTGTGAATTTGAATATTTCTTTAAACAATTAGAAGACATTAAACAATGCACCATGGATGTTTCCCCATTTGGGGTTTTACCACATAAATTTCTTGTGGACCACTTATTTTCTTGTCTCTTGCTTGTTTACTCTATTTATTTGATCATTTTTCAAAAAAATGTGTATGTTGTTACATGTATAGTTCATGAATGTGTATGTAGTTACATCACAAGTTACATGTATAATTCATGAACCAAATTTAAATACATGTTACTTGTACTTGGATTTAAATAATGAGATCATAGACATGTGTTAGAACTACAGATCAAGTCTCTCTCTCTCTCTCTCTCTCTCTCTCTCTCTCTCTCTCTCTCTCTCTCTCTCTCTCTCTCTCTGTATATATATATATATATATATATATGTCATGTTTTTTTGCAAGAGATGAGAGAATAATGTTCATACATCACTATAAGACATGAATAGTACCAAATAGATTGCATTCTTTGTAGACACATATCATGCATTTAAAGGCAATTCAGGAAAATGGATATATTTTGTTGTAGTAATTTGTGGATCAATGGTTTAGGTTTTTATACAATCTCAACTAAGACAAATTTTGAATGCACATAGTCTTTGATCATTTCAAATTATGGAAGATTCTTAGAAGGTGAAATTGTAATTGCGATCAAGACTCCACTATTCATTTAATTTGTGGATCAACGGTTGAGGTTTTTATACCATCTCAACTAAGACATATCTTGAATGCATCTAGTCTTAGAGCATTTAAAAAAATGGAGTATTCTTAGAAGGTGAAATTGTAGTTGCGATGAAGACCGGAGTTCATGTAATTTGCAGATCAACGATTGAGGTTTTTATACCATCTCAACTAAGACATATTTTGAATGCACATAGTCTTCGAGCCTTTCAAAACATGGAGGATTCTTAGAAGGTGAAATTGCAGTTGTGATGAAGACTCCACTTTTCATGCAATTTGCGGATCAACAGTTGAGGTTTTTATACCATCTCAACTAAGACATATCTTGAATGAATCTAGTCTTCGAGCCTTTCAAAAAATGGAGGATTCTTAGAAGGTGAAATTACAGTTGTAATGAAAACTAGTGTTCATGTAATTTGTGGATCAACAGTTGAGGTTTTTATACCATCTCAACTAAGACATATTTTGAATGCGTCTAGTCTTTGAGCCTTTAAAAAAATGGAGGATTCTTAGAAGGTGAAATTTTGTAGTTGTGATGAAGACTAGTGTTCATGTAATCTATGGATCAGTGGTTGAGGTTTTTATACCATCTCAACTAAGACAAATTTTTAATGCACATTGTCTTTGAGTATTTCAAAAAATGGAAGATTCTTACAAGATGAAATTGAACTTGTGACAAAGACTCCATTTTTCATATAATTTTTGGATCATCGGTTGAGGTTTTTATACCATCTCAACTAAGACATATTTATTATTAAACATTCATTTTACTTAACCTTAAATAGTATGTAATTTTGATTTGTGATAGACATGGTAATGATTAAATATACATTAACAAGATAGTAATAATTTTTTATTTTTTACAAATATTCTCAAAATTTCTTTATTTTAAAATTCTCACCATTTAAAATTTACCTTCTATATTAAAAAGATTAATGAATATTTTAAATCTATAAAAACACTAACTTCCAATTAGAGTCTCATTAATTCCAATTTATAAATGACAAAGTTTAAATTAGATTAGCATTATATGGTCATGAAGACTTCATGCAAATTCACATCCAAAAATAATGCCACCTACTAACTTGGACATTGATACGAAATGGAGAACAACATGACATAAAAAAAATGATTTAGGATGGTTTTAAGAATGGAATCAAACATGTAACTATGTGAATCAATCCATAATAATCATACTAGTTAGGAACATTACTAAAAGCTTGTGATATAGGGCATTCAAATTTGCAAGGTAATGTTTTATGAACAAAGTTGGTGGAATTAAGTTTTAAGAATAATTTTTATGAACAAAGTTGGTGGAATTAAGTTTTAAGAATAATTTTTTTGAACAAATTTAAATTATTTCACAAAAAGTTGAGGAAGACTCATATCATAATGCAATTAGGGAAGAATTAGAATTGACTTTTTAGATACTTATAATGAAGTGATTGTTTTAAAAAGTTTTTTTTTCAAAATTATAATTATAATTGTGATTATAATTTTGAATTGATGAAATTTTTACTTTTAAACTCTACAATATTAATATCAAATTTTTATAATTACTTTATTTTATTATGTAGTTAGGGAAAACTTAACTTTTTAGATACTTATAATGAAGTGATTGTTTTAAATCTATTTTTTTTTCAAGATTATAATCATAATTGTAATTATAATTTTTAATTGATGAAATTATTATTTTAAAACTCTACAATATTAATATTAGATTTTTATAATTACTTTATTTCAAAATAATTTGATAAAATATATATAAATAAAAATTATTAAAAAAATCTCTTTTCAAGTGTCCAAGAATCTAATTTCGTATGGTCATGAATACTTCATGCAAATTGACATCCAGAAATAATGCTACCTACTAACATGGACGTACAAAAAAAATGATTTAGCGTGGCTTTAAGACTAGAATCAAACATGTAACAATGTGGATCCATCCATAAGAATCATACTAGTTATGTACATTACAAAAGAAAGAAAGCACTTTTATCTTATCCAACTATTAATCAATTTAGGTATTTTGACCACTAGAACACCAAGGAATAAAAAAATGGTTTCAAGTTACAATTTAGAGAATCCAACCATCAAATAAATGGATGATCATGATAGATATTTGTCATGATAAGAAAAGGAAGTCAACACTTATTGTGAATTTGAAAATGGTGAGTCTAATACAGAAAAAAGGAAATATGAAATATGAATCTAGATGACCTTGCAAATGCAATTCAAACTCAACTAAAAAACAAATATTGGAGACACAAAAATCAAGAACTCTAGTCTATAGATTAACCGACATAACTTAAACAAGCGATGTGTAGTGATCGGGAAATGCTTAAAGGACTTATATGATTGTTGAACCATACTCCATGCTTAAAGGACATGATTCTAGAGTTGATATGTTTGAAAGATCAATTTTATTTTTGTAAGCTAAAAGATTCCATTAATTAACATAAATATACAAGACAGGTTTTGATTTAAATTTTATATATTGAATTCAAAGTCAAACTTGATAACTATCTAAGAGGACATTTTTACATAAATTCCAAATTATAAGGACATTTTAACATAAAGTCCATACGGTTAACCATGCAAAAAATAAACCATTCACGACAACTTAACATAAACTCCAAATTGTTTATCCTCATAAAACTCAACCATGTAAAAAATAAACTATCAAGACATATTTAACATAATCCCCATGCAATTAAAACAAAAGTTGAATTTAGTTCCATGCACATGTTTTCCAACTCGTAATTTTTACAAACACCGTAACAAAATTTTATCAATAAAAATGCTTTATGTCCATATAAAAAATTAATTGCAAGAGATAAAAAAAATACCATGTAGATTTAACTAGATGAAAAAAGTAAAAACTGAAATATTTCGTGTCCATATAAAAAATTAATTACAAGAGAGAAAAAAATACCATGTGGATTTAACCATATGAAAAAAGCTGAAAAGTGAAATAAGCACAATCCTTTTATCTTTTTTCATAAAGTAAACTACCTGCAAACTAAATGAAACCAAAATAAAATGCAACTAACTAAATGAAGCTAATGCAAACTAAGTCAAACTGACTTGGGCAAAAAAAATAAGCCTCAAGGACCCAGCCATTTACAGTGTAATAAAAAAGTATCTCTTGGTTGTTTTTGAGACATAAAGTAGTGACTAGTTTGAGAATTAAAACACTATGGATGGTTTTTAAGGCCATTTGGATATGGTTACTATTTTGAGGCTTAAAACACTATGGATGATTCCTACAACCTATTTCATGGTTTGATCCCAAAAACCAAGGTCTTGAACCCACCTTGAATCATAACATCTATCTTTAGGACTCATGATCCATCTATAGGGCGTTGTGGCACCACATAGACAATGCATTTATGAACAATATATGCACTCACATACAAAAACAATGAACTAACACATAAATATTGCATGTAGGAGAGTCTCTCACTTTTGTCTGTGTCGGTGCATCATTTATGTATTTGTGTAGATCTAAGGTATGTTGCTTATGTTTTGTGTGTCATTTATGTGTAGTGATTGTTTTATTCACATGACCTTATCTACATAATAGAAAACAATATTAATTACACCCATAAGTGTTAGAATAACACCTACAGGAATTATTCAATCCATTTTTTATCTAGTCATCATCATCATTTTTAAGTACAGACTTTACTTTGGATTTATACTCCTCTTCGGTTTTAAGTGTAGGTTTTACTTTTGGATTTATATTTCACATGCATTCGTGGAGAAGATTCTAAAAGGTCTTTGGGGTATGAGTTTACCGACCACATAACACAAATTAAGTGTTTTTGGGCCGACCACAGAACACAAATTAAGTGGTTGTGCTAGTTATGAAATTGTTTATATGGTTTATGTGTGTATAAAAGTGAAATGAAATGTGCATCTAATTTAACAGTTTGATCTAATCAAATAGCACAACCTAAATGGACAAGTTAAATAAGTAACAAATCTATACCTAAGATAATTTAAAATAAATTACAACCTATTTTTTTAATATTGTAATATACTATTTTTTTAATTTAAAAACTAAAATAACTATGAAATATCAAATATATAATTTTAAAACTTTTTTAGAATTCCTCTAATTCTTTAGTTGTTATCCAATACTAAAATCATTATAAAATATGTTATTATATGAGAGAATATGAAAAGAGTTTTTAACTAAAAGTATGTAGCGGATAAATAGTAGCCATAGTGTGTAGTAAATAAAAGTATGTATTAGATAAATAGTAGTAATAATTAGTAGTAAATAAGTGAAATTAATAATAATGAGCCGAGTATCGTTTAACTTAATTATATAGGGAAAAAGGTGATTGGTTTTGATATATCAATATTAAATATCTTTGAAATTTGTTAAGTTATTTAAGAGAGAAATTTAATTTTATAATATATTAATTATTATATAAATAATTTGAGAAAAAATAGATCTATAACAATTTACATAGATTAATTTATATATATATATATGACTAGCTTGGTTTTAATATTTACTTCTATGTAAATTAATTTTGATTTTAATTTTAGTGAGAAAAAGATATTTGTTAAATTGAAATTTACGAATTAAAAATTTATTAAATTATCTGTTGTTTTTTTATTAAACAATATTAAGAGTATTAATGGTTCAAATCAAGATCTTAAGTTTATTGATTTAAAGTTGGAATTTAGCCGTTAAAATGAAGCTACATGTTTCTAGTTAGATATTATCTGTGATTTTAGACTTCATTGAGTGGATCAACAAGATTAATCTTAGCGTAACAAGTGTATGGTGGGTGGAAATTCATTTCATGCTTTTCTTATCTTGTTTGTTATGGTCAATTACATCTTGATTAAGATTTAAATAAGTTTCAGTTAAGCAGGTTAAGAAAAATAGTATGTTTATTAAATAGTATTTGTTCTATGTTTATATTAATTAGTTTAATGTTTAGCCTTTATTTAACAACCAGCCATCTTCACAAAATTAAGTGGTTACCTACACCTATACACCTATTAGCCACTTTACTTGTGGCTGTACTAGTTAATATAAATAATTTTTTATAAAAGTAAAACAGTAAATGACAAGATAATTGAAACCAGGCTATATAAATAGTTTTTTCATGACAAGATAATTGAAACCAGGCTATAAATAGTTTTTTCATTTAGAAAAACGGTTTATGAGTTAAATTAAAGCAATCGATGGAACAGTTTATGATGTAAGACAACTAATGCTTTCCCGATTATAAAATTCCCTTTCGGCAGTAGAAGTAATCTGATCTACTAATTCATATTTGAAGCCGGACAGCGGAGCTTTCTTTATTTTATTGATAGCCTTTCGATGCTATGGACGACTGGAAAAATGTCAAGTAAAGAAGAAACGGCGCTTCTTTGTTTTGAATAAAAAAGATAGTTAACTGAAATGTCAAGTAAAGAAGAAACGGCGCTTCTTTGTTTTGAATAAAAAAGATAGTTAACTGAAATGTCAAGTAAAGAAGAAACGGCGCTTCTTTGTTTTGAATAAAAAAGATAGTTAATTGAAATGTCAAGTAAAGAAGAAACGGCGCTTCTTTGTTTTGAATAAAAAAGATAGTTAGCTGTTTCTATGAAGAAAGGCAACTTTTTTTGGCTGATTGGATATATAAAATTCTAAGGACTCTCAGTTGTAGATATTAATATTTTTATTTTGAAAATCGAACTTGGGTAGGTGATGAAAAAGTCCCACTCATTTGCCAATTGAACACAACTCAATTGACTAAAATAAAATTATCTTTAACTTTAAGAAAATTGCCAATATGGAGAAACAGAAAATGAAACTGCTGTGCGATAATTTCATTATTAAGAAAAAAACGAACCGGAGTAGTCTTAGCACATCATGAAGAGCACACTACTGTTTTATTTGATACATGGACATATTGATATATGGATATATGGAAGTGGGTATTGTGCAGCACTACATAGATATACATTATATATATATAGCAAGTACTTCAGCTAAAGTTCTAAAACCTGTGCTGCTCGTACCGGAGAAAACAGTCAACGAGCTGAAGTCGGGCACCGACGGCGTTGCTGCAAATGTCGTATATGCGATCGGAAGCGTTAGAAACGCAGGAGGTGCAATCAGACTCAGAGATCGACTGCTTACAGGTGGCGTGGCCGTAGGCAGTGGGTGCGCCTCCGCTTCCTGAACGCGACGTCTTGTAGTCGTAATTATTGTAAGCGGTGTTTTGCCTCAAATCTTGGAGCACGTCTCGAAGATTATCGTAGAATGGGCTGCCCCGCGGGATCTTCTTCGTGTTACACTTCGCAGATACGAACTTCGTATCTGCGGCTTCTTCAGCAACGCCCATGACCACGATGACCAGCGCCAGCAACAATATTGCAAGAGAGCTATAAATCTGAAACTTGGACGACATGGCTGCTAACGAAATGAAATAAAATCAGCTCGGATGAAATTCTTCCCTTTCCTAAAACTGCAAACAGCAGACGTTATTGTTGCTTATCGGTGTGCCGGGCGGAGCCTACTTATAGCGCTTTGGATGCGTGCCTGGCTGAGTGCAACTTGAAGTTGTGATAAGGTAGAGGGTGAATTAGATTCAAGAGGGAAATTATGATTGCAGTTGTCTGTGTCATGGCGTGTCCAGCACACAGAGGCGTTACACTTGCACCGTACATAGTCACTTCGTTCACAGCGTCGGACTTGACGACACAATATAATAGAGAATATAATGCGCGTAAGTATTGGACACAAGGCAAAGCATAATAAATAAATTGGCCAATCGACAACTGCATTCTGGATAGTGGGTCCAACTGCATTCTGGATAGTGGGTCCACTTATTTTCTTGATTGACCTGTATTGGGTTTTGATTCTGGGATTTTTTGAATTAGTGGATTCTTTATTTTGGTTTTTTGTATGTGTAGTGGTGTAAGTATCTTCGGAGCTTTAATGATGGCTTTGAGAGTAGTGAGTGGTTCCTGAAACTTCTTGCAGTTTAGATTTTTTATGAAGAAAAGTAATTGATTCAACTGTTTGAATCATAAATTTTTATTGCACTATTTGATTCGTTTTGAATATCAATAGTAATTTTTTTTAGCTGAAAAAAAAATAAAATAACCAATCTTAAACTGCGAAAATCTAAAAAATTTAAAAGTCATATATCAAATCTTTTTCCATTAGCGAAAAGAATCAACCTCACATTATGGAAGCTCGTATCTTAAAACATTAGAATTTTGTAGCTGTTGGTGTTACAAAAAGTTACTTGAAGGTTACGTAAACTTTAGCTAGAACATTTGATTATTAATAAAGTAAAACATCGCAGTTAGCAATTATTATATGGCAGCCAGCCATATTAAATAATGAATTTATTGTGCACTTTTTATAGAAAATGGTATATAAAAGATATTTAACTCGATAGTCGTATTATTTCAACTTTGGGGGCGGAGGAGGGGTTGATGAATTTTCAATTTAAAAAAAAAACTGGCCAAATTTGATTGATTCTGTCATATTTCTTAGTTGCGTAAATGATTTAAGTTGCGTAAATGATTTAAGGACTTAACGCGTGTGTATATATTTTACGGTTACACATTGCACTTATTAAAAAGAAATTGAAAAATATTTCAATATGACATCTCGGTCTCCTCTTCACTGCAACGGTTAACTGCTCCAACATCCACGTACAATCTCAACGCTTTGTATCATTGTACCATCCCAACACTTCATCTCCATTCTGAGCTACTCCAATATATCGTTCAATCGTCCTATTCAAAGGTTGGTCTTATGAGAGAACTACTATAAAGGTTGGTCTTATAATAATGGAGCACTGTAACAAGAAAGTGATCGCTCATGTAATATTATTATGATAATAATTATCCGTATTTGTATTAATGGTTTGTAGTGGTGTACCTACCAACCATTCTATCGTCATTGCTACAACAAGCACAAATTTACGACAAAGCTACAAAATAGATACTGGTTTCCTTCTTATTCTTACTTTTTTTTACTAATCTAATATTATACTATCTTTTATTACTATCTAAGTAAAGATATATTATTTAAACCTTTAAACCATAAGGAGTATTTCAATCTATCTAATCTACTAACAAAATAAAAATCTTATTCTTCTTCTAATTATTCATCATACTTCCTATCGTCATTGCTACAACAAGCACAAATTTACGACAGGGAAAATTCTTGTGGATAAGCTTCTGTAAAATCGAGAAAGGGCGACTTTGTAGACATCCAACATATGGGTGAGGATCCACAAAGATGGCTCTGCATATCCACAAACGGGACACTACACAATTAGTGGTTGGTAGATAGAATTTCGACCAGCAATGGCATGCATACCAGCCTGTGGGGATCTACATATCCTCTAGAAGAAATTTTGTAGATTACCATCTGTAATGATGAGAAACTAGACAAACCCCATAGTAAGCCTAAGGGTATATTAGAGGCAGAGCAGATATAATGGTATTTGATAGTTTCTTGACTCCTTGGCAGATCATTTTAAATTTTGAAAATAAATGATTTTCTCTTGTTGCATTGAATTATGGTGATAGTCTATACTCTTTCTATTAACACAAACGCCTGGAAAGCTCAATACCAGTTTTCTGCATTCGTTGGAAAGTAGGCTTGTAGGTTATCTATTGTATGTATCCAAGATAGGAAGATGGTGTGTATCCACTGCAAATTGGTTTTACTGTGACATCTTTGAATTGATTAAACTCGATAACATAGGTGGATGAGTAGGTAGATTAGTGTTTTGCATATCTGCAACCTATGAACCATATTTACAATATCATCAAATTTGGTATGGTAGCTCTGAAAACTTTGATGCACTTTCTATCATAGTTTCTCGTATTGGCATAGATCAAGAACCCTATGGTTACAATCAAGATGTCTATATGCAATATTCTTTTTAAAAAAACCGATACATATATTGGGTCGAACATCTTCCAAATATTTATGGAAACATAATAATCCTATGCCCCTAAATTGTTACTTAATACACCTTTCAAATTTTCATAATTTTTCTAACATTTCACATTTTTTTCCCAAATATTGTAGATTAAGTGTTTAGACTATGAAAAATATTTTAAAATAATTCAAAATTATTTCAATATGGTTGCGTACCTGTACCTATTCCACATGCCATAATAAATGGCCAGGTTTCCCAACCATCCATCATCAGATGGCATCCACTCCTCTACACTGCTCCACCACTCCAACATCCACCTACAATCCCAACGCTTCACTGTATAGGTGTACCATTCCAACGCCACATTTCCATTCTGAGCTGCTCCAATATATCGTTGAATTGACCTCTTGAAAGGTTGTTCTTATGAGAGAACTATAAAGGTTGGTCTTATAGTAATGGAGCACTATAATCAGAAAGGTCTTATGAGAGCACTATAAAGGTTGGTCTTATAATAATGGAGCACTATAACCAGAAAGAGATCGCTCGGGTAATATTATTATTATAGTAATTATGTGTATTTGTATTAATGGTTTGCAATGGTGTGGCAGGTATTAGGCTCTGGCGGGTATTAGGGTGATCTCGCAACTACCTCCCATTTGCAGCTTCTTCCTTGAAGTCCCTCGTGGTATCATTAATTATACCATTATATATAGTTATTATTGATTACATTAATTATACCATATTCATTTGGATGGAATATTTGATTATGGCTACCCAAGCCATATGTTTTGTCTAATTCATTTGGGTGGATTTGATTATTGAATCCAAATTATTTGATAAGTTTTAAATCGTGAGTTGGAATGAGTATGTGGTAGCTAGTTAATTATTTAATTATTTACACATTACATCGAACGTTGGTTTATCCAGCGATAGTGAGAGAGGGGGATGAATGAGTATTGCTTTCTTTTTCTTTTATTAAAACAATTAGTATTAAAGAAAATATAGACAATGAATCAAACAAGTAGGGACACAAAATTTTATCGTGGAAACCTCAAAGAGAAAACCACAAACTCAACTCATTAATAAGATGAATTCTACAAAATTGTTTTTCTGCTACAACAGAAAGGATGCACCAACATCCCGGTTTTCTATCTACGCCTACATATAAGGATGCCACAACACCCCTATTTTCTAGCCACTACTAGAAGGAGGCTACAACCTCCTTATCAGGCTTCAACCTGCCCCTAGCACCACGGAGCCTTCCTTGATATTTTTGACTTCTAGATCCTTTTCTTAATTCATCAAATTTGCCTCTGGTAATTCTTCATTTTCTGGTCTCTTCCTTTCTTGATGCTTGTTTTATCGGCTCAGTAGAGACATCCTTCTTCAATTTCAAATATTTGTTTATATAACATCATGTATCTCATATTTTTTAGGTCGCATCTCTTCATTTTGAAGTTCGTGTCTTTTCACGTCGTGTCTTTCCAGAAGAATTAGATCTTGTTTATTAATTACTGAATTAAATCTCTCTTTAATTTATTTCTTGTAGACAAATTGTAAATATTTCGATTATATTGTAAACCTTTGGGGATAATTGTAACGTGTGAACATATTATAGAGCCTACATGCATATGTATGAACCGTGCGGCCAAATATATATGAGCTTGCGGCCATATATATCAGCCCCGCGGGCATGTATATGAGCCAGCCGGTATATCTTTAATCCCTGTGGGCATATCCTTAATCCCTGCGAGAATATCCTTAAGCCCTTGTGGACATATCTTTGGGCCCCTTTGTGGGCATATTCTTAAGCCCATGCAGTCATATTCTTAGGCCCTTGCGGGCATATCCTTAGGTCCCTTTTGTACATATTCTTAAGACCTTGTGGGCATAACCTTAAACATGTAACATACCCCTTTACTCAAAACATTTTATGTTTGAAGAAGACATTATTTTAACTTTTATCGTAAAGTTTTATATTTGGACAAGTGTCCAAGGATGACTGTAATTGCACAATATTATTATTTAAATAAATAAAATAGGAGACACTCACCCAAGGAGAGCTCTTGAAAGAGTGTTTACTCACCCACCAGGTGGAATGGAATCTGGGGTAGAAGGCAATGGACAAGTGGCAGCATCATGAGGCAAGTAACTAGCTCTTGGTATGGGACAACTCCCTTGAATTGTGGTCATAGTGCCTTGAAAGATGGGACTGGAGCTTGAGGCTCATTTATTGAAAACTGACCACTAAATACCTAGGAATATTTTTAAGAGCCATCGAATTTTGGATTGAGGTTCATCACTTTTCCTAACGAGGAAACTTACCTTGTGGTTCTGCTGTATGCACACAAGAGATTTGATGAGGGGAAAAGCTATGTTTTTTTATCATGGTGTAAGTCTACCTTGTTTACTGATGAGTGCATAGTTTTACTGTTGAGTGTAGAGCTTGAGAGTTTTTGGAAAGTCTCTATTGATTGCTAGTTATACATTTTGAGTGTCTTGCTTCTACACACAGTCTTCTACCTAGTGGTTCAATAAACAGGCTCGGGGGTCCAAAAGAAGCAAGTAGTTTGGCTGCTTCTTCTGGAGAAGGTTGGGAGGAACAGGCCTCCTTGGGTGTTTGTCCGCCCTATCTACAGTTACAGGTTCTAATTTCTAATTTATTTCTTAAGTAGTATCATTTGTTTATGTAGTTGTTAAGTTAGTATCCATTAGTTGAATATTGATAATGTAGGAATAAATGTGGATTTTTTTTATTTGTTTATGATGCTGTAAACTGTTGAATAGGTATATGAATTGATAGAATAATTGCCTTCCTTGTATTTTTCCACGCACTATTTTCTGTACCATACTATAGTACAAGGAAGGGGGATTAAAATTAGATAAATGATATGTAATGAGCATGATGAATGATAGCACAAACTCTGCTTATTTCCCTTAAAGATTTCCATTTTATGTTATGTTTTTCTTTTAAATTTTTCTATCTGTTATTTTGCAAATTTATTTATTACATGTCAAATCTCAAAAAATGTAACGACAGTCTTATCAAATAGACATTATCATGTTTCTATAGTATTAGAAGTAAACATCTTACTTTCTTCACAGAACCTAAGGTTTCATTGAAGATCAACTGTACCTTGCAAGTAAATAAAAAACTACCTAGTCTATTCTATTCCTTACAAAAAATCACAGTATGCAAACTCCATTTTAGACATTATGACATCATTATTGTTGCAGCAATAGATTAATTTAGGGTTTAACTACTTCATGTTTTCTAAACCTTTGTGAAAGACAAAAAATAGATATAATTCCTTATTATTCTGCTCATCCATTCAAGCTCCTAATAAGACTCTTATTTATCCTATATTATAATTATTTTAACATCAAAATAATTACCCATATTCACGATTGAAAACAACTATCATTACAAGCAAAATAAACCAAAACTGTTAACACATATATCGATTTTACCATAGGTCTTTTAATACAAAACATGTCTATATTTAGGTTTGTTAAAAGTAGTTTTCTTTTATCATTCTACCTCTTATCAAAACACACAGAACAATCTTTATTTTTATACGAAAGACCAAGTCTCAAACCATCGAAGAAATTTCCCAAATTTTTTCAATACAAACATCGATAAGGTTTCACACACAAACCTACTACTTTGTTTATCAATAGGATAAAACAATCATGATATCTTACAACCTATACATTGCTTAAACAAAACAAACAAGGATCGAAACACATAAACTTTAATAAAAGCAAAACAATCATTTAGGATGAATAGGGTTTGAAACTAGTTCACTGCCATAGGACCCAACCCCATCTTTTCGACAGAGTTTCAAAATGAAACCTAGAGCCTTATATAAACAAGTACAGAGCTGAATGCACCAAAAACAAGGCGTTTAGCCTAAGACTCATGACCATAATCAAAACATGATTTTCTGTTACTTAAACCAAGCCAACTTAGACGAAGAATACATTTCGACATCAAACAACAACAATAACTTAATAAAAGCATCGTTCGACAAAACTATAAAGAAGCGAGAATGGTTATCATCACTTAGTTCAACCTCTTCAAACTATCAAAGATATTCTTCAATAGAATGAACAAGTTTAGGGTTTGAGTACACAAAACGAAGCATGGCTTGTGGCTTTCGTCCTTTAACGCTAACAAACATCTCATAGTTAAAACATTAAAATATATTAACACAGGTTTTGGAGAAGTGCTCACAATCACGGCAAATGCAAAGAGTATTAAGTTACATAATCCTCTTTTCTTCATTAAAACAACCGTGGGTTATACCCATCAACATATATTACATTTCAACAAATAATTTTGCAGTGAAACACTACCAGTAGGTCGAGGATCCCCATCCTCTCTACTTTCATCTTTGGCTACCAAACCCTACAACAACAATAACAACGCAAACAACCTTCTAGCAACCTCAGTGGAAGTCTCGGCTAAGCCAGACAAAGGACCAACAGAGTCACCATAGGAAACCTTCGAGGATTACCAATTTTTCTGAGTGCTTGTCCCACTGCTGCTGCAAGCGAAGAAAGCCAAACACATTGTTCACCTGCCATGAAAACAATCTAGTTAAAACGAAGAATAGAAAGTTGGAAAGCAATTGCACACAAACTACAAACAGTAATTAACCTCATGGATTCTGAGGATGAAGCAATGACTTACCTTTTGAACGTAGGCAGTGAGCCAAAATCAAAACCCCCTGACAACGACGAGAACCAAAAACAAATATTGTACCAGCAAACAACAATAGAGTGGTTCGGCTCTGAGAGCCACGATGGAGATTTGAAGCAACACGTTACGAGTTCAAATCTCGGAGGAGAGCTTCTGTAACTAACCCTACTATCTCGTAGGCGGTCGACCTCTCCACCAAGCCATCACTATTACCAAATGAATGTCGAAGAAACAACCTCGATGAAAACATAGTGGAGAGACTAGGGTTTAGTCCAAAACCCGAGGGTATTACAAGATCAACGATGGATATCTTACCTTTGAAACACATCGTATTACGAACAACCACCATATTTATGATCACATTAATTAACACATCCACACAGAGTCCAGCTTGATAGACTTACGAGTTACACATTGCCCATCTTGACAACCTTGGTATTGTCCTCACAATTACCTTCACGTGACATGCACCATATTAGTAGCCACTCGGATTTCCACTAAGGTAGTTGGTAGGAGAATTTAATGTTAAGACCAGCAACGAATGCTTTCCAACGGTTAATCATTACGACCATTAATACCTTGTCCCACCAGGAGTTTGACATGTAGGTTTTGCTGCATCAAAATATAACACAAGGCTATAGTTACACTTCCCTAGCGTTTGTATTAGCAATGCATCAAACTAAGGGTTAAAGAGTCATTACAAGGTATGTATATTTTCATATAATCTCATCTCTTATACTTTTGCATATAGTTCGCATACGATAGGAAAAGCATGATAATCGCATATAGTGATATTTGCACACATGCACATATTTAACAACATGTGTATTGTCACACTATATTAAACCATTGCTGCAATATTATATTCAAACATATAAATGTAAACAAGGAAATGCATCAATTATATAGTTTACAACCTTAAAACTTTGACAAGCCACCCTTTTTACATAACCTTGGATCATACTCATATGATATAGGATATTAAATTTAAGTTTTCAAAACACAAATAAAGTATTAATATGTTGAAGATTTTCAATAGTAATGTTTTTACAAAACGAAACATTTTAGTATCGTATGCTAAAATTTCTCAAATACTTGAAACACCAGTACAAAATGAGAGATAAATGACCAAAAAAACGACCAAAATCTGCATATAAATGACTAATTTTGAGTTGGTGACCACTGGTAGCAAATTAGCGGTCATTTATCACACGACAAAAAATGTGGTCATATTTAGCTTGGTCATTTATAGCTTATCTTATGGTCATATATTTGGTTGTAAATTTGGTCATATATTTGGTCATTAATTGACACAATTAATGACCAAATTTATGACCATATTTTTTGTCATGTGATAAATGACCGCTAATTTGCTACCAGCGATCGCCAACTCAAAAGTGGTCATTTATATGCATATTTTGATAATTTCTTTTGTCACTTATTTCTCATGTTGTACTAGTGGTCATTTATATGCAAATTTTGGTCATTTTTTTAGTCATTTATCTCTTTTGAGTGGTTTAGAATATATATAGGGCATGGAGGAATCGAACCACCAACCTCTTGCCTATAAGGCAGGTGCTCTACCATTGAGATAACACCCTTAAATAGAATTCCTTATGGATTGACATGAGAATAAAATTTTCAAAAGTTAACACCATCTTGCCAAATTCTAGAAAAGGGTCACATACCTAGGTTGATTGAGGTAGAGAGAATATTTGACCAACTACAAAGATCCTACGAGCAATGTTACCTACCATCTAAAAAAATAAAAAATAAAAGATCTTCTTATTCCAAAAGTCAAAGACACATTAAAAAATACCTTTAGATATCGGGAAAATTTCTCCATAACCCCTTCATTTCCAACAACCATCGACATCCTTATCAACCATAGGAATAGATTCATACTCCAAAAATCCATCAAAGGAATTCACTTGCCAAGCAACCTTCCCCTAAAAAGAGAAAATCAGAATAAAAGAGATAAGTTATACTATAATTTGTAAAATGCTTATTCTTAGTATAACTAAAGAAAAAACAAATATTTATAGTGGATAATAAATAAATGGAAAGAAAAATCTAACTCTTATCTCAATTTTGAAGAAATATACTAGAAAAATAAATTACTCATCCAATAAATTACTACATACCTTGGTGGATGAAACTATAGAGAATGGTCGGCTACTTTGTGTGGTTAAAGGCCCACCACTATACCAAAATAGAAGAGGGTTAACAAGAATTTTTATTTGATATGCTAAAAAAAATAGGAGAAATAACTATCTCCTCAATAGTAAGAACTATTTCTAAACTCACCTTTTTAGCATCAATATTCTTATTACAATAATTCAATAGCTCACATCAAACTTACTACTGGTATAAAGTGCATATCATCTCAAACTAATTAACACGATCTAATGAGAACATATAGCATCCACCGATAAAGCCAACAATAATTCTCTAATCCCTACTCAATCTGGTTGTAATCAAAGAAAACCAATGTCAAGTCTCTCCTGTTGTATCCACCTACATATTGATACTCCATCAATACAATTGTCGATGAACCACCCCCTATATTAACAGCATACCTTCTTGGATAAAGTCCTTGTTTTACATCTCACACGCTTGTCATTTTTTTGAGGTACTCTGGTTGAACCCAATGACTATAGCTCTTTATATGCTTACTCTTAAATCCTTAGTTTTGGTTAGTTCTCTTGTTTCTATGGTCCCTTACCGGGATGATATTTTCTTTTGGTAGGGTGAAGAATTTGTTGACCAGCCTACCTAGCATGTCCCTGCATAGTAGGTATTCGTGCTTCTCCCATTGGTTCTTCCTTTGATTCTTGGTTCAAAGTGGCCATCTGATCTGGGTGTAACTAACACAATCCGCAAGTTACTCATCTTTATATCATCATGCAACATTCAACATTGTTGAGATATCTGGGCTTGCGAAATTCAACATTGTCTGATTAATCCTTGACTGAATGAAAATCTGGAATTTGCTTTGAAGTATCAATCTCCCAAAGCTTCGAAGAACTTGAGCATTCATAAAGTAATGTTATTATATCAATCTCTCAAAGCTTCTTGAAGCTTTCAAGAACTTGTGCAATTTTTAAAATGTTAGAAATAAGAGTTTTCTTCTAGAAAGCCACTTGTAGTATAGGAGTAGAGTTCATTAATTGATACCTACAATTACAAGAATTGCTGACGAGCATCCATTACCAAACACTGTTAGCTTTCCTGTAAGGAAGGAAACATTATTCTCATCAATTTCTGAAACCTGAACAGAAAGTGGCATTACATGCAACATATTACTTCAAGCAAGACAAAATGTTTAACAATCTCATCGACAACCTACTGAAGAGCATCCATTACCAAACACTGTTAGCTTGCCACTGTTAGCTTTCCTATAAGGAAGGAAACATTATTCTCATCAGTTTTTGAAACCTGAACAGAAAGCGACATTACATGCAACATATTACATCAAGCAACACAAAATGTTTAACAATTTCATCGATAACCTGCTGACTGAAAACAGTAATCTCTCTCGATGAAGTCAGTTGATTCTACAAGATATACATAAAAAACATTGGATACTCCTAAATACTATGTCATTATGCAGATAAAGGGACATTGTCAATGCTTAAGGAATTTGAAGGAAGGAAGAGTGAATGAGAATAGATAGCTTTAATTACATAATGCAACAAGGATAAGAATATTTGAAATATTTGGAATCCACGAATCTCATTTTTTAACAAGAAAAAACAAAATTAGAGATTAATATCAAACTACAATAAGACATCACATAATGAGTAAAAATATCTACATTAGATCAAATTTAAGCACAGGCGTGATAAAAATAATAAATTCCCCAGAAAAATTGTGTTTCTTATAGGATATCCTTGCATGTACAAAGAATACTAAACATCGTTAGGAGTATTAGACATCGTTTTCACCCAATTCAACTGTTTGATGAGTTTATGCATTAGCTTCAAGAATGTGAAGTTGTCACTACTTTTATTTTGGGAAATGTTTTGTTAATAGCCAATGTAGTAAAGATTTCCCATCTTTTATTACTGACTATGATACAGGTAAAAAGCCTTTGTTTGTGACTGAAAGGAACTTTAACAGATAAACATCTCCTCAACTGTTGTTTAAAGGTTGCTTTCATGTAGACAACTTATGCCTGAAAATAATTCCTGCAAACATTCCTTTATATCGAAGTTAGCTAGTTTAGATGGTTGCTCCAAGTTCATTTTATACCACTTTGTTCTATTTGACAAGGGTGCACTTCCATCTAGTTACTAGTTCCTAAAGAAAATATAGATTAAATTAAATCACCTGATCATTTTCTTTCGAGTCAAGGAACCCTCCATGCCCTCCACTGCTTGTGAATATGTATACAGGACCTAACACTGATAGAAAGTGGTTAGTCCAGACATTCTAGGAGCCAAAAAATAAAAATCAATATTTTGGCAGTAAAATTCTCCAAATAAAGTAGCAATAGGCATAGACAGTTGTGTTGCAAACTCATTAATAGAACAGTCAGTTTGGAAAGGACCATGGTGCTAATAGAACAAGAAATTAATTCAACAAGATCACAATCAAACAGATCTATTGCCAAAATGTTTCTAAACAGCCAATATGCAGATATTGCTTAGAGGTTCTACCATGATAACCCCCAATTACTGGATCCTGAGAAAGAAGAAGCGGTGTGTCAAGATCAATGAATCTGCACAAATGAGAGCTAAAATCAAATTTCCAAAAGAAACAAACACTGTATAATTATTATTACACATATCAACAAAACAAATAATTTTACTTGAAACAAACAAGACCAGCAGAAAGATGGCCAGGGTTAGTTTGACCAAGTTGTGTATCTTTTAAGATGCCACATGTTATTCTTCAGGAATTTGAAAGAAAGAATTTGACATTTCGGTAAAAATGCTTTGTTGAATATAATTTATTTATGCGTGGCCTGTAGTTTGTTGGATCTCATCTAAATGTAATATCCAGGTGCTAAAGAGAACAAAATTCAGGAAAAGAAAAGACTTTGAATAACACAGAGTAAAAACAATCCAAACAAATCAAAGCACAGATTAATTTTCCTGCGTTACATTGCAAGGATGACTCGTAGCATGAAATATCTCTATAACACATCAAGAAAAAGACAGTAAATTGGATGGCGTAACCCAATAATTTGACCCTTACTAATAAAAATTGGTTCATTCTTGTTTGTAGACTTTGTGGAGTATTATAAACACAATCGACAGAAGGTAGTCCTTTATATACAATAACCCTATTTGCCAAATAAATTGCCATAATAAAATCATGCTCAACAACAAAAGCAGTCTTCTTCGCATGAAGAATAAATTGTTTTATGACCTTTGCTGCAACAATACGCTGCTATGAATCTAAGTATGCACTTGGCTCATTAGTCAGATAAATGTCAGCAGGCTGCACAATAATAAAGGAAGCTTTGTAAGAAGACAATGAATTGGACAACGTCATAAAAAAACTCACTCACCCAACAATTTTCACCCGGTAATTTAATTAAAAAGACATTCTGGCATCACATATAAGTATATAACAATTAGAATAATTTCAACAATAGGAACATAGGATGGCAGGCAGATGGGGTGGATAGGAACATGTAGCCTTTGAATAATAGAACAAGGATCTATAGTGAGTCTAGGCCTTGACATATCATACCTTGCCGAGGCATAAGCATAATGCCACTCTCTGTAATTCTCCACCAGAAAGATTTACTACGTCTTGATCCATTAGTTATTTAATCTAAAGGGGTTTCATGACATAAAATGTGAACTAAGGGTGAGTGTATGAATCACGAATCTTTTGGTGCAATAACTACTTGATAGTTGACTGGAACTTTGGGATGATCTTCTGCGGTTTGTATGACACATTAAATTCGGGTATCTCGATGTTTTGAAATCAGAACCTGGGGATCTCTTCTCACAGTAAAGACAACAATCAAAACAGGAATGGAAATGGGAACAGAACCAGAAACCAGTTTTCTGGTAACATAGGACAACCAGCATGAAATTTCAAAACAAGTACGGACAAACAAATCCAAATTCACTTGAAAAAATACTGAGCAGTGGATCCCAATTCATTTCTGAAATCATGTAGTCATGCTGAATTTGTAATCAAAGTTTAATCTATTGGTATTTAATGGCTGAGAGGAACACACCTGATGTAATCAAGTGTAAGCTAAATTTGTAATCAAATTGTAATTTATTGGCATTTGTTGGGTGAAAGGAAAACACCCAATGTAATCTAGAGTAGGCGATCCATAATAGAGATAATCTGCTATTTTCAATCCTATTGTTATTGGACTCTTCACATTTCAATGAGAGTAGAGAGCAACCAAATTCCCCATCTCTTTCACAGCCAAAACGCTTGGTTAATTTATTATAGCTTCACCAAAAGCGCTTGGCACCAATCTTGCTATCAGAGCCGACACTTGCTAGTTTCTGGTAACATAGGACAAATTTCAAAACAAGTACGGGCCAACAATCCCAATTCACTTGAAAAACATAGAGAGCAGTGGATCCCAATTCATTTTTGAAATCGTGAAGTCATGCTGAATTTGTAATCAAATTTTAATCTATTGGTATTTAATGGTTGAGAGGAACACGCCTGATGTAATCAAGTGTAAGCAGTATTTGTAATTTATTGGCATTTGTTGGGTGAGACGAACACACCCAATGTAATCGAGAGTAGGAGATCCATAGTAAAGATAATATGTTATCTTCAATCCTATTGTTATTGGACTCTTCATATTTCAATGAGAGTAGAGAGCAACCAAATTTCCCATCTCATTCACAGCCAAAACGCTTGGTTAATTTATTATAGCTTCGCCAAAAGCACATGGAGCCAATCTTGCTATCAGAGTCGACACTTGCCAGTTTCTGGCAACATAGGACAAATTTCAAAACAAGTACGGGTGAACAAATCTCAATTCCCTTGAAAAAGATATAGAGCAGTGGATCCCAATTCATTTCTGAAATCGTGAAGTTGTGCTGAATTTATAATTAAATTTTAATCTATTGGTATTTAATGGCTGAGAGGAACACACCTGATGTAATCTGAATTTGTAATCAAATTGTAATTTATTGGCATTTGTTGGGTGAGAGGAACACACCCAATGCAATCGAGAGTAGGATATCCGTAGTAGAGATAATCTGCAATCTTCAATCCTATTGTTAATGGACTCTTCACATTTCGATGAGAGTAGAGAGAAACCGAATTGCCCATCTCATTCACAGCCAAAACGCTTGGTTCATTTATTATAGCTTCGCCAAAAGTGCCTGGCTCCAATCTTGCTATCAGAGCCGACACTTTCCTGATACAAGGGAATTTCGTTGCAATCGTCCAGGATAAGCTTTGGCTCTGTGAAAAACCCAACCAATCCATAATTATTTTTTTCAAGAGAAGAGAACTAGTTGTAAACCTCCTGTATTGTAAGCAATGGTTATTTAACTTAATATAAATCTGAAAATATGACAGTTACAAAATATTACCATCTAAAGTGCAATCCAGAAGGTGCCATTCCCATCATAGCGGGATGTTATCTAGAAGCCCCAGGAGATTGTCAATAAATCATTCGATGGTTCCTTTCTTTGGCCCTTCTAACCAGTACTTTTGAATGACACCTGTAATGAAAAACAAGGCACCCTTCAATAGCAGTACATGATTTGAATCTTCCCTTGAAGAAATTAATTATGATTGAGAGAATGAATGCAATGCATACAATGGAGTTTCACAGAAGACGAGGAAGTCGTGTTTTGCAGAGAGATTCATTCCGTTGGGAAGTAAATATCTTTGAGAAGCACGCTGGTTGTCTGGGGATGGTTCGCTCGCTACTGGTCCGATCCAGTCATCCATGCATGGGAGGAAGTCTTAAAAGATAAGGTTGGAAGGAAGGCAGGAAACAGAGAAGCTGGAAAGGGAGAAGGTCAAGGGAAGGTGAAAGAAGTAGGACTCTTAGGGAAAGCAGTACTGGAATGCAAGCAAGACTGGAAGGTTCTTCGAACGTTGGGCAATACATCTCCCTCGACCATTGACAAACTCCTCACACAGACATCTCCTTCATTTGGCCGCTCCTTACAAATAGGGGATTACAACATATTGTTTAAACTAGTGAAAAGGTATAGGGATTTGACCAAGATTCAATAGAAAAACCCTCTTCAACCAAAAAATGAAAAACCTAAGAAAACCAAAAAATGAAAAACCTAAGAAAACCAAAAAATGAAAAACCTAAGAAAACTCTGCAAATGTTGGAAGAACAATTCTGTTGTGGTATAATCCAATAATTAAAAAAATCAAACCCATCTTTCCATAAACCTGTAAAATACAAAACCTTCTTCAACTAAAACATGAAAACCCTAAGAAAACTCTTCAAATGTAGAAAGAAAAAATGGTGAAATTGGGTTAAGGATTGAAAACCTTGATGGGCAGATCATGATCCATTCTCCAACTCTTCTCTCCAATCTGCTCCTATGCTTAGCTTCTAATTAATTTCAACCTGTGCGTCTTCAACTAGTTTGCGAGAACCCTATCCAAATTTTTCATTGATATACCCTCCCTCTAATGTCCATCCATTCCTTTTTCATTGTGTTTGTTTTGCTTTTTATTTTTTTGTCCATCCATTCTCGTTTCATCATGTTTGTTTTTTATTTTTATTTTTATTTTTTGTTAATATTACAAATATTATAATATTTAGTTATAATATGTTATTATTATTTATACATTGTTTTATTAATATATTATGTATTGTTATATTATATTACATATATTATAATATTTAGTTATAATATGTTATTATTAATTATATATTGTTACATTTTTACATTATTATATTATATATTGTTATATTATATTACATATTGTTATTTAGTTAGATTGTTTTAATATTATATTATATATTGGTATATTATATTATATATTGTTTAATTTAGTTATAATATGTATTATTATTTATACACTCTTTTATTATTATATTATATATTTTTATATTATATTATATATTGTTTAATTTGAGAATTTTGTATGTTAAATGTTTTAGTAATATAGTTTTTATGTTTTTATATATAGGAATTGTATGTAGTAATATATTGTATGTTGAGTTATATATTATAATATAAAAACTATATATATATTTTCAAGTATTTTATTTTTACTTTTTGGGGTAAGTTTATAGAGATACTAGGTAAAAATATGAAAAACATTCACATTTTGTAGTTTTCACTGAACAATTACTGTTATGCATGCTTACCATCAATACAAGTTAGGCAAACAAAATGCAGATCCGCACTAACACTAAGATCAAGAGTCGACAAAGCAGGGTATTTTTTAAGGATTCTACACTAGTACAAAATGAGAGATAAATGACCAAAAAATAACCAAAATCCACATATAAATGACCACTTTTGAGTTGGTGACCACTGGTAGCAAATTAGTGGCCATATATCACGTGACCAAAAATGTGGTCATATTTAGCTTGGTCATTTATAGCTTATCTTATGGTCATATATTTGGTCGTATATTTGTCATTAATTTGGTAATATATTTGGTCATTAATGGTCACATGATAAATGACCACTAATTTTCTACCAGCGATTGCCAACTCAAAAGTGGTCATTTATATGCATATTTTTGTCATTTGTTTAGTCACTTATCTCTCATGTTGTAATGGTGGTCGTTTATATACAAATTTTGGTCATTTTTTTAGTCATTTATCTCTTTTTAGTGGTTTCACAATATAAATAGGGCATGGTGGAATCGAACCACCAACTTCCTGCCTATAAGGAAGGTGCTCTACCATTAAGCTAGCACCCTTAAACTTCAACTTTATTTTGATCTATTTACAGTGAATTGAGGTACATATTTTTTTAACATACAGGGAAGTAAGGGCGTTCCATATGTAAGAAATTTCACCTTCATTTCTTTTAACAAGGAAAAACCTTCAAAACATTAACACTGATCTTAATTTACTGCTGCTTATGAGATGAATGTGTCATTTGCAGCTATAACACTTATGGTTTATTGTTGTTTAATGTGTAGACAGGAAATTCCTTTGTCTTTTCTCCAAGGAGTATCCGCTCCATCATTACACTTCAAATTACTCCTCTCTTTTCATGTTGCATATATCCAATCTTTGTTTTTCAGCCAGAGCGTTCAGTCTTACAAACCTGGAAATTCACTGTGTTGTTTCAAATAAGTTATGTCAAACAAGTAATCTACAATGTGTGCCTTCTTCCAACACTTCACCTTCTTTCAATCTATAGGCAGATTAACACAATACCCTAAGAAAAATACTGCTTCTATAGGTTTCCACGTTATGCTACAGGTATGGACTCTGAAGTGTTCTTGTATCATGTAATTCTGGAAAGAGTTATAACCTTTGCCAACTCTTCTTTAGGCAAACCCAAATTTCCTTGGAAGCATGAAAATGGATTTGTTTCTGAGCATACATAATAGTGACTAGGTCAATGCCCCTTCCCAAAGAATAATCCTGATTAATGATTACATTGCCAACAAATAATGGAGCTAGAACTAGTACATAAGCAGTTAGAAGCTATGAATAATAGCTGCTGATCTAGCACAAGACTGCCATAATAATCCCATACTTCTTTCCTAAGTCAGCTGATTGTAATCTACCATTCTTTAGGGTGTTGGATCAACAAACCTGATGAGCATCTCAGATGTGGCTCTAAACTGATTTCATTAATTCTTCTGTGGCTTCATGGTATGGTAGACTTGTATCATGCTATTTCTGATTTCACAATCATTCAAGCAGCAAGAACATACCATCATGCTAAAAGTATGACCTCTCCTTTCTTGCAACTTCCATATCCTCATGGCCTCCTTTATGCAGATTATGAACTATGTAGAACATATCAACCATCCAAGCAAATATCATATTTTGAAAGAGCTAGAAAATAATGTTTAGATTTGCTATACTATCATTAAAATTTGCCAAAAAGAAAATGTTGTATCGTGGTATGCATTCATTGGTGTATCAGATATGCACTATGTGGAAAAACATCAAATGAACCACTGAACGGGAATATTGAAATGCATCCAGAGTGAACTGCCCCACCATTATGTTTATTTCTGGGATTCCACTTAGATTGCAAAGAGGAAGCATGGCTTTTAATGTCATCCATGTCTTCATTTAAAAAAGAAACTCAGTTTTTGATATCTTCTGACATTGTGCCTGAGCAATTCAGTTTTAGCATAAGTTTTTCTTGTAATTCTACTATTATCAACATTACGTGCCATACTGTAAGATGAAAACACTATTGATAATCTCCTGATTTCCAAAATAATTATAAAACTAATAACACGGGTAACTAGAGCTGGTCGTTATGTTATTCTATATATTTCTTGTTGACAGAGAGAATTCAAAAGGAAGTATGCATCCATTGGACAATTTACTCTTTTGCAGTGGGCGGTCCATGGAGCCGGCCTTCTGCTTCAGGTGGTGATATGAACCTGCTTCCCATTTCCTTTGAGTTGTTTAACTCCATTGTGGCTAAAATCTATGTATTTATTACTCCAGAGTCATCAGAAATGGTTCAACTGAGCACAGGAGATAAAGTATTTATGTCTCTCTTCCCACTATGTGCTCTCCCCCTTTTGATGGGCTTTGTTTGATCCATGTTGCATATGGCTTTTAAGGCCAACCATCAATTCCCATCTTCTATTGTAAGCATCAATATTCTATTGCAGAATCGGGGCCATAATAAAAAAAATTCTCCAGTTTCTTCCATGGTGCCTGTGTAGGTGAATTGAAAAATTAACGCTGTCATTTTTTTTTCATGTGTATAATTCAGATTCCCTATTGCCTTGGTGTTGGGATGGTGTTTTTGGCCTAATTCATGATTGTATGTGATAGAAACAATTTTGATGGATTGTGTATAATAAATATGACTGGTGTCTTGGGTAACTATTCAAGTTATTTGCCATGAGCAGCATTGGCCTTCAAGGTCAATTTAGATCCTGATCTGTACTCGTTGAAATTTGAAGCAGTCAAATGCTATATAGTGTCTTACTAATGAAACTAATTACTTAGAATATAAGAATAACAAGGACAAAAATTGATGAGCTTATTGTAACTGAATTAGAGAGATAGGAATTGTCTAGGTATACTAAACATAAACCTTGTGGATGTTAGTTACATCCAAACAATTTTAACCAACTTTTGTAGATGACTCAATGTTGAGATGCTTTTACAGGTAAACTTACACTTATGGGTAAACAAGCTTCAAGCTATCAATATTACAAAGCAACCAATGAATATCGTTAATAACAATACTTGAATTATCTCTTTATGACTTTGCCCCTCATCTGTCACTGCTCAGAGAACTTAGAAGTTTTATGGAGGTAAGCAATTGTTGTGTGGGTAAATGCATGCCTTGTCATGTCCTGCACTCTAGAATCACCGATGGAACTCTGCAGTTTCACAAACTCTCTACTACTGTGTATTAAATATATAGCCTTTGGAGGGGCATGGAGAGGCTCCTCATTATTTTTTTACCTTTTAAGTAGCAGTTTGATCATTGAGAAGTTCCTAAACTGACATCCTATTGGTGTTAATTACTAAAATTGGATATTTGGCCTTGATGGTATACGGTCTTTGTTTTCAGATTTAGTGGGTCATATTCCAATGAAATAGTATAATCCTCTTCCAAATACATCATGTTGTCTTTTTGTAGTTGCATGATCAAGATACCTATGGATATATATTATCTTTTATGATGCTTATAATAGAATAACACTTAAGAATATATGTTTAAGTGTTCTTTGGTGTCCCAACTATCCTATATCCATGTTAATCCCAGATCTATCAACCAATGAGAGGGATCAAATCCATTGAGTATATCCCTTGAGGTTCAAAATTTTTGATGGTGCAAAAAGTAGATGATCCCTCACAAAAGGTTTTCTCCTTGAAGGATTTGATCTCTGTTAGAGCTGGATAGACCCAAGGTTATATGATGGATATGGGCTAGTTACTATTAAACAGTATTATTATTTTTTAATGTTAACATCTGATGTGATGTCAATGTTACACTCTCACTCATGACACATATCGCCTTTGGGCTGTAGAATGAGCCTTTCAATAACTCACTACCTCCGAGGCTAATCTGAGAGCAACTATGTTTTTGAAGGAAAATATATTTTCACTGACAATATTCTAGTTGTTCTCATGGTATCGCCTTTAACCACTCGAAGATCTACTCTGGCTATAAACAAGAATCTTTCACTTCTCACTACGTGGGACACTAATAGGTTACAGTTCTATATATTTGATATGAAACACTCATATGAAGGCCCCCTCTTCCAAATAAATTCTCTTAGATTATGCTTCTAATTCATACTACATAGTTGCAAATATTGGTGATAGATTGGGATATTTAATAATTTCAATATATTTTGAGTTTTTCAACTCCCCGATGCTATTGGTTGAAAAATCACTGTATTCTTGAGGGGTATGAAAATATCACAATACATCATCAAAATACTGTGAGATGATGGAAACTAGTGGTTGGATCAGGAGATTTTCTGAAAAAATTGGATTCTTTTTGTCATTTTGAAGAAAAACAGGGAATTGAGAACAAGGAATTACTCAATGTTACCTTTGCTTGTAAAAGGCTTACAGAGGAAGGGGTTTCTTTAATTTTTTTTTTAAATGAAAAGAAAGGGGGTTTCTTTATTTTTATTTTTTAAATGAAAATAATCAGGAGATTTTCTGAAAATTTTGGATTCTTTTCTTCATTTTGAAGTGCAAAAATAGGGAATTGAGAACAAGGGGTTACTCACTATTACCTTTTCCTGTAAAAGGCTTACAATGGAGGGGGTTTCTTCAAATTTAAAAAAAAATGAAAATAATGGAATATTTTAATTTTTTGAAAGTTTGCCGATATTTTCCTCAATATTTCTGATAATTTTATTTTTGGATCCTTGGTGTAATATTTGTTGACACGATATTTGTGAGATTGCTTCTAATAAGAGAGCACTTAGAGTCCATGTTTATGTGTATATCTCATTTCCTTTGAGGCCAAAACTAGAATTTTGAATAACTATGCTGCTGAAGGAAGAAATTATTTCACTGACAATATTCTACTTGTTTTCATCGTACCACTCTTAAACACTCAAAGATATACTCTAGCTATAAGCAGGCATTGTCTTCTTTTCATTGACTGCAACAATAGTTCTATGTTTTTGATATGAAACCAACTCATATGAAGGGCTCCTGCCCCTATAATTGTTATGATGAGAAATAGGAATATTCAAACACAATGATCTAGGAGTTCAAGAAAGAATGGAAGGAGTACTTGCTAAAATATTCATTGGAGGATGATGTTATGCTGACCATACTCTAGTTATTTTCAGAACAACATCCTCTAACCAAACAAATATCTTTTACAAGTAGGTTCTCTCTCTCTCTCTCCCTCTCTCCCTCTCTCTCTCCTATGCCATGGGACTGTCTAACAGCTTGCAAGTCATGTCTTCGAGATTAAACAAATTGACTAACTGGCATGAAGGGCCCCAGTATTCTTATGATGATTGGTTAGTGTAATAAAAAAAAAAATGTTGGGAGTTCCATAATGATTGGGAGCACTTCAATAGGACTCTAATAGAACTATGAAACAACTCCCTACATTTGGAGGGTGCTAATTATTGTTATATGCTTGTGGCATTATTCTTGTTTGTCTGAGAGAAGTCGGAAAGGTCCACTGGAGTCTTCAGAATAAAAAAAGAAATGGGACTATTTAGTCTCTCTTTTTAGTCTCCACTCTTAATAAATATGTCAAATCTTTCAGTTTGTTTTATCATATAGTGGTCTTGAAGGCTAGGAGAATTAAGACCAATTATTCCCCCTTTTTTTCTTTATAGTTTTTGGATCTTACACCGTCAAGATTCTTGTAGGGTGTTCTTATGTATCATAGTCTTCCCTGGAATTATGAACTTCTGAAATATCACATGTATCAAGGGATTCCTTGCACTCTGCTCTTTTTAGATTAGACATGGATGCTAATATAAAACACTTATCAATGGTTATGCTGGAGTGCACTAACAATCATAACCAGTGTTGCAAATATCTCTTATTTCTCCATTGATTTTCGAGTTGGTGATTTGACTGTTATTTTCAGAAATTTTCATTTCTCTGTATATTCCTACTGATATTCTGTTATTTTTAGACATGGCTGCTAATCTAAAACACTTATCAATGGTTATGCTCCAGTGCACTAACAATCATAACTAGTGTTGCAAAATGGTTATGCTCCAATGCACTAACAGTCATAACCAGTGTTGCAAATATCTCTGATTTCTCCATTATTTTTCAGGTTGCTGATTTGACTATTATTTTCAGAATTTTTCATGTCTCTCTTTATTCCTGCAGATATTTTGTTATTTCCCCTTATATTTATGTTAAGTTTCTTTCCAGGCCCTTGTCGATATATTCCTTGAAACGATATTTGCAACAATGCTCATAAATCTGATAACTGGCTAGAGAAGAATCCAAGGACTTTAAGTTGCATATTCATTAAGGAATTGGAGTGTAAACAAGAAAAACGGTGGTGGGTATGGAAAAGTATTTTTTTTATGATATACATGCTACCTTGGTATTTTCCACATTCATCATTGGCATTTTGATATTTGGAAGTTTGGTTGCATCTTCTCCATGGATCAAATGCACCTACCAGTGAATATTTTCTCTAGCCTTGATGCTTTTCTATTTTTATTGGAGATTGGAAATAGATTCTCAAATAAGCAACTTGTTTTTAACTGTAATAAATGAGCTTGGGGACAGATTTATTCAAGGATTCTACCTCACTCATAGCTTGTCATCCCACATGGCATATGTCTAACTTTGACATGCATTTAAATTTTATAAGTACAGATGTTGGAGAATGGCCTCATGTTATTTTTAGCCTTTATGTACCTTATGATTTAGATTACCTGCTTTAGTTAAAGAAGTAGAGAAATTATTTGAATATGACATGAACTTATGTGCTTTTAAGGCAGTATTGTTATGTTAGACATATGAATGTTATTAGCATCAATTAGAGTTCCATGGTGCTTGTTCTGCCTCAAGATTCGAATTATTAATGTATCTTGTCTACTGAAGTAATAGAGTTTCAGATTGAAGGTTAAATCATAAGATTGAGAAACATAATTAATTTCTCATTTTGAAATTTATTTAAGGTTACTTTGGTTGATCCTTCCTATTGTGCATATTCTACAAAATTCAAATCTTGAAAACCATGTAAAGGCCTTGTTTAGGAATCTTCACAATGTAGTAGGAGCATTTTCACGTGACTCTATTCCAGAAGTTTTTGGTGGAAGGATTCATGGATATCATCCCATAATAGGGATGAAATCTGGAACTTTACTTCATGGTATAACTCAGTCCATATAGAAAAATCAATGCTCAAATATTCCTCAACAAGGTGGTGGTTCACATACTTTGTTGGGAATGACCAAAAGCTTATAGGCTGAGGTTCATGTATCACCTTCTATATGCATTTCTAGTGGTTCAAACAAATCTCTTTAAAATCTTCTAAGCAATAGTATGCTTAAGAGTTCTACCATAAACATATATGGTACATACAAGTAAGAGTTGCAAAATAGAAGCTACTCTATTAAGTGCACCACTATAGTTTAAGATTAGTAAATATGATCAAGTTTGTGCATGGTTTAGCTGCAGTGGAAACAAGTACAGGGAATGGCAAAATGAACGTGGAATGGAAGGCCCAACTTTTATAGGAGACCAAAACTGTTGCGATGAAAATTATATGTTGAACATAATCCACATATCCATATGCAAAATACAACTCAGAATTTGTCACATAAACAAATAAGAATCTGACACCAAATTTCTAAAAAGGGGTAGACATGTAGATTTATGTCTATGAAATTCCATATAACAGTGATTTTCATTGGACAATAAACATAGGAAATACAGATTCTACAGAATTCAAAGCTTGAAATCCATATAAAGGCCTTGTTTAGGAATCTTCACAATGTAGTAGAAGCATTTTCATCTGACTCTATTCTGGAAGTTTTTTGTGGAGGGATTCATGGATATCGGCCCATAATAGGGATGAAATCTGGAACTTTACTTCATGGTATAACTCAGTCCATATAGAAAAATCAATGCTCAAATATTCTTCAACAAGGTGGTGGTTCACATCCTGTGTTGGGAATGACCAAAGGCTTATATGATGCGGTTCATGCATCACCTTCTATATGCATTTCTAGTGGTTCAAACCAAGCTCTTTAAAATCTTCTAAGCAATAATATGCTTAAGAGTTCTACCATAAACATATATGGTACATACAGGCAAGAGTTGCAAAATAGAAGCTACTCTGTTAAGTGCACCACTACAGTTTAAGATTAGTAATTATGATCAAGTTTGTGCATGGTTTAGCTGCAGTGAAAACAAGTACAGGGAATGGAAAAATGAACGTGGAATGGAAGGCTCAACTTTTATGGGAGACCAAAACTATTGCGGTGAAAATTATATGTTTAACATAATCCACATATCCATATGCAAAATACAACTCAAAATTTTTCACATAAACATATAAGAATCTCACACCAAATTTATAAAAAGGGGTAGACATGTAGATTTCTATCTATTAAATTCCATATAAGATTGATTTTCATTGGACAATAATCATAGGAAATTCAGTACAAAGGAGTACCTCCAGTCCAACGCAAAGATAAGGGACACCTTACTCCTTGAATGGTATACAGGGTCTGTAGATGACTGGAATGTATGAAGATAAGAGCTCAGAATCTCAGTAGTATACCCATCAACTGTTTAAATAAGTGGCAGCTTGCTAAAGTACTGGGAAAAACCTGGTGTATATTAATTCTTCACACAAAAATCAACAGTACTCTTTCCTTCACCCAAATCGACCTTTGTAGATGTTAAAATGCGCTCAAACCGGGTCTTAGCATAAATGATGGAATAAACTAAACCAACTATTCTTCAGGGATCATCAATTTCATATCTTCCATGAAATCCTCTACATCCCTAGTTCCATCGAGGACTTTGTTCCTCCTTCGACCGATCCAACAAGAATAAAATGACCAGTCAGTAAGTCCTCTAAAACAAGATATATAAGCCATGCAGGGTCTATCCATCAAATTCAAAAAGCTTCTTAGATGTTGTTTTTATATATAAAACCCTGGATGCCCGTTGAGGGTTCGGAGGCATCTGGCGCACTCTTTTTTTATAACGCAAACTATTGCAACCTAATTTTGTTAAACCTTATAAACAAATACTTCTTGGAGCACACCGAACGAGAAGCCATGACTCATTAGCTTGAAGCCAAGAGCCCATAACCAAGGGATTTGTGATGCATCGACCTGCGCATGGGAGGTTTTTCTTCTTTTCCTAACAACAATGGCTTGATCCATACCATCCACTTGCTAACTAACGGTAGAAGAATGCCTAGTCTGACACGAAACAACCCATTCTCTGTTAGCTTCTGACAAACGATAGTAGAATGTGTCTTTTCACTGTGTGCCACAATTGATCTCGCTAAAGGTTGAGAACTCCATCCGATCCTCACAAATAGAGATTTGCAATAATGAAACCTTCTTGTAGTGGCATGTTTTTCCCAAGAAACTAACCGGTGTGTGGAAATGAAGATAAGGGTGCCCCCCCCCATCAAGTCTGAAAAAACTCATGCAATGGGTATTCTTCTCCACAAAGAAATTGATATCAATGATGTACATTAGTGCCCTCTTTTCCCTTTGTGCACAACTCGACCTCCAACTATGAAAGTAGCAAGCAGAGATTAACAATGTGGAGGAAGGGAAACTAGCCCTCCTTCTTTGGCAGTAGAAATGGAAATATCGGATGATAATGTACTTAGCTCCTCTTTTAACAAGTGCACCCTTCCCTCAATTGTTTCTCCCATTTCAATGGATGCGCCCTTCTTGGAAAACAATCTTTATGTCAGTCCAAGAGACCAAGATCTGCACTCAAAACACAAATTTGATGAAGCTCAAAATCTCCAAATTGCTAATCCTGGATGAATCCACTCTGAAGATGGATTTGGTTTTTCATCCAAACCACGGAGAAAATCAAAGAGAAAATCCAAGGGATTGGGGAATGAGAGAAAACCCTCTTCAACCAAAAAATTAAAACCCTAAGAAAACTATGCAAATGCTGAAAGAACAACTCTTATGTGGTATAATCCAATAATTAAAAAAATCAAACCCATCTTTCCATAACTCTGTAAAATATAAAATTCCTCTTCAACTAAAAAATGAAAACCCTAAAAAAACTCTGCAATTGCCCAAAGAAAAAATGGTGAAATTGGGTTAAGAATTGAAAACCTTGATGAGCAGATCACGATTCATTATCCAACGCTCCTCCGCTTCTCTCCGATCAACTCGTATGCTTAGGTTCTAACTAATTTCAACCTGTGAGTCTTCAACTGGTTTAGGAGAACCCCAACGAAATTTTTCATTGACATACCCCTCCCTCTAATGTCCATCCATTCCCATTTCATTGTGTTTGTTTTGCTTTTTATTTTTTTTATTTGTTAATATTACATATATTATAATATATTTAGTTATAATATATTATTATTATTTAAACATTGTTTTATTATTATATTATATATTATTATATTATATTATATTACATATTGTTTAATTTGTTTTTTTATGATAAATGTTTTAATAATATAGTTTTTATGTTTTTATATATAGGAATTGTGTATAGTAATATATTTTATGTTGAGTTATATATTGTAATATAAAAACTATATATTAATTTCAAGCATTTTATTTTTTATTTTTTGGGTAAGTTTGTAAAGATACTAGGTATAAATATGAAAACCAATCACATTTTGTAGTTTCCACTGAAAAATCACTGCTATGCATGCTTACCATCAACACAAGTTAGGAAAACAAAATGCAGATCCGCACTAACACTAAGATCAAGAGTCGACAAAGTAGTAACAAATTTCAAGTCCTTGATCTTGAAAAAAATATGAACCATAAAGATCTTGATCTTGCAAAAAATATGAACCATAAAGGTAAGGAAGCTATGTGCTTCCTCGAGAGTATTAAACTTCCGCTAAAGCCTTCGTGATCTGCTAACACCAGATCAGAGAGAACATGCTTGTTCTAAAATGGTCTTGTTCCTAGTAGACTAGAGCCGTTGTTGCCATCTATCTATCGTCATTTATCACTCTTCTTCCTGCATTGCTAGCTCCACTAATATTTTGCAACTCCAAGGAAGGCGGAAGATTTAAGTGCTTTATTTCATCGATGTGAATCACTAGATCTGCTAGAATCACTAGGTCCATAGAAGAACCCACCAGTCAGGCACTCAAGCACGGTCCTTATAATGAGCTTTTAATATAGGCCCTAGGGAAAATTATACATTCACTTCAACTCTTGAAAGAGTGCAAAAGAAAAAGAAAAACTTGCTAACGCCGAGGAGGGGGAAATGTCTATTGAGTGAAGTAAAAGGCCTTCTCTATTTGAGTGATCCATATTGCTAAGGTCGACCCTTCACCACACCCCCCGTTATGTGGCCAATGTGGAACACTGCTATGGAACGTATAATTACAATAGGTTTCAGTAAGCAAATTGCCAGCAATATCTATATTTTTGCATCACAGAAAGGCTCTAAATTGTCAAGAAGAAAGAATTTACTCTCATAATTAAAAACCCCACACGGGGTTCGAATTGGGGATAAAAATTACAAACTATTGACATAGGGTTTGGCCGTCTGAATTCACAAAATATTAAATAATACCATAAATACAATGGAACCGAAGTGATAAAGGTAGGTATTGTTACTTCGAGCATCATTGTGATGCAGTAGTTGAGCTAGGGTTTCGAACCCACCCCAAAGATTTTTGAAAAAATTGATGGCGCAATATAGATGATCTGAAGCAAAATCAAGAAGCCTATCACATAGATATCCTTGCAACCATATGGATAACTTTACTTCCTATGTGCAATTCATGGAGATCACATGGAGATCCTTGCAACCATATGGAGAAATTTGCTTTCTCTAAGAAATTCGTGCAGATCAGATCTATTGGAGGCCCTATTTTATTTTATTTTCCCTCTCAATCTATTTTTTAATTTACCGCTCATTCACTTTTCATTTTTTTTGAGTTTCCCCCTATCTATTACATTTGTTTTGTTTATATTCTTTTTTTTCTTAATTTGTTAATACTAGTTACATATATTAATTATATAAATATATATTATAATAGCTATACAATATATTAATATTGTATATGGATGAAAAGATATAGGGAAAAAAGGTTTTTGATAATTTATTTATTTTATATGTGAAAGGAGAAGGGGTTAGGTATTATGGGGTTTTATTATTATTATTATTATTATTCAAGGAGATGGGAACAAATGGATTTTTACAAAAAGGGAGGAATTATTTTTTCTTCAAACTGGAGGATATTGGCTATTTCTTGTAAGGGAGGGACCTAGGGGGACTTTAAAGATTTTCAAACTCAGGTGCAGAGAGAACCATGGTGAATGAATGCAATATATGGAGAATTAATGGAGGTTGTGAAATTGACAATTTTTAGCTAACATGACACAAAAAATGAACTTGTCGAAACTTTAAAAGATTGTCGAGATGGTCAAACGACGATGGTTTTGTTCAAACAAAATATGAACACAACCAGTACAACAAGCTGAACAGAGTGACACTAACTTCAGGACATGACAATTTCAAAAGGGAAAGACGACAAATATCTTATAATACTCAACTCAACCACATGTCGAAGAACTCATCTATCACTTGATAAACTATATGCAAGTCATGATGTGTTATCTAGATATCAACTCACCACACCCAATGCACTAATTAGTAGAGAAACCCCTAAATGAGTATCTCAATGATTCTCCTATCGTCTAGCACAATAGGTATTGGGATGGCCTCAAAGAAATAATCCCTTAGAAGACATGTATTGAAAAATAATCCAAGTTGTGTACTATTAACGTTACAATTTACTAAATTTTAACACTGCAGATGGGTCTCCGAATCCATCTGCAGTGTTAAAATTTAGTAAATTGTACAAATTCATTATCAAAATTATAATTTTCCGCTGTTGGAATGACACAACTAAAAATGACCACATAAATGACCAATTGTTATGTGGTCATTTTTAGTTTAGTTCTTATCTCGTGACCAAATTGGTCAATTATCTTGGTCATTTTTAGTTTAGTTCTTATCCCGTGACCAAATTGGTCATTTATCTTGGTCATTTTTAGTCAGTTCACTTAAAATTTCTCAATTTTGGTCATTTATCCCTTGAAAAAGTCGTGGTGACCAAATTTTTTGGTCGCCTGGTCACTTATCTCTCATTTTGTACTAGTGCTAATATTATACTTAAGTATAGTAATCTAGGCGATAATTTGGATTGAAAAAAACATTTATATAGATAGGTAGGCGAATATTACATTTTAAACATACAATTTACTACTGAAACGTGTAAATTTTGGTGAATATTGTGATAAAAAACATATTTTATGTAAATATAGGCGATATTAGAGACTAAAAATGGTCAAATAGCGAATTTAGTTTTTGGGAAAAAGTCCAAAAAATAGCCAATTGGCGAAATTTTGCCCTTAAAAATTACCCTGTGACAAAGTAGTAACAAATTTCAAGTCCTTGATCTTGCAAAAGATATGAAACATAAAGGTAAGCAAGTTGTGTGCTTCCTCGGGAGTATTAAACTTCCGCTAAAGCCTTCATGATCTGCTAGCACTGAATCATAGAGATATTTTTACTCTAGCTCTGATTATATTTTTACATGCTTGTTCTAGAAATGGTCTTGTTCCTAGTAGACTATAGCCATCGTTTCCCTCTATTTGTTATCATTAATCTCACCTCTTCTTGCATTGTTAGCTCCACTGATATTTTACAACTCCAAGGAAGGAGGAAGATTTGAGTGCTTTCTTTCATCTATGTGAATCACTAGATCCGCTATAATCACTAGGTCCATAGAAGAACCCACCAGTCAGGAACTCAAGCACAGTCCTTATAACGCGCTTTTAATATACCAGGCCTCAGGGCAGATTATAAATTCACGTCAACTCTTGAAAGAGTGCAAAAGCAAAAGAAAAACTTATTAACACCGAGGAGGGGAAAATGTCTATCGAGTGAAGTAAAAGGCCTTCTCTATAATTTTAGTGATCCATCTTTCTAAGGTCGACCCTTCACCACACCCCCCAGTATGTGGTTGATGTGAAACACAACTTTGGACCGTCTAACACAATAGGTATCGGGATGGCCTCAAAGAAATGATCCCTTAAAAGGCATGTATTGAAAAATAATCCAATTTTTATACTATTAATGTTACAATTTACTAAATTTTAACATGCAGATGGATTCGGAGACCCTTTAGGGTCTCCGAATCCATCTGCAGTGTTAAAATTTAGTAAATTGTACAAATTCATTATCAAAATTATAATTTTCCACTACTGGAATGACACAACTAAAAATGACCAATTGTTTTGTGGACATTTTTAGTTTAGTTCTTATCTCAAGACCAAATTGGTCATTTATCTTGGCCATTTTTAGTTTAGTTCTTATCCCATGACGAAATTGGTCATGTATCTTGGTCAATTTTAGTCAGTTCACTGGAAATTTCTCGATTTTGGTCATTTATCCCTTGAAAAAGCTATGGTGACCAAATGTTTTGGTTGCCTGGTCACTTATCTCTCATTTTGTACTAGTGAAATTTACAATTTACACAACGATGAAATTGAAGTTAATATTATGATAAAAATTTAAGTCCTTCATTCTAGGATGCATTTGAAGGAGAACTGTTAGAATGACCCTCCATTATGGCGACCCATATAGAGGCTAGAGTAGTTGAATGACTGTTGCGATTTATGCAATTTCAAACATGGTTTTAAAGTGCACTTATAGATGTACGACATAGGTTAACTCCATTAATAGATATCACCATGGAGTACTTAGAATTATTACAAAGCATTGACGGCTAAATGAAAGTACATTTAAATCTTCTTAAAAATACTTGTATTACTTGAACTGTTGTGTCACTCTTACCTGTAAATCTGCGAAAGGAAAGGTTCAAATGCTTTAGAAATATAGCTAAGTAAGCCTCAGGGTGTCCATAGGACCCCTTAATCATCAAAAAACAAAGGAACATAGCTAGCATATATAAACAATAACTATAGAAAAGGGAACCTTTAAAAGCATTTGACATCATCGCAAAACAACACATTTGTATGATCGTTATAAACATTTATTTCAGCATGTCGACATAGAAACATTTAATATGATTCTGCACAGCAAAGTATAGCATTTAATGCTACGTTGAAAAATTTTAAAATTTTGTGAATTTTCGGGATGTTACAAAGCCCTTGTCCGCATATTCTTAGGCCCTTGCGGGCATCTCCTTAGGCCCCTTTTGTGAGCATATTGTAGGCCCTCTTGTGAACCTCTTTGTTGACATCAATGCCAACACATTATTCAACATTCTACCGCTTTGCACTGATGGAAACACCAAAACAGTCTCCCCCTTTGAAAACAATGACAAAGGCCTCCTTTTGACATCTCCCCCTGTCAACATGTCTCTCCCTGACAAAATGTATTTTCTTACTTTTATCTACTGTAGGGAGATTACTCCCAACTTTTGCTAAGATGATCAAATGCTTCTTTGGGTATGTTGGAATATATTAATTATCTTCCTTGGAAGGTAATAATGTCTTTGTATGATGTCAGAATTTATCCACAATCTTATGTAAAAGAGTAATACATTATATCTCATATTTATTATGGCAAATTATACTCTTGATATCCATCATTATATAAAGAGATGTTATTATTGATAATTACATTATCCCACATGCAATATGTGAGTGTAATTCCTCCACATCTCTTGGTATATAATAGGGTCAAGGGAGTCACATCATAACATTATACTATTACAACATGTTAATTTTTTAGCATCAATTCAATATACTCTAGGATCTTTACTGAGAGAATAACATATACAGCATATCAATCACAAGAAGCAAACAAAAGAGACAATAGACACACAGAGTTTCCTTGGGGAAAACCATAAAGGTGAAAAACCCCAATAACTTCCTCAGAGATAGATAGAGATATGATACAAAACCCAAACATAAGAGATAGTCTCCTAGTAGTAGCTTCTCCTCCTCCACTAGTGCGCCACTCTCCAATGAGTGTATAAGTGAGAAAGTGAATGATCAAATAGAGTGCCTCCCGCACTCTATTTATACTTGACTTGACTTGCCTAATAACTTTACTAGGTCGGCCTCAACTTAACCACTTAACATAATGCTGACAGGGCCGACCCCCAATAGGGTGGTCTAATAACCCTTTAACCCACATGACTTATACAAGGACGACCCCATGAAGGTGGTCTAATAACCCATCAAGTATAAGTTACGACACTTACAATATAAATGACGACACTTCCGTATAGAGGAATAATAACATCTCTATAGGAATACAATATACATATGTGAAATACATTCCGAATTTACAAATACATCAACACTCCCTCTTAACTAGGAAGGTATTTCTTGACACAGATCTTCTAGCACAAGTCTTCTTCTCTGGATCATCATCACTGGATCATCGTCATCGTCACTGCTGCTGCTATCTCAATCAATCTCAAATCTACTCGTCATAGGAATTTCTATAGAGCCAGCCCTTTTTCATGCTGGATGTAGGCCCACCACCTATAGGTCTTCATCATCACTGGCCATATTGTGGATCCAAGGAATTATTATGTGCGTCAACAAAACCTAGCTCAAACTATAGGATCTTTTGCATGTTGACTATCACAAAACCTTAAAAGAGTGTCTTGCATCCTGCAAGAACTCTAAAGAGCATCCCAGGACTGATTACGAGCTTACTTCTCAACCTATTGGATCTCCAGGACTAATTACATGTGACCCCACACACCAAAAAACCTTTAAAGAGTGTCTTGCATCCAACAAGTACTCTAAAGAGCATCCCAGGACTGATTACGAGCTTACTACTCAACCTCTCGAATCTCTAGGGCTGATTACATGTGGTAAGGAAAAACCTTTAAAGAGTGTCTTGCATCCTACAAGTACTCTAAAGAGAATCCCAAGACTGATTATGAGCTTACTGCTCAACCTCTCGGATCTCTAGGGCTGATTACATGCCTCTAGTAGCAAAACCTTGAAAGAGGATCATAGGACTTATTTACGAGCTTACTGCTCAACCTATCTAGATCACTATATCCCAGGCTATTATGAGCACACTGCTCTACCTGTTCAGATCTTGAGGATATTTTCTATGATACCTGCATAACCTGTCCACGACCACGAAGTATCAAGTTGATACTCATCATACATTATCCTGATGTACATGATCATCCTGATCATCATCATAGCATCATCTTGATGCATATCATCCAGAGCATCGTCCTGATACTCATCACACATGATCATCTTGATCAACGTCACTGCATTGTCCTGATGCATATCATCTGGAGTAACATCATGAAGCTCATCATATGTGATCATCCTGATCATCATCATAGCATCATCCTGATGCATATCATCTAGAGCAACATCCTGAAGCTCATCATCTGTGATCATCTTGATCAAACAATATATCCACCTGGTGCATACCAAGTATCTACCTGATAAATTGTAAAGTTAGTCACAGCAGATCTAATGAACAAATAAATCAGTCACAACAGATGAATAAGAAGATATGGTGCAAAACTGTGCAAAAACATGCAGCAGTGCTCTCTATCCCAGAAAGGGTGAATGAATTACAATAGATTACAATACAATCCAATATCTGTCAATGGCAATTCGAATTGACTAAGTAGGCCATTCGAATCACTGAAATGGAGTAGCTTGACTCAATCTAGGAGTCCTCATCAATCATCGGTGTTGCTCATCAATCACAACAAACAGTCATCCAGGTGTCAAGCTGAGTCTAACTGATCATAATAAATGTAACTGAAGTGTGTAGCACTGATATAGGATCTGGAGGCTCAGTGGGGGCGCATGGGAGGCTAACTGGAGTCAGAGCAAGTCACCTAATCGAACTGGAGGTCAATCGGAGGTGAAACAGTCAGTCAGGAGTGAAATCGGAGTGAAATCAATCAGAATCGGAGCTAACTGAATGTAACTGGAGTGAATCTGCAGTGGTAGGTGAACAAGTGCGCCCTTCTCTGTCAGTAGGTGAGAAGAGGGCGCCTTTCAGCTTAGGAGGGCTAAAACTCTGTGGAAAGTGGCTCCCGGGTGCTAGAAGAAGGTGGATAAGGTGCTGGAGGCATCAAACTGGTGACTGGACTGCATATCCTGAAATAGATCATGCAAGATCCTGAAGTAGATATGTATCCCGAAATAGATGATCCTAAAATAGATATGTATCCCGAAATAGATGATGGATATCCGAACACCCCCCCTCAAGCTAGACTATGATGTGCCAACTAAAATAATGTGGGGCCCTGGTAACTAAGACCAAAGGTCACCCCAATACAATAATCCAAAAACTAATAACAGTCAATAAACCGAGGAAATGGGGAAAACCTCATGGGAAAAATACCCCCCCTCAAAATAGATTGTAGTACACCAAAAGATTTGACTGCTCCAAAATCAAGTAGATATGTCTGGAGGTATCTTACTCTTGGGAGTAAATGGATCATGCTCCAAAAACATGTGCTTGAATTCTCCATCAGTGGATGCAAGCGAATGTGGAGACTTTAAGAACTTGCTCTTCATACCGAAAATGGTGAGAACAAATCTGAAAATATGAGGATGATCCTGGAACCTGTGATTCGAACCAAGTGAGGTAGGAATAGCTCCAATCGGATCAAATAGATCTTGAAACTTGAACTTCTTATCAATAGAAGTTAAATCAGCTCCAAAAATAGATGAATGGTTTCTTGAGATCTCCTTTGAACCAACCAGGGTGAGATCAAAACCAAAATCAGCAAAAAGTGCATGAGAATTGAACTCAAGCGAATGGTAGTGCTCTTTATCTTCATTAAAACTCTGAGAAACTTTGCAAATGATAGAACATAAGTTTATAGAAGGCATGCAATCAAGGAGGGCGAATGCTTCACCTCCAAAATCAGATTTTACCTCCAAAACATCAAGTAGATCATTATTCTGCATGCCGACAAACTCATGTGAAAGAGAGGATTCAAGAACCTCTTCGGAATCTAGAGTATGAGCTTGTTTATCTTGCTCAGAATTCGAAATAGAAGACTTTGAGAGAATGAGTGTTGAATCTACAGTTTCTTCTTCATCTTGAACAATTTTTGAGGCCAACACATGATCGGAAAGAATACATAAGGAGATCTCACTGGGCTTGTTCTCCAAAAGGCTAGCATGATCCTCTTCTTCCTGCTTTCCAAATTCTCTGTCAAGTTGGACCCATAGATCACTTGGATTTTCAGCAGTCTTAATGAGGTAGCGCATACAAGGAGACATAGCAAGACATATTGCTCCAAAAGCTCTATCACAATCATTGAGCCAATCATTCTCCTCTTCATCGGAATCAAAATCTCTTGTATTACCAATGCACATATCAAAAAGACATTGTCTCTTCAAGAATGCAATCATCTTTGGTTTCCATTCATCATAGTTGAATGGAGTAAGAATATTTTGTGAAGAAGAAGTCTCCATCTTTGCATTAGCGAATGCACATGGAGGAAGTAAGAAACCTGCAAATCACATCAAAACAACCACAATAAGGTCGAACAATCCACCCTTTGAGAGTTGCATCACACCTGGGATTGGATTTCAAGCAATGTTGAATGGGTCCAATGTATCAAATCCAGGAATTATGTGGTAACTCAAGCTTCTGGAGTGGTATTGGAATAATTTTCAAGCTTTGCATGCACAGGAGCGAATGCCCTTGAGATATCTCATGCCAAACTTATTGCAATTTTTAGCAATTCAGTCAAATCTTCTTGTATAAACACCTGTAGAAAAGAGATCTTGTCCCTGCAATGGCTCTGATACCATGTAAAGTTAGTCACAGCAGATCTAATGAACAAATAAATCAGTCACAACAGATGAATAAGAAGATATGGTGCAAAACTGTGCAAAAACATGCAGCAGTGCTCTCTATCCCAGAAAGGGTGAATGAATTACAATAGATTACAATACAATCCAATATCTGTCAATGGCAATTCGAATTGACTAAGTAGGCCATTCGAATCACTGAAATGGAGTAGCTTGACTCAATCTAGGAGTCCTCATCAATCATCGGTGTTGCTCATCAATCACAACAAACAGTCATCCAGGTGTCAAGCTGAGTCTAACTGATCATAATAAATGTAACTGAAGTGTGTAGCACTGATATAGGATCTGGAGGCTCAGTGGGGGCGCATGGGAGGCTAACTGGAGTCAGAGCAAGTCACCTAATCGAACTGGAGGTCAATCGGAGGTGAAACAGTCAGTCAGGAGTGAAATCGGAGTGAAATCAATCAGAATCGGAGCTAACTGAATGTAACTGGAGTGAATCTGCAGTGGTAGGTGAACAAGTGCGCCCTTCTCTGTCAGTAGGTGAGAAGAGGGCGCCTTTCAGCTTAGGAGGGCTAAAACTCTGTGGAAAGTGGCTCCCGGGTGCTAGAAGAAGGTGGATAAGGTGCTGGAGGCATCAAACTGGTGACTGGACTGCATATCCTGAAATAGATCATGCAAGATCCTGAAGTAGATATGTATCCCGAAATAGATGATCCTAAAATAGATATGTATCCCGAAATAGATGATGGATATCCGAACATAAATATCATCATACATGATCCACCTGATCATACAATGCATCCACCTGATATATAAATACATGATCCTCCTGATCATACAATGCATCCACCTGATACATATATAAATACATGATCCACCCGATCATACAATGAATCCAACATGATGCATATACAAATACATGATCCAACTGATCATATCAAGCATCCAATCATGATGCATATAAAAATACATGATCCAATTGATCATATCAAGAATCCAACATGATGCATATGCAAATACATGATCCAACTGATCATATCAAGCATCCAACTGATGCATATGCAAAGCAGTAACTGGAGCATTGTCCTGATGCTCATCACACAACGCTTACATCCACAACCATGGGAAGGATCCTCCTCTCACCATTCTTGGAATGGCTCCTGCAAATGTGTCCCATCACATCTTCCTCGAAGTATCTTCTATCTAAAGAACACCAAGCCTCTCTCTGAAGTACTCAAACTTCACTGTGGCTAGTGGTTTTGTCAACACATCTGCAACCTGCTCATCCGTTGCAACATACAGGAGCTTCACTGATCCTCTTTGCACCATATCCCTGATATAGTGATATTTGATCTCAATGTGCTTCGACCTGTCATGGACCACCGGATTCTTAGACAACTTCACACAACTTTGGTTGTCACAAAAGATACCAGTAGTCTCCAATGGGAGATCAAATAGCTCAGACAATAGCTTCTGGAGCCATACTGCCTCACAACTAGCCGAACAAGATGCAACATACTCTACTTCGGTTGTACTCAGTGCTACGCAGTACTGCTTCCTTCTAAACCAAGAGATCACACCCGATCCCATACTGAAGCAACACCCAAAAGTGCTCTTCCTATCTGCAGCACTACCTACCCAGTCCGAATAAAAATAACCTTGCAGGTTAAACTTTTAATTTGCATCATACTTGATCCCATAATCAATTGTACCCTTCAGGTACCTCAGAATATGTTTTACAGCAACCAGGTGAACACCTCTCGGATCCGTTAGGAACTAGCTTAATGTGTTCACTGCAAAGCAAATGTCTGGTCTCGTGTTTGTTACGTACATCAAGGACCCAATCATTTGACGATACATAGTGACATCAACCGGATCAGATGAAGAATCACACAGAATCTTCAGGTTCGATGACATAGGTGTGGCCATGGCCTTGTAGTCCATCATCCCAAACCTCTTCAGGATCTCTACTGCATACTTCCCTTGTCCATGGAAGATTCCATCCACACTTTTCCACCCCTCCATGCCTAGAAAGTAGTGCATCATACCCAATTCCTTCATCTCGAACTTGACAGCAAGCTTCCTCTTTGTATCGACAATCAATCCATCCTCACCTGTCATAAACAGGTCATCCACATACAATAGTAGTATCACTTGATTGCCTTCCTCAATCTTGTAGTAAAGGTTGGAATCCGCTTTACTCTTAGTAAATCCCAAACTAGATAGGAAGCAAACTATTCTGCCATACCAGGTCCTGGGTGCCTATTTCAAACCATAGATGGCTTTCTTCAGTTTGCACACATGAGTTCCTCTATCATGTGTCTCAAACCCGAGTGGCTGCTCCACATACACTTCCTCTTCAACTACACCATTCAAGAAAGATGTCTTGACATCCATCTGGTGTACCTTCCACTTCATCACTACATCCAGAGCAAGTACTATTATGATGGAAGTGTACCTAGCTACAGGAGCAAAAATCACGAGCCACAACCTGGCCTTGTATTTCTCTATGTTGCCATCTGCAGCATGCTTGATCTTATAGATCCACTTGGAAGTTACAACAGACTTCCCTTCAGGTCTTGGGACTACATCCCAAACATCATTCTTCATGATCAATGGATCATGGCATCCTTCCATTACTTCATCCCAGATCCTGGGAACTTTAGATTCTTCAATATATAGCTTTGTTGCTGGACAAATGTTGTAGTCCTTCTTTTGTAGGTGATTGTACATGATCTTCCCTACAAGACACGTTAAATTGCATGATTAGAGACATCTCATAGTTTTCAGAACAAATTCTTACACATAAAGAAATATGTCATACAGTCATGCATTTATTTTAGCCAATGCTTCAATACAACATTTATCCATATCCCGTAACATTCTAGATGCCTTCCAATCTCTACCAGAACATTGTTAAGAGTGTGCACAACTCCCAACATGTCAGCAAAGAGGTTTCATTCTAGATAAGTAGCAATGGAATTTTGTATAGTTCCATAGGCCACTTACCCATTACATGCGTATTAGTAGTATACTGTTCATTAATGCAATTGTTCTAATATGCATAATACACAATCTAAGTCTAGGAACTTAAGTATATATATCTTTGAACAATATTATTTAAACAATCAAATATACAAGAAATGACAATTCAAATACTTATCTTTGTTTGTTTGTTGGGTGGACTCCCTCTCAATCTTTTCTTCCTTGCAGGAACTACTGGAGTGTGCTCCCTCTTGATCTTTGCTTCCTGGATTACCTGTCCTTGAACTTATATCCATCCTCGATCACTATGCATGCTTACTAGTATCATCATTGTGTTATCCTCGAGATCTCATACATTCATTAGTATAATCTTAATACTATCAAAACACAATAATCTTAAACATGTATAGTCATGATCATTTCAAACAAAGATAATAAGCATTAGCATTCAAAGTTTCAAGGAAGACTTCTCTTACTTAGGCATATTCATATTTAACCATAGAACTCTTTTGGTTAGTCATAAATCAAGGTAAGAGACATAATATGCATAAACCCTAGATTACTCAAACTTGTAACTTCATGAGTAATCATTATCAATCATACAAAAGTATACGATCCTAACATAGGGTAGGATTCTAGCTTGATGTAGGAAAAAAATACTTGGTCATCATATTTGCTAGTTATGTCTAGCAATGTTTTCTTGTTCCCTTTAATGACCTGCATAATTCATAAGTTAACCATTGTAGAACCAAAATATACATACCTTTATGTGATCCATGTTTATGGATGAGTCTTTGTCTTCATGTCACCATAATCTTGATCTTAGAATTTGATTTGTACCTTCATGTTAGCGGATAACATTCTCCTCATACAACACCACAGTGCATTAGTACAATCATAATACAATCATAAGTGTCATAACCCTAATCAATGAATGTCTTCTATCATGCATTCATACTTTTACTAGGGTGATAAGCCAAGTCTAGAATTAAACAAAATTGTTACTAAACTCAATAACATGAAGACAATCATATTATAAACTTAATCATGAAATGATTTCAAAACACACCTGTAAGTCATAATTGTCAGATTGCTTGTAGTAGTTGTTATTGTTGTTCCTTTTGTTCTTAGGACAATCTGAGGAAAAGTGTCCTCTCCTTGGTATGTGTTGTGAGAGCTTGATCTTCATTCCCCATTTTTTTTTTCTTCTCGAGCTATAATCTGAGCTTCTTCCTGTGAGCATTCTTCTCACAACCTACTGAATGAGATAAGTTTCTTCCTAGCACAAATTCCTTGGATGAAGGAATCCCATTACCTAGGAAGGCCATTTAAGAGTGGTCATTACCACTTCTCCATTCTCTACATCTTATCCCACAGCTTCAAGTTGTTCTTTTATTTGGGAGACATTTGAAAAGTAAGACTGCATGGTCTCCGCATTCTGGATCTGGATGTTCTTTAGTTGATTCCTTAATGTCATCTTCTGATTTATGTTCTTCCCTTCAAATAGATTGGTCAAGGAATCAAACATCTCCTTAGGTTCCTTAGGGAAGACACATGGGGTATGAGATAGTCCTTAATAGAATCAACAACGATTCTCTTGGCTTTGACCAAGTTCTTCTTGTGTGAAGCCTTAGTCTCATATCCCTCTGGAACTGGAACCTCTTCACGTATATAAGTGTCCAACTCATTTTCTTCTAGGATTAGCCCAATCCTATACTTCCATGCTCGGAAGTTATCAGCCCCTTCAAGCTTATCCTCAAGCTTGGTGTGGTGAGTCATTTTAAAGAGTACTTCAAATGGAAATAGAAAAGATTTAGGTCTTACCACTTGATTTGCAGAAATATGGATCTGAAGCTGGATTAGGGTTTGTCAGAGAAACCCTAAAAATTCAAACTTCTAAAAGGATAGAAAGATGCGCCTTAATGAGTTGATCAAGCTGGTACACTCAAAATTTGAAAACTGCAAAGTTTCACCACTAAAATTTGCTTTTGAAACTTTTGGATTCACCAGGGAGGATCCTGAATTAGGGTTTTATTTTCCCGGAGCTTCACCCATCCAAAAAGTTCGATCTTGTTCTATAAACTTTGATTTTTCAGAGGAGCTTCCATCCATTGTCTCAGATTTCAGAAATTCCAACTTTTGCAGAAACCCTAATTTCTGACTCCACTAGAGAGGACCCCAAACTAGGGTTTGATTTTCCTAGAGCTTCACCCAACCAAAAAGTTCTATCCAAAGCTCTAAAATTCGATTTTTCTAAGGAGCATCCAACCATGGTCTCAAATTTCAGAAATTCCACTTTTTGTGGAAACCTTAATTTTTAGGGCCAAAATTGAAAGTGCCCAAGAATTGAATTCTGATTGGACAGAAAGACGCGCCTTGCTGAAGAGAGTCAATCTACCCTACTTCCTTTCAAAATATGTGGAGAGAAACCCAATAAAAAAGAATCCCTAGCTTCCGCAACTGCATAATGTCTTCTTCTCAAGTTAGCTCTCATCCCATGTTAATTTTTGAGCATCAATTCAATATACTCTAGGATCTTTACTGAGAGACTAACATGTATAGCATATCACTCACAAGAAGAAAACACAACAGACAATAGACACACAGAGTTTCCTTGGGGAAAACCATAAAGGTGAAAAACCCCAATAACTTCCTCAGACATAGATAGAGCAATGATACAAAACCCAAGCATAAGAGATAGTCTCCTAACAGCAACTTCTCCTCCTCCACTAGTGTGCCACTCTTGAATGAGTGTATAAGTGAGAAAGTGAATGATCAAATAGTGTACCTCCCGCACTCTATTTATACTTGACTTGACTTTCCTAATAACCTTACTAGGTCGGCCTCAACTTAACAACTTAACATAATGCTGACGGAGTGGACCCCCAAGAGGGTGGTCTAATAACCCTTTAACCCACATGACTTATTCAGGGCCAACCTCATTAAGGTGGTCTAATAACCCATCAAGTATAAGTTACGACACTTACAATATAAATGACAACACTTCCGTATAGAGGAATAATAACATCTCTATAGGAATACAATATACATATGTGAAATACATTCTGAAGTTACAAATACATCAACACAACACATTGTATTGTGATCACAAGCTCTCTGCTATATTATATTGGGGTTATTTGTAGTTTCTCTCTTGTAATATTGAAGGCGATTTCTGGAGATAATAGAAGACAACCTTCCCGTGGAAGTAGCCCAATTGGGTGAACCACGTATATCTAGTGTATTATTTTTCTTGTTCTCTCTTTGTTCTTATTTATGTTGATGTGTTATTGATTGCTAAGATAGGTAAGCTAGTTTATCTAGATCTATAGTTTTGAAATGGTATCAGAGCTGGTTGCTATGATCTAGCACATTCTATAGCTTTCAATAAATAACTATTATCATCTGTGCATCGTTTATTCTTGTATATTTGCTTTCTATCTCGTAGCCATTAGGCTTCTCTTCAGATTTGGGCATGTTTATGCAGTTTTTTTTATAACCCTAACTTTGTTGTGTAGTTTTTGTAGAAATTTTTCAAGGGTTTCTTGATTGTTTTTCTATAGATCTATATGATTTTTGGCTTCTACTCAAGGAGATATATATTCCGGTTGTCAGATCGGCAAATTTCATCCAAGTTTGGTAGATTTTTTGCAGGTTTCTATCTTCGGCATAATCGACATTGTTTTGAGCCTAAAACTGGACATTCACGACTTTCTCTTTGCAGACAGCGCGGGTAACCATGACTTGTCCTACTGCGAACCCGTGAGTATACAACAGACCCACGACTTCCAGCGTGTAGACCCTCATTTGTTATGACATACTCGCATTTTCTCTAACTGTAAACTCGTGCTTACTTCAGGATACTCGCTACCCTCCTATGTAGATACCCGCGAGTGCTTCAACATAACCATGAATTTACTATATAGAAACCCGCGAATATCCGATTGGAACTGCGACTTTCGCCTTTATAGACCCGTGCACCCGTGGCTGACACTACTGTAAACTTGCAAGTAACCGCAGCCCTTTTCGATAAGAACCTGTGAGTACCATATTTGCCCATGATTTTACTGTTGGGAGACCCACAAGTGACTTTTTTTGGCATTGTTTTTAAAAACTATAAGTAAAAGTCTCTTTTTCCCTTACTGTGTTTCTGTAGATAAGTACAGTAAAGTGTATCAGTTTTCTGCTATTCACTTTTTTCTCTTGTCATTTCTAGCATTTGGGTTTCTTGTCAATATTTCTATCATTATGAATTCAGAAGTAGCTTATGTTCCTGAACTTGTTGGTCATAACTATCTTGCATGGAAATGAAAAATGATTGATGTTCTCAGGAGTAAGAATATATGGAGGATTGTTAATGGTGAACACCAAATACCTGTTGATGTTAAAGATGTGGCTATATGGGAATATAAATGTGATCAAGCAAGAGGGCTCATTGGTCAAACGGTTTCAGATAGTCTTCAGGTAAGTATTGAGGCAGAAGACAGCCCAGTTGAGGCATGGAAAATTCTTTCTTCTTTATTTGATAAATTTGATGATGTTTTTGCTTATTACCTTGAAAATAATATTTTTGTAGGGACCCCCATTTAGGGTCCCCCAATAAGACTTCCAAAATAGAACTAACATCATATGAAGATTAAATAAAACTTGAAAATCAAATATAGAACCATAAATAAAATTTCATAAACTCAACATGTACATAAAAATGGAACATTATACATTTCGACAGTAGTTGAGAAATCCGTTGGCAAAGTCCTTGTATGTACGATCGTTGATCTTCCCCGAGTCGCTTCTAGCCTTACCGATTTTACCAAGAGATCCCTCGGTTGACCACCCTACCATATCAGGGTTACTCTCCTTCACCCCGAACCCCCGAGCTAATCAGTTCGTAAGAACACACTAGCAAGATTCCCGCTGGGATCTCCCAATCCCTGGTCAAGCTAAGCCCAACTCACAAGAACCATAAAATCAATTCTCGATTCTGGTGCCCATCCAGCACTAGGGAGAAAGAGATGTTTTTTTCTCCTTCTCCTCCCTTCTTTTATAACAAAATTTTTGTGCCATGTGTCCTCACATGCACATAATTTATTTAATTTAATATTTCATTACGATTTATTTCAAGTTACAAGAGTTTGTGTGACATGTGTCCTCACATGCACATAACTTATTTAATTTATTACAAATTCCCATTTAGTTCACCTTTCTAGTTTTCCTTTTTCAAAATAATAAAATGAAAATAAAAGTAATTTATTTTATTAATACTTTCTTCATTTCAAATTTCTTCTTTCAAAAAGATATATAAAGAAAATCATAAAAATAATTTGAAAATAGTTCTTCATAAAGGAATTCCAACCTAATCTAAATTCTTTTTCAAAATCATAGAATAAAAGTAAGAGTCAAATAATTCTTTTATTAATATTTCCTATTTTATTTCTAATTATTTTTCCTTTTTTCAAAACAAAATGGATTAAGATATTTCTTAAATCTTATGTGAAATTTCCATTTATACAATTGATTTATTTCTTCCTCTTGTTCTTGTCTAGGTATCTCTTCAGTGATCCCTTTTGACAATTCATTTTCTTTCTTCTTGTTCTTTTCTAGGTACCTCTTTGGCGGGCCCTTTCGACAATTTCTTTTCTTTCTTCTTATGGGGAGTACTGCGTAGCGATCAAGAATCTTTACCGCGACCTTCCAATTGTGCTTTCTTGGAGACTAAGGGCTGCTGAGGGATAAGGTCCTCCTTATTGCGCACCCCTCAACTCATCGTCGGTGACCAAGTTGTTATGGCCTCGGTCATATGGCACATGCTTCCCTAGGTGAGCTGAAACAGCTTCCTACCCGTGCGTGGATTTCTATTTCAGGGTCGACAGTTTGTCATCGTACGCCTATGTGTTCTTTTTGTTCTTACGACCCTTTTAATTTCCATGTGGGTCAGTCGGTAAATTGTCTTACCTGCCACTGCACACACTCAAACGCACATTAGTAGCACTACACTATACTTCATTCATTCTCTAATCATTAAGCAAACATCATAATCACCCTCATAATTTCATTTCCATAATTCAGCCTAAATATGATATTCATTATAATATTTTCCATGTGTTAATCAATTAGCCAAATCACAATTATCCAAAATCATCATTAAATCCATCATTAGAAACATATACGTTTACCACATACCTCGCTAGTCAGTCGCCAATTTTATTCTTAATCATCATGTACACAGTCATTTATCTCGGTTTCTTTAACTGGGTCACTTACCCATAAGTGTTATCAACATCGATAGTCATAGCGAGGTTGAGGGGCATTATATTTTTTGACTAGATCCTACTAACTTTGAAAGAGTAGAATTATATCTTGCTGAAGTGAAAACTCTAAATGAAAAATTAAATAATTGTGGTAAAGATTACAAGAAGATAGACAATGCTCTTATAATTCTTGTAGAACAAAAATTGCCATCTTGTTTTGATATCTTCATCCAAACTAGGAATAGGGATCTTGAATTGTCTCCACACACCACGAAACCTGCTTTTGATTATTTTTGTAAGGGTTTGATAAATGATCAAGAAAGGTTGATTGTTTCAGGACAAGTTTCACCTAATAAGGCTCTTATGGAACACAATAAGAATCCTAAGAAAAGTTTTAATAATGTTAAAGGTTCTAGTTCACACACTTCAAATCATAAAAATAAATTTGATACTGCCTCTAATGACATCATGAACATAGTAAGAAGAAGAAAGTGTATGATCCTTGTAAGAATTGTGATAAAACTAGTCATCCTGAGAAGAATTGCTTTAAAGCGAAACGTTTAATGGCTAAAGATAAAGAGAAAGGTTCTAATGAATCACAAATAGCTTTTAGTGTCTCTGTTGTTTTAATCTAGTAGTTCTTCTTCTAATGTGTAATTACTAATTTGTTCTTTTCTTTGTTGATCATGTTTAATCATGTTGATTTCTAATCATATCATGTTTATTTTGTTCATATATGTTTTTAATATTTGCATCGAAGCAATTGCATAGAAGCATTCCTGTATTATTTTTAACACAATATATGAGTTGCTACTCCTGTTGTAACATGTAATTAGATCACTCTTCATGGAATAATGTTTTATGGTCTTGCATAAAAGTGATAGCATAAAATAAATCTATATATTCTTGCACAATTTTATCTCATATTTGCAAATCTTGTGTAAACTATTTTATTGCTCACTTTTTATATGGTGTGGCTGACACTTAATGCATAAAAGTAACTTCATTTTCCTTAATGAACAAGTTAATCTTTTATTTGATCATATTATGTTGTCATATTTTATATGATGTTTGCTAACCTTTGATGTATAAGAATTTTCATTTATGTATGTGCAAATTATTTTTATGATCTTTGTGTGCTTTAATATTGGAATTTCTTGTGTGCAGATAAGTTCTCTGTTTATGTGAAAAGTTGTGAGAAGTTGGTTTATGTACTTCCTTCCTGAGCATATTAATCTTTGGTCATTGTTATCACCTTATTCCAGACATAATGAAGCACCATATTCTGGGTATTTTATACACTGTTGTGGTGTTCTTAACCACATGTTCTATTGTATCAGCCATCAGAAGGTATCTGTACACTGGTGTGGATGTTATATCAGAGCTCTTAAGTTATGGTTGTGATTATTCCTGTGTTTATCTAGGCACCTTGCTGTTGGATTGCGTCACATGTTCTCGGCATTTTCCTGTTGGATCTAGTAGCCATAAAGGCTTCTCTTTATATAAGGGCATCTTGTTGTTGGTATTTCTTCGTACAACCTGGATCCTGTGCAATTTCCCGATTCAGTGAAAAGCTATTGTTCTTCATCAAATTCCATTTGCCACATTTTTCTTCTTATTTGCAGCTTATGGATATTCTGGAAGTTTTCATCATGGGGGAGTAGTAATGACTCCTTCCTTCCTTAGTGTTAGTAAGGGATTTTCTCCCAACCATTATTAAGGGGGAGTGTTGGAATATATTAATTATATTCCTTGGATGGTAATAATTTATTTCTATTATGTCGGAATTTATCCACAATATTATGTAAAAGAGTAATACATTTATCCCATATTCATTATGGTAAAGTATACTCTTGATATCCATCATTATATAAAGAGATGTTATTATCGAGAATTATATTATCCTACATGCAATATGTGAGAGTAATTCCTCCACATCTCTTGGTATATAATAGGGTCAATGGAGTCACATCATAACATGATACTATTACAACACATTGTATTGTGCTCACAAGCTCTCTACTATATTGTATTGGGGTTATTTGTAGTTGCTCTCTTGTAAGATTGAAGGAGATTTCTGGAGATAATAGAAGACAACCTTCCCGTGGATGTAGCCCAATTGGGTGAACCACGCATATTTGGCATATTCTTTTCCTTGTTCCCTTTCTTTTCTTATTTATGTTGATGTGTTATTGATTGCTAAGATAGGTAAGCTAGTTTATATAGATCTATTGTTCTGACAAGGTAGTGGCTTAGTTAAGATATTAGCTATCTGTTCCTTTGTATCAACATATTCCAGTTTGACAACCTTTTGTGACACTTGATCTCTTAGAAAATGATATTTTATTGGAATGTGCTTTGTCTTGGAGTGAATGACAAGATTTTTTGATATGTTTATGGCACTTGTATTGTCACAGTTTATCACTATGGGATGCTCATACTTCACAAGTACATCTTTCAATGCCTGCTTCATCCAAATGACTTGAGTGCAACATAATGCAACAACAATATATTCATCTTCTTCTATAGATAGTGCAATGGAGGTTTTTTTCTTTCTTAGCCATGATACCAAACAGTCTCCCAAGTAGAATGCTACTCCACTAGTACTCTTTCGGTCATCAAAAGTTCCTGCCTAATCTGCATCAGTGAATGTTTTTTAAGTGAAGTCTTGGCCTTTTTAGTACATAAAACATACTCCATAGTACCTTTCAAATATTTGAGAATTCTTTTTACTGTTGTTACATGTGTTTCTTTGGGGGCTGATTGGAATCTAGAAACCAATCCTACAGCTTGCATCACATCCGGTCTTGTAGCTATCACATATAGCATGATACCTATCATAGATCTATACATAGCATGATCCACTTTCAAAGACTCATCATCCTTGCTTAACTTACAACCAGTGATCATGGGGGTACTAACATGCTCGAAGTCTTCCATCTTAAATTTTTTTAGCATCTCTTTGATGTACTTGGTTTGAGAAATGAAGATCCCTTTGTCTGATTGAGTGACTTATAATCCTAAAAAGACTGTTAGTTCTCCCAACAAAGACATTTAAAATTCTTTCTTCATATCCGAGGAAACGTTTATACTCAAGATTTGTAGATCACTTCCAAATATGATATCATCTACATAGACAAAAACAATGATCATATTCTCATTTTCAAATTTCATGTAGAGATTACTTTCAGTGGCCCCTCTTATGTATCCTTGCTGCTTCAAGTAGTTGTCAAATATTGAGAACCATGCCCTTGGAGATTGTTTGAGACCATAGAGTGCCATTTTCAGTTTGCAAACATAATCCCTATTTTCTGATAAGAGAAAGCCTTCAGGCTGTTCAATATAGACTTCCTCTTCAGGATTCCCATTCAAAAATGCAAATTTGACATCCATTAGATATAGTTGAAGTTTTTGTAGCATGAAAAAGATAAGAACATCTTGATTACTTCAAGTATTGCTACAGGGGAAAACGTTTCCTCAAGTTCAATACCTTCCACTTGGGCATATCCCTTGCATACCAGTCTAGCCTTGTTTCTTATTACTTTACCATCTTCATTTAACTTGTTCTTGAAAATCCACTTGGTCCCAATAATATTCTTTCCTTTAGGTCTTGGTACAATTTTCCAGGTTCAGATCTTCTCTATTTGGTCCAGCTCCTCATTCATAACTTTGATCCAATAATCATTTAGCTAGCTTCTGCAAATGTTTTAGGCTCTACTAGCAAAAGTAGTGCTTGTTCTTGATCATATATTAATCTTCCTCTTTTTTCAACTCTAGTACTTATGTCACCAATAACTTGATTTTCAGTGACTTTCAGGATGATCTCTTTGGATTCTTCTTGATGGTGCTTTTGTATTAGATCTTGGACAATCTTCTTTGTCATTTTCTTGATATACCTCATCTTCCTTTCCTTCCTGTTCAATTTCTTCTTCATATTGTGAATACTCTTTCCTTTGTGAGTCTTCCTCATCCTTATCATTATTTCCTATCTCATCATCGTGAGTTCTAATTCTTCTTGGATTCATGTCATCTATTCTTACATGTGCACTTTTTATGATATTGTGTAGTCTTTGATTGTAACATCTATATGATTTCTTGGGGGATGAATATCCTAGAAATATTCCCTCATCGGTTCTGGAGTCAAACTTACCAAGATCATCATCATTCCTCTTTATGTAGCACTTACTACCAAACACTCTGAAATATTTGATAGAGGCAGGTCTTCCATACCATAGTTCATAAGGATTCATGTCATTATGTACTCTGAGTTGTCCTCTACTGAGTATATAAACAACTATATATACTACTTCTCTCCAATATGCATTTGAAATTTTTGTTTCATTAAGCATAGTTATGGATGCTTCTTGGACTGTCCTATTCTTTATTTCCACAATGCCATTTTGCTGAGGAGTCCTTGGAGCTGAAAATTGTCTTTTAATTCCATGGGTTTCACAAAACTCATTGAATTCGTTTGAGGTAAACTCTCATCTATTATCTGACCTTAAACATTTGATTTTCAGATTTGTCTCATTTTCAACCATTGCTTTAAAAATTTCAAACTTCTCAAAATCTTCTCATTAATCTTTGAGGAATGTCACCCAATTCATCCTTTTATAATCATCAATGAACAACATGAAATAATACTCTCCTTGCAAACTTTTAGTTCTTGTTGGTCCACAAAGATTAGTGTGAACTATTTTCAATGGTTGTGAGGTTGTATGTTATTTGACTCTGAAGCTGTATTTAGTATGTTTCCCATGTTGACAATGTTTACAAACTGAATTTTGAGGCTTCACAATCTTTGGCAAGTCTCTTACAGCTTCCTTCTTACTCACCTTTATAAGATTGTCAAAATTCAAGTGTCCCATCCTTCTATGCCATAGCCAACTTTTATCAATCTGACTCATGTGGCAATGGTCTTCATTTTCTAGGATGTATACATTGCTTGAATTCCTTACAGAAGTCCCAATAAGTTTTCCTAATTTTTTTCTTTCTGATTTCACATTTCTTGGAATCAAATATGAAGATGTGTCCTTGATCACATGTTTGACTCACACTAATAAGATTAGGCTTTAAATATTCTACTAGCAACACATTTTCAGCTCTGATTTTGTTATTTTTGATAACAACTGTACCCTTTTCAATTATATTAGAGAACATATTATCTCCAAAAGAATTTTCCCTTTTGATCTCTTCTTAGGCTTATGAACTTGTTTGGGTCTCATGTCATGTGTTTTGAACATCCACTATCAACATGCCATATATTTTTGTTTTTTGTCGCACATAGAGCTATCATGTATTCTGTCCTCTCTACTACTTCCTTTATTTTCCAGACCTTTCTCTGCTCTTTGTCTTGAAACCTTATTGCAATATTATTTTCTATAGGAGTCATCAGTTTATATTCTCTACCTATATGTCCATGGTTATTGCATTTGTAACATTCTATATCATAGCTTTGTAGAGGTGCAAAGGAGTTATGGTTTCATTTTATTTCTTTTGGATAGTTTCTAGATGTATTCTTCTTATGGAAATGAACCTTTCCATATGATTTTCAATTTAGGGCTTTATGTCCAAAATTATTACATGAGTAGCAGTGACCCAAAAAGATCTGTTGATACCTGCTTTTCATTGATATTCTAAGCACCATATTTTTCTTATGTAAGCGAGGAGTATATTTTTGACTATTATTTGTTTTAATTGGACTCATAAGTGTAGCAGCATAACTCCTTTTGTTATATCCTAACCCAATTTTTTCACTTGATGGTATTTTGCCACTTAGGATGTCATCTAGAGTCTTCGAGCTATTCTCAAACTTTGTCTTAATAGATTTTTCATAAAGTTTCCTTTTAAGATGAATAATTTATGCTTCAAGTCTTTCAGATTCTTGCATTCTTTCTTTGAGCTACAATTATAGGTTCTCTTCAATCTTCTTAGCCTCTTGCAACTGGATCTTTAGATCAACAATGATTTGGCTTGACTCCTTATCTCTTGTCTTTTGTCCTTCTTCATAATCAACTAGTTGTGTTCTTAAATATTTAATCTTCCTTTTATTTTTTCTCAATTCTTCAGCAGCACTTATAAGTTCGGCCTTTAGGTCCACCTCTCCTTCCATATCTGATCATCATCTAGAGCTTGAGTTTCTATTCCCATGAATAGGATTTATGTTTCCTCATCTTCTTCTTCTTCATATTCACTATCTTCTATAGTGTAAATGATCTTCTTCTTTCCATTAAACTTCTTCTTGTTTGCTGCTTTGTTCTTCTTGAGTTTCTTAGAGGTTTCTCTATCATCATTATCATCTTCTCTAGGAGAAGGCCATTTTGATGAAAAATGCCCAATTCTTCCACAGTTAAAGCACTTTAGGGGTAGCTTTCCTTCGTGCTTTCTAGTACCTTTCTCAAGTTTCTTGATGAAAAGATATTATTCATCATCTAAGTTCTCTAAGTGGATTTTGGGTAATGCTTCAGATTTCTTTGACTCTTTTGTGGCTTTAAATGCTACCTCTTTTCTTGATGGTTTGTTTTGTTCTGTTCTCATTTCATAGGAAGTGAAGATCCCATGTAAATCATCCACTGTCAGAAATTCAAGATCATCTTGATCTTCTACAGTAGAAACTTTTGAGTCATACTTCATTGGTAGGTTTCTTAGTACCTTTTCAACAACTTCTTTCTCATGTATCTCTCCTCCTAGGCCTCCGATAGTATTGACAATTTCATCTACTCTTAGAATATATTATGGATTAATTTCTTCTTCTTTCATTTTTAAAATTTCGAATTGCCCTTTTTATGTTTGAATTTTCAATTGTTTGGCTTTGGTAGCTCCTTCATTAACATTTTTTATTTTATCCCAAGCATCTTTGGATGTCTTACATTGCATGACTTTAACAAACATTGAATTTTCTAATCCATTCAAAATTGAATTCAAGGATTTTGGATGGGATTCATATTGTTCTTGTCCATCTCTATCTGTGGGTGGGTTGTCTGGTATTTTATAACCATTTTCAAGAGCATTCCAAACTTTGCATCCAAGAGACATTAGATGGCATCTCATTCTTACACTCCAGAATGCATAAATATCTCTTGTGAATAATGGAGGTCTATAAGTAGCTAAACCTTCTTGTTGATCCATAGTGGTTTTTAATAGGATCTTCCTTCCAGTGATTAAAATATAGTGAAGGATCCTTCTATGATACCAATTGTTGGTTTATCCAGCAATACTGAGAGGGGGGTTGAATCAGTATTGCCTTCTTTCTCTTTTATTAAAAAAATTAGTATTAAAAAAAAGATAGACAATGAATTAAACAAGTAAGGACATAGAATTTTATCGTGGAAACCTCAAAGAGAAAACCACAAACTCAAACTCATTAATAAGATGAATTCTACAAAAAAAAATTCCTGCTACAACAGAAAGGATGCACCAACATCCCAGTTTTCTATCTTCACCTACAGATAAGGATGCCACAACACCCCTGCTTTCCAGCCACTACTGGAAGGAGGCTACTACCTCCTTAGTAGGCTTCAACCTACCCCTAGCACCACCTAGCCTCCATTGATATTTTTGGCTTCCAGATCCTTTTCTTAATTCATCAAATCTGCCTCTGGTAATTTTTCATTTTCTGGTCTCTTCCTTTCTTGATGCTTGTTTTATCTGCTCGGTAGAGACATCCTTCTTCAATTTCAAATATATGTTTATATAACATCATGTATCTCATATTTTCCAAGTCACATCTCTTCATTCTGAAGTTTGTGTCTTTCCAGAAAAATTAGATCCTGTTTATTAATTATTGAATTAGATCTATGTTTAATTTATTTCTTATAGACAAATTGTAAATTTTTCTAGTATATTGTAAACCTTTCGGGCACATTGTAACCTGTGATCATATTGTAGAGCCTATGAGCACATACAAGATCCAATGGGCATATGTATGAACCCTATGGGAAGATATATGAGCCTGCGGGCATATGTATGAGAAGGATAGTTGTAGCCAAAAGGATAGTTGTAGCACATTGATAGATGAAATTTATTTTTCCCACCACTTTTGAATCAACCATCACATGGAGACTAGTCACCTCCTTAGACTAGCCAAATAGAAGGAGCATCCAAAGATCTAATAATTCGTTGTGAGTATTGGTGCCTTACCCAACATTCAACTAGATTTTGAAAAAAATAATTTTACTAAGGAAAAAAACTGCCCTAGTCCCGTATGAAGCTACCCCAAACTGTGAGGCCTTGTCGAAAAATCCACAAGGATAATGCTTAGCCTCAGGGAAGCCAATGCATGTAGTTTTGATGGGTGAAATATCAGAAGTTAACAAAGATTTATTATACTCATTAAAGGAGGCGATAATCCTGCATCTTAAAAGTTCCATATTAGGATGCTTATCCTAAAAAATGATGAGATTGTGTGCCTTCCAGATCTCCCAGGCCACAATACAAGGCATTGATGTCCATTTCTTCTCACTGCTAATCCAATGTTCCAGGATCTCATTGAAGGAATTGGATCTCCAAATCAATGTCAACCTGGTTGTCCTTCTGATAGACAATCATAAATGTTCCACAACCGTACATTGAGTAAACAAATGATCTATAGATTCCTCCCGTTGACAGCATAGAGGACATTTGTTGGTGCCACAACCACCTCTGCGACAAAATTTGTCCCAAGTCAGGATGCTGCTGTCCAAAGTGAGCCAGATGAAGCATTTAATTTTCAGTGGTATGGTTAGTGCCCAGAATCTCTTGTACCACTACTGAGGCTGAGTATTTTCATTGAATAATAAAGACCCATAATGTAGCTTCACCGAAACCGATCCTTTGGCAACATTCTAGGACCAAACGAGCTTATCCGGGGAATCTGATAATTGGAGATTTAGTCGCCTAAGGCCCTGACATAAATAGATCATTCTTCCCCCATCAAACAGATGAGCCCCAATTGTTAAGAAGATAACCAAGAATGTCTTCCCACATCCATCGAGATAGAGGCCACCGTATGATTTAGTGTATGGTTAGTACCCAGAATCTCTTGTACCACTACTGAGGCTGAGTATTTTCATTGAAGAATAAAGACCCATAATGTAGCTTCGATGAAACCGATCCTTTGGCAACATTCTAGGACCAAACAAGCTTATCCGGGGAATCTGATAATTGGAGATTTAGTCACCTGAGGCCCTGAAATAAATAGACCATTCTTCCCCCATCAAACCGATGAGCCCCAATTGCTAAGAAGATAACCAAGAAGGTATTCCCACATCCATCGAGATAGAGGCCACCATATGATTTAGTGTACAATAGGCTTTAGATCTCAGTAAATAAACTAATTCTGGAGATAGTTTGAATATGTGAGGACCACCCATAATGGGGTCTTCCCCTATTCTTATATGTCTACCATCCCCCAGAATCCATGAAATCCAGTTTGAAATTGTATTAAAAGAACCCAAAAGACCATTCCAAAAATTTCACACCCCTTTGGTGCCAGGGTGCTCCTTCCTAAACTAATATGCAACTAAAAGAGCTTTTAAATAATTTTCTTTTATCAATTTGCTCCAATCAGAATTGGAGAAGGGAGATCTCCACAAAATTTTCACACATAAAGATTTTGCAAATAAATCAATATTTTTTAAAGCCCAACCACCCATAGGCAAAGGACGTTCCAACTGCTGCCATTTAACAAGATGATACTTATCCTTTCCAGCACCTCTCGACCAAATGAAACCAAAGATTCCACTGCGTATCTCGTTCATAATTGACTTTGGAATTTTACAGAGAGAGAGCCAATAAACAGATAAATTATGTAAAACAAATTTTGCTAAAGTGAGCCTTCCCCCAAAGAAAGCCACCGCTAGCACCAATTATTTATCCTCTTGTCAAATGTCTTTAAGATCCAGTGCCAGTAATTGATGAGATAATTGGTTGATTTAATATAGAAACCAAGATATTTTGAGCCCCCTGACAACGGCTTGAAATTTAAAGGGAGGAGATGACTGATCTGTTGTATATTGTCATCCTCCAAGTTATTTTCCAATAACCATGATTTATCTCTACTTACCAACATTCCAGAAGCATTGCAGAAAAGATCCAAAATCTGTTTATATTTCTGCCATTCCAAAAGAGAGCATTTTCCAAATAACATAACATTGTCTACAAAAAGTGTATGTGTCAGAGAGGAGTGAGCAATCACTTTTATTCCATGAATGTATTTCTCCACTTTGGCCTTGTGAATGAGTCTACTGAGTGTTAATTCTATAATATAGCAGTTTAGTTTATATTATAAGCATCCCAATAAATAACTGAAAGAATAACAATGCATAAAGAAACACTAGACACAAATTTTTATCTTGGGAAACCACAAGGGAGAAAACCCAGCAACCTTCTTCTTCAGCGATTCAATACATAGAGCAGATAAAGATTACAAGAATAAGATGAAAGATAAAAATAGTCTTCTCCAACCAAAAATTGGCTTCCTCTGATTGGTGCGCACTTTTCCAGCTGACTTGGATGAATTGCTTGATGGTTCAAATGAGGAAGGGCGTCACCCTTATTTATACTTGTTCTGAGCTGGATTTTCTTAGTGGGGTCGACTTCTCCTTTTTCTATCTGGGTGGACTTGTCTTAGGAACAATAAAATTTGGTTTTATTTAATCTATCTGGCTGACTTAGCTAGTGAGAATACCTCACTTAGACACAAACATCAACACTCCCTCTTAGCTAGGGAGGTATCATTACGCTGGAGCTCACCTGGTCATCACGTCAGATCACGTACAATCATCTCATCTAAATAAATCTGATCATCACATCAGAGTATGTCCGTACGTCTCGTCTGAGCACATCTGACCATCATATCAGAACACATCCAAACATCTCGTCTGAGCACGTCTGATCATCACATCGGAACACACCCGATCATCTCATCTGAGCACGTCTGATCATCACATAGGTACACATCCAATCATCTCATTTTAGCGTCTGATCATCACATCGAAACACATTAGATCATCTCATTTGAGCACGTCTGAACATCACATCGGAACACATTCGATCATCTCATCTGAGCACGTCTGATCATCACATCGGAACACATCCGATCATCTCATCTAAGCACGTCTGATCATCACATCGGAACACATTCGATCATCTCATTTGACCATGTCTGATCATCACATCAGAACACATCCGATCATCTCATCTGAGCATGTCTGATCATCTCATCTATCTTGTACATCTTGTCATCATAAGAAGGTCCATTCCCACAAAGGAATACACTCCACAAAGGAGAACGTTCCACAAAGGAACCATCCCACAAAGGGACACACTCCAGAAAGGAGCACATTCCACAAAGGAACCATCCCACAAAGGGACCATATCATCTTTTCAAAGAAGATATATGATCTACCTAATCAGCTTGGTCATTCTAGACCAGAGAGGATTACTTCCTCATACACTTTATCGATCTCAAATCGAAATGAGGCTACACTCCTTAGGAAGACACTTCTTCCAAGCACTTTATCGATCTCAAATTGAAAGGACGCTACACTCCCCAAGAAGACACTTCTTCCAATTTACCAGTCATTACAACTGGAAGGTGGTAATAACTGTAGCTAGTTCACCCCTCTAGGCCCACAATCCACACAAGAGCACTCTCCACATAGGAGAACGTTTCACAAAGGAACCATCCCATAAAGGGACACACTGCATCAAGGAACCATCCCACATAGGGACACGCTCCACAAAGGAACCATCCCACATAGGGACACACTCCACAAAGGAGTCTATTCCACAAAGGAACCATCCCACACAGGGACACACTCCATAAAGGAGTTAGGCACAAGTCTTGGCTTGTGCCTCATCAACAGCCACACTGGTTATCAATCTCCCTTCTCGAGGAAGGGTATCTCCATCACTCTAATATTTTCACGAAAGTATGCAAACTTCACTTTAGAAAAATACTTGGTATGGATATCAACAATTTGCTCATCTGTGGAGATATATAGGAGCTTCACTGCTCCCTTCTAGACTATGTCTCTGATGTAGTGATATTTGATCTCAATTTGTTTGGACTTATCATGGAACACATGGTTCTCTGAAAGCTTTACACAACTTTGGTTATCACAAAATATCATTGTCACATCAAGCTCATGACCATACAAATCTGCAAATAGCTTCCGAAGCCATATTGCTTCCTTACAAGCTACACTGGCTGCGATGTATTCTGCCTCGGCTACGTTGAGTGCTATAAAAGTCTATTTTTTGTTGAACCAAGAAACCATAGCTAATCCCAAGCTAAAACAACACCCAGAAGTACTCTTTCTGTCAACTGCACTGCCGGCCCAATCTGAATCAGTGAAACTTACTAGCTTCACTCCATTATCTGAGGCATATCTCAAACCATAACCAATCGTACCGCGAAGATATTTCAACACATGCTTAGCTGCTACCCAATGTACTTGTCTCGTCTCGACCATGTGCTGACTCAATGTGTTCACTGCATAGCAAATATCTGGCATGGTATTAACCAGGTACAACGAAGAGCCAATTAACTGACGGTACATGGTGGGATCTACTAAATCCGAAGATATGGCAGCATTATGTAACTTCTTCAGACTTGATTCCATAGGTGTAGCCATGGACTTACAATCCATCATGCCAAATTTGTGTAGGATCTCAATAGTATACTTTCCTTGTCTAAGGAAAATATCACCAGATCCCTGCCACACCTCTAAGCCCAAGAAATAATGCATTAGCCCCAGGTATTTGATTTCAAATGCATGATTCAACTACCTCTTGCACCTGGAAATCATACTCTCGTCCCCTGTGAGAAAGAGGTCATCAACATAAAGTACCAATATGAAGGGATGACCATCATCAACCTTATAATAAAGGTTTTGACTCCTGCTTCACTTTTGGTGAAGCCTAAGTTTGTCACGTAACTGTCGATCCCGGAGTACCAGGCCTGGGGTGCTTGCTTAAGCCCATAAAGAGATTTCTTTAATTTGAAAACATGAGACTCCTTCTCATGTATAACAAAACCCTCAGGATGCTCCATATATACTTCTTCCTTATTTCACCATTGAGGAAGACGATCTTTACATCGATCTGGTGTATTTTCCAACCCATGACAAAAGCAAGAGAAATAATGGACCTAATGGTAGCATGCCTGGCAACTAGAGAAAATGTCTCATCATAATCTATTCCCTCTTTCTGAGAGAAACCATGGGATGCAAATATGGATTTGTGTTTCTCAATGCTACCATCTGCAGCATGTTTGATCTTAAAGATCGATTTGGAAGTTACTACTGACTTCTCTTCTGGCCTTGGAACAATATCCCAAACGTCATTTTTCATGATTGAATGATACTCATCCATCATGGCATCTTTCCAGACTCGATGTCCAACTGCCTCCTCAAAACTGGAAGGCTCTGAGTTACTGATGTCACTCATCAAGGCTGAGTATCCAAAATATCTCCATGGTCTCTTGTTTTCTCTGAATGTACCTCGAGGAGCTGCATTTCCTTCTTCACTTTGTAAGGTATCAATAAGCCATCCTGGCCTCTTTCGGGTAGTATTTTTAGGAGGCTCAGAATTTGGGATAGGTTCTAAAGAAACCTCCTGATGATTTGGATCATGGTCTTTAACAATAGGAGCCTCTTGCTCCTCAGTATTATCATCCAAGTGAGTTTCACGAGATCTCTTAAATTCCACTTCCTCATCAAAGGTTACATCTCTGCTGACATCAATATGACGGTGCCCTGAAATATATACTCGATATGCTTTTGAGGTCTCATTATGTCCAACAAAGATACCTTTTTGTCCTGAAGGCTCCAACTTGCTCCTCTTTTCCTTAGGCACATGAATGTAATATGGACAACCAAAGATTCTCAAATGTCCAACTTCTGGTTTCACACCCGTGAAAACTTCTTCAGGGGCCTTGTCCTTCAGGGTTTTATGAGGACATATGTTCTAAATATATACTGTAGTGTTTTTTGCTTCAGCCCATAGAAACATAAGAATCCATTAATCATGAATTAGTGCATTGGTAGATTCAATAATGGATCTATTTTTCCTCTCAGGAATCCCATTATGCTAGGGATTATAAGGTACTGAGAACTCCCTCTTTACTCCTGCATTTTTACAGAAATTGTGGAAGTCCTTGGAGGTGTATTCTCCTGCATTGTTTGATCTGAAAGTCTTGATCTTCTTGCCTGTCAAGTTTTCTACTTGAGCCTTGAATTCCTGGAACTTGGAGAAAACTTCATCTTTGTTTTTCAAGAGGTATATCCATGTTTTCCGGGAGAAGTCATCAATGAAAGTAGCCATATACAAGTATCCTCCCAAGGATGGTACTGACATAGGTCCACAAATGTTCGAGTGAACTAGGTCCAAGATCCCTTTGGATTTTCTGTCACTGGATGGAAAGGAATGATTGGAATTATTCCCAAGTGCACATCCTTTACATACACCTTCATGTTCATTTGGAAGATCTAGGATACCTGTGACCATGTGTCTCAAGGCTGGAAAATCTCTATAGTGTAAGTGAGCAAATATACAATTCCATAGCTCACTCAAACTGTAAAAGTCATGAACAAGAGCTTGAGCTGGTTGACCTCTCAATCTGTAGAGACCCACAAATCTAGTACCAATAACGCTAGATGAATCAATGCTTGATTCTTTAGGCCACATGAGTACTTGTCCCTCTATAAAGGAAACTCTCATACCTTTATCTTCCAAATTTGAAATGGATACAAGGTTCTTCTTTAGACCTAGTACAAGTAGCACTTTTCCCAAGTGTAAGGAGTCACCTGAGTCAAGATGGAAGGATGCTGAACCAACTCCTTTTACTTCATACTTGGAATTTTCACCGATTTCAACCTGAAGAGAGGCATGCTTGTTTGAAAAGCTTGAAAGAGGATCTTGAGAACCTATCATGTGTCCAAATGCACCACTATCTATTAACCATTCATCATTGTTAGAGATAATACTTGTGATAGCTGTAACAAGGAAGTATTATTTCCCAATGTATGCTTCTCCTTAGCTGTAGAAGCATTATGCTTTCCCTTTACTTTACTATTCTTCCATCATTCTGAAGCAAAATGGCCCATCTTGCCACAAGAGTAATATTTGAGTTTGGATTTGTCTTTCTTGATATTTAGAATTTGAACTCCCTTAATCCCTTTCATGCCTTTGTTTCCACTTTCCTCTAATATGTATTCTATTTTGAGTCCAACAACCATCTTGACTGAAGATTGAAAAACTGAAACCTGTTTCAGAAACCCTAGCAGGAGAGGGTCAAAAAATGAAGTTTGGAATTTTGTGAAACTGACTCCACAGATAGATGCGCCCTATCAAGATGAGTTAAGAGAAGGTGGGATCGAGCCAAATCTGTGGACCAGATATCACAAAACTTGAAACCCTAATTTATGCAGTAACTGCAGTGGTTGTAGAATTAGGTCAAAAAATGAAACTCCTCAGAACTGGAATTTTCCTTCACCAAAAGATGTGCATTCTCTAGGGTGAAATTTCCAATGCACTTTTCAAGCTAATTTGAGAGGGGAAGGTACCGAAATGTGAAAACCTAGTTTATTGTCCCCAACATAAATTAGGTCAAATTTAAAAGTTCTCTCAATGAAAATATTTCTCCACAGATAACCGCGCCTTCCCAAGATCAATTTTGTGGTTGGAAACCTTAAATTCAAGAAGCATTAGTTTGTGGCACTTGTCTCTTTCAACACTACTCTGATACCATGTTAATTTTTATAATATAGCAATATAGTTTATATTATAAGCATCCTAAGAAATAATTGAAAGAATAAGAGTGCACAAAGAAACAATAGACACAAATGTTTATCCTGGGAAATCACAAGGGAGAAAACCCAGCAACCTTCCTAGTCATAGATTCAGTACATAGAGCAGATATATATTACAAGAATAAGATGACAAATAGAAATAGTCTTCTCCAACCTAAAATTGTCTTCCTCTAATTGGTGCGCAATTTTCTGGCTAACTTGGACGAATTGCTTGATGATTCAAATGAGGAAGGGCGTCACCCTTAGTTATACTTGTTCTGAATTGACTTTTCTTATTGGGGACGAATTCTCCTTTTTCTTCCTGGGCAAACTTGTCTTATGACTAATAAATTTGGTTTTATTTAATTTATCCGAGTTGACTTATCTAGTGAGGATACCTCACTTAGCTACAAACATCAACACTAAGGCCCTCAATAACAAGAATAAATAACAATGGGGAGAGGGGACATCCCTGTCAAAGACCCCTTGATCCTTTAAAAATATCCATAGGCATTCCATTTATAAGAACAACAAAATTCACTGAAGTAACACATGCCATAATCTATTTCACCATTACCAAAGGCATACCGATCTGAATAAGAATAAGTCGCATGAAAGTACAGTCCAACCTATCATATGCTTTGACCAGATCAAGTTTAAGAAATAGATCTTTTAAATGTCTGGTCTTTGTACTATGGAAAACCTCTTGAGCCACACCCACATCATCAAGAATCGGTCTATCTTCTAAAATCCAAAACTGTTCCATTGAGAAAACTAAGAACTACAACTACACCCCATCTATAACTACACAAAAATAAGAACTATTTAAATTAAATTCATTTTTTGAATTGATTTATATAAACTTTGTATTGAGAATGATTAGCATACACATACCTTCATTTCATTAGCATCAATTATGAAAATTATCTTCTCATTGCTTGCTAGAAGTTCTTTGAGTTTTGCACCAAAGGGTGTTTCTGTACTTTTGAGTTCTCCACTCTATAATTTTCATATACTTTTTAATTTAAGGTATAGCCATTTAACTGTGAGAAAAAAAATATACTTTATATAATCATGACAATGTTTAATCTTTTTAGAGGGTTTAAACGAAGTCCATAAATCTAGATCTGAGTATTTATAATTGTATGAAACTAAATTTGATATTTTATAGTTGTATGAAATTAGGGTTGATGTTTAGATATTTTATACTTTTATATCAGTATAGATACATTTTAATGTTGGATGTATTAAGCATTAGTAGGGATTCATTTTTTGAGTTGTAATTTTTTTTTATCTTAAGTTTTTTACACATTAAGAAAAAAATTATACCTTGAAATATTTAATCCAGTGCTTGATATATCTAAATTTAAGAATTTAAGATGTAATCATTATAATTTGAATTTTTTTGTTTAATCCAACATCAATTGCCTTTTTTTATGGGAATGACATATTACATAATGTTACACAACATATTACTTTCAATGCAAATTTTTTTATTAGCTAACATAGAGATATTGCAATGTATAAAGTGTTCGAGTCAGACCCGTATACCTCTTTAATAACAATACACATTGGAAAAAACATTTTATTATTATCAACATATTGTCTTTGTTTATTCACATAACTAATATTGTAGTATTTTTATGTTTTTCTAAATTAATATTGTGTATAATAATCGTTAAGTTCTATTTATTTGTCTTTGTTTATTCACATAACTAATTATTGTAGTATTTTTATGTTTTGCTAAATTAATATTGTGTATAATAATCGTTAAGCTCTAGTTATTTGAATTTTATGTATGTTTAGACTGTAACTTAAATTATTAACAGACTGTGAACTGTGAGGGTTTCAAATGCACGATTAACTTATGGTTTCAAGGAGAGTATCTATGGCGACTAGGGTTTGAGTGCATGCAACTTGCCCGGTGGGTCCTGAGGAATTTTCTCATTGATTATGGCCTACTTTCCACCTGGATCGGGGTATTGTATCTGAATGACATTGTTTTGTTTTGGGTCTTTATTGTATGATTCTTCCCCATTTTTTCCGAGCGGTAGGTTTGTTTTGACGAGACTCTGTTCTGGTACATTTATTGTTGGTCTAGTTTTCATGAGTAGGAGGGTCCCATCATTTTTTGGACTTGTCTAGATGTTTGGGTGATTGGAATATATTACTGTCAACTCAAGACAGTGTTCACATGGATTCTTCCAGGAATGGCACACCTCTCGAGTCCCTCGAGAAAAAGACAATCATTTTGGTGTCTAATAGCCCTTCCTCACCTCCGGAGGACCCTTTACTCTATGAAACTAGCTTCTCTGGTGGTTTTCTTCTCAGCTCTGATCCAGACACATATTCAGACACTTTTGAACCTGTTGCATGCTCTAAACCGGGAGGAGGACATACACGAATCTCCGGTGAGAAGGCTAGACTCTCTAGACAACATAAATATCTCAAAAAAAGAAGTGAAGGTGTCGACATGACTCTTGGAAAAGGCGTTCAATTGAGTAGGGTTTTATGTTTTTCGGCTAGAGCTCTGGTTGGAAATATCTGTTTCGAGAAGGTGAGTCCCTTGACTCTTTTTTCATGGGTAGCAGAACATTGGAAACCCATCCTTCTCTATTGTCCAAGGGTACACCTATTGGTCAACAATTGTGTGGTCTTTCACTTCCTCGATGAAGCCCCTATGGACTGAATACTGGAGACACATTGGGTGATCGGCAGGGGATCCCTATTCCTGAAAAGATGGCACTCCAATTTTAACCTGAGGACAAAGGAAATGAAACAAAACCATTTATGGGTTTTGTTGAAAGGTTTTCCGATTGAACTCTATGCTAGGGAGGTCTTTGTTAACCTCGAAAATAGGATTGGAAAGTTCATATTTTTTCATGATAAGTCCTTATTGCATGAGGACAAGAGGATGGCATGGGTGCTTACAGAGATCGATGTGGAATCGGGATTACCAGACACCATTACCTTTTGTTGGGGTGACAAAGTCATCCTACAACCAATCGACTATTGGAGGAATCTGTTTAGGTGCTTTAACTGCTGTGAGGAGGACATCTTCGAAAATATTGCAGTCACAAAGTCGATGTTCAGAACGCTCATACCAAAGACACAGTTTCCTTACCTCCTAATCCTGAGCATAATGAAGGACCCAACAATGATATTTACCCAACTCATCAAATCGCCAAAGACTCTTCTTCTTTCTTGGGTAATTTCAAATCGTTTTTTCTTGATTTTTACAACTCTCTATCATTTGAGGGCCTTGGTCAGTTAGTTGAGCTTAGAAAGGTCTAATATTAGAACTGAGGCTCCATTGTGGTTCCAGACTCCTATCTGGATGATCCATTGACTTGACCTAGAGATGTCCCACTTTCAAAATAAAAGTTATTTCGATTCACACACCTAAACATGAACCAGCATGGTATCGAGCCCTCTCCCGTCATTTAGGGTTGCGGTATTTTCAGATACCTCAAGTTTCCTTTCAACTGGGCCAGTACATTGTTCAAAAGGCTTCTTTAACTCAAGGAGTAATATGAACCTAGAGGATGGACCCTTACCGACACAAGTCTCACCTTCTGTCGGTGTTTTCTCCGATGCAAATCTACAACTGTTATGTGCTGAACAAACCCTCCTTGCATCCATTGGTGCCACATCCTTGATTGACCTTGTTATAGCTTAAAATGACACTTCTCCATCGGTGAAAACACTTGTATGGCTTGGTCGCATGATGACACTTCTTGAGATCAAGTTTAGTCACACAACAGGACACTTGTGGATTGAAGGGTCATTTGGGACATTAAAAATGGTTGAAATTACCTCACTCTTGGCCCATTTGATGGTTATGACCCTTAGGAACATTTTTCCAGACCAAACCATATCCTGAAAATCATTAGAAAACTCTGTTTTTGACCATTTTTCTCCAAAATCGCTGGTTTCCTATGCATAGAGTAGGGCATACTAGGATGTGTGCACGACTCTTATGCCTATAGAGTAGCGCACACCTTTGAAAATATGCAACTCAACTTCAATAAAGTAGCGCACACCCTCATAAATATGCAACTCTGCTTCAATAAAGTAGCGCACACCTTGAGAAATGTGCTGGTTTGTAGTAGAAAGAGTAGGGCACTTTCCTGAACTAGTCAAAATCTCGAATTTTGGTTGAAATGAGTTGGTTTGGCAACCTCCTGATCGGTTATAACTACTTTTCTTCTCCTTTATTGACTATATTTAAGGAAGGTAGAAGGGCCATGTGACGGGACCAAGCCTATAACAATGTTATGCTGGAGGAATGGAGATCCTCATCCCCCTGTCTTATGCCTCAGTTTCTGATAAACCTTAGCACAGCTGATTAGAGGCTAGGATCCTTGGAGAACGGAAGCAGGAGACCGTGAATCTAGGTTTCGTGAAGTGCCAAGCTTGAAGGAAGGTATAACTTTATGTACTTGCTTCATTCATTAATAAAGATCAGACGTTCTTCCCTTTCCAAATATGACCTATTCATGTGTGTCTCAGATTTTATTACAGTTTGCTTATAGTCTGATGTCTTCTTCTGCTATGAATATCAGTCTTATATATGTAGTCAAGTGTATTTGAGAAAGGTATCAAGTTGTTTTGCAGGTGTGGGCATTGCGATACTAGATGGCATTGAAGAGTAAGAAATGAAAGCTTGGGATCAACCTTCTGAATAAGGTGCACATATCTCTAACCTCAATCTCTTCACTTACTTGTTGTACTTGCAGAACTTTTGTAGGTCTATATTTCATACCTGAAGTTGGTAGTTTCTCCCCTGAACTATAGGTGCATTTTCCTCACAATAGAATGACGACTCCACTGGTGAAATCCTATCTGCTTAGGGGTATCCAAGGTCATTTATTTAGTTTTGTTTGAAGGTCTTTGTTCAATTTTTTTATTAGAATTAGTTATTAGGCTTTGTTTGACCCTCCTTGTCTCTTACAGACCCTTCCTAGCCCTTGCAAACCCTGGTGCACCCAAGTTGGGGGGTTTTTGCGCTATTTTTTGAACTTTTCCCACATGTGCGCTATTGTTGTGAAGCACAGTAGCGCATTCCCCTATTGTGTGTGTTGGTATTCCTCATATACAATAGCGCACACATTCTGGGATTGAGTTTTTTGGGCTTTGACCTGTTTTGTGGGGCTGTGGCTGCATTTTTTGGGGTCCCCGATGACCCTAGGTCTGAGTTAAAACACTGTAAGTGGTCTCCAATCCTTGTACTGATCCTATGCTCATGATTTGAACCTCCTTTGATCAAGTTGGGATTGTTTGGAAAGTTTTGGGGCATGTGGACCCAAGTTGGGGGGTTGTGGACCAGTTTGGTGTTTTGTACCCTAATTTGAGTCTGACTGAACCTGCTTGCTCCATTTCCACTGGATTGAAACCTACTGAGTCTACTTGACCCTGTTTGTATCTATTTGAGTGAAATTTCTCTTTAGATTGGTTTCTTATCCTCCCCTATGCTTTTAGTTTTCTTTTTGTATTGAAAGCTCAAGTGTATTTGCTGTTGTTTAGGACCTTGACTGCATTGTTTGTGTGCAGGCCTAACTTTACCAAACCATACTTCTTTGTAATTCATTTTCTTTGTTTGGGTTTAAAAGTAGGTTTCATACACTTTTCCCAATGGTTGGCATGCTTACATCAATAAGAATCTGAAAGTCGTATTCGTAGCTTTTACTATTTCAAGAAGGAAACTTGAAAGTTCTTTGCTTTTACTTTGATAGTAGGTTAGTTTCAATTTCAGTTTTGTTTCTTACCTTTGAAAAGCATAAAACATTTTGATTTATTTTCTGAGTAGAGTACCTTGCAAGTGGCTTAAAAGATTTAAGAGTGCTTTGCATCAAAAAGAAGAAGTGTTCTTTTGCATACTTATTTGTTTGAGTAGCTACATTCTTAGGTTTTGAGTTTAATTTTGTACATTTAGACTTTATTTTTATCTTTTGCATTCGAAAAGACTAAAAATTGCATTTACATATGCATTCTAGATCGTATCTTTAAGATTTGCATTGAAAAGAAAATATTTGTTTAGTGGTAAACATTTCATTTCAGTATTCTATCTCTGTTATAACCACTCTCACACACCCACTACCTTTTTGAGTAAGCAAGTAACCATTAAAATGAACCCTAATAAAATGTACTGGTAACATTTTCTTTTCTAGGTTACACTATTCACCAACTAGTTTTGGTAAGGATCTTGGGTTTAAAACACCTTAAACCACCCAAGATCACACATTACGCAAAAATCGTAGTTCGACTATCGCAGGTAAACCCACCTCATTCAAAACTTGCCTGGGATCTATGCAGTAGGTCTTGTGAGATCAGATTGTTGGGAATAAACCTCCTACTTTTTGTTTCGAGCATATACCAGGATTGGATCAGGTTTGGGGACTCTTTTGAGTTTCAGGCTCAGTTACCCTGCCCACGCCTTTTGATTCGACCAGAGACTGTTCCCCCAGAAATTTTCGGTGTGGTGGTATCCTTAGTATCTGACCATAGGATCATACACAGGTGATGGTGGAGGGTTATATCTGTTGTACCTAGGACATACGTGGGAGGAAATCCCTTGCAGTTCTTTGGGAGGGCCGTTGGGTGATTCCAGCGCTTGCACCCTTAGGCATTGTATTGTGGACCCCGAGTAACTGTTCTTCTTCCTTCATTGATCTGTTCTGGGCCGTCATCATCCCAGACTCTTCTCCAGAAGGCATCTGTTTTCCTAGTTTGATTTACCTAAGACCTTTTTTAGTGGTGTGCTCTTTGTGCTACTTGTCTTAGTTTGGCTTAGAGAACTTCTTTCTCATTTGAGCAGGAAACTATGTCTATCATTCCGGCGAGTGCCAATCAAGGTACCCCTGTTTTGGGGGATCCTTGTGTTGTTCCATTCATTGGAAACATTGGTACTCCCTTAATGGCTACTCCGAATCTTCCTGGATTCACTATAGGGCTTTCGGTTTGGTTGTTCTCCACTCCAAATGCCTTGCATGCTCCTGACGCTTCTTTTGTAAGCACCTCAAATCAAGAGCATCAGAACCCTGTGCCTTCTTGGCTAGTAACATCTTCTCCTCCTCCTTCTACCTCATGTGGCAAAAGTAGCAATACTAGTAACTAGCAATCTAAAAGGAATAATAGAGGAAGAATATGAAGAAGATGCCAAAACAAGGGGGCAGCAACCCAGCCTCTGTAAGTCATGCTGGGGGAAAGCACCCTGCCTTTGCAAGTCATGCAGGGGGCACCTACCCAGCCTCTGGAGGTCATGCTGGGAGAAAGCTTTTAGTCACTGAAAATCACACTGAAAGTTTTTCTTCAATCACTGTCAGTCATGTCGAGAACACGTCATTGATCACTGCTAGTCATATTAATGACAAGTCACCAGTTCCTGTGAGTCATACTAGAGACACCAAATCAGCCACTGCAAGTCATGCTGAGGGATTTTACATTGTCGACAAACCCAATAAACAAAAGTGTAAGTTTCCTTGCAAGCTTTGTGAGGAAGACCACCTTACTTACTTGTGCTCTGTACTTCCAGAAGTGCAAAAAGTGTGGTCCTTAGTTCAAAAGTCTTATGCTTCTGAGCAACCAGACACTATAAGTCATGCTGGGGGCAAGCTGTCAGCTAATGCTAGTCATGCTGAGAGTACTAACATTGTAAAGGAGTCTAAACCTATAGAATGGAAACCAAAGTTCCCTTGTAAACTTTGTAAGGGAGATCACCTTACTCACCGATGCCCTGCCATTCCAGAGGCACGAAGAGTGTGCTCCATGTCTGAAGGAATATCTACTCCTGAGTTGTCTATAGATTCCCTACAGTCAGATCAATATTTCGTTGATAAAGTGGTTGAACCAATGCAATCTTTGGTCAACCCCACTCTTCCTTCGGAGAGTGAAGTGATCGAATCGATGCAATCTTCGATCGATCCCATCAGTTCTGCATAGATTGATGCACCTACTGCGGAAGTTTTCTGCATTACCAGTTTGGATGCTCTTGAAGAAAGGGGCACTTCATCTGTTCCATGTGAACCCCTACCAAGCCCTAGGATCATTTCCTTTGATTGGAATAGTCTAGCCAAACCTCGTCTTCCTTCTTCGACACCTTTCCAGATAAAGATTGATATCGGGAACCATACAGTTGATCGATGCATTGTAGATGAAGGAGCTTCTGTTAGTATATTATCCACTTATGCTTGGAGAGATTTGGGTTTCCCTAATGTTACTCCAGCATTTAATTGGCCGTTGAGCTTCGATAAAAGACCTAGTGAACCATTCGGATTCCTTCGTCAGGCACCTGTTACTTTGGGTGGAAAAATAGTCTTAGTTGATTTTATGGTTTTAAAGGACCTTGTGGACTTTGACATGATCCTTGGGCATGATTACGTTTATGCTATGCATGTTATGCTGTCTACTCTCTTTCGTGTGATGCATTTTCCTCATAACGAAAGCATCATCACTATCGACTAGCTTGCATTCGTTGATCCTCCTTATTACCCAACTATAGACCAGTCTGATCCCTCGTCATTAGGCACCACTATGTCACATGGGACTTATGTGGCATATTGTTCCTTGAGTTCAACTGCTACTAAGAAGAAGTCTCTAAGTTCATGCTTACCTTCTCGGGACCTAGTCCCAACTTTTGAACAAGTGACACCTCCATCTGAATGTTTAGACATGTGTTCTATCTGGGACGATATACTTCTTTCCGATGAAGTTTTCCTAGAGTCCATAGTACAGTCTGCCATTCATTTGGATGTTGATCCAATCGCAGCTATGTCCAGCCCCGGTTTGACCTTAAAGTCTGATCTTCCTACTGTTGAGTCTTTAAACTCTCCTATAGATCCGCAAATCGGTGTTCCTGCTGAGTTTGATTCTGCTTCTAGAATTTTCAACTCCCGTGATGATGAATTTGTTTCTGTAAATTCCATCATGTCCTTCAACTTTGATCTTCATCCTGAAGTCGATCTTGTTGATTGTAAGTCCTCGGGCTTGGATACCATGGAGCTTTCAATTGAAAACTCTGCCTTGTTTATGCCTGTTGTTGATGACAGTGAAGTTGAAAGTATTTCTACCACAGTGACTTGTATCGGGTCTTTCTTTACATATGTTTAAGATGTGATCTTGATACTAATGTTTCTTGGAGACAGGATTCTTAGTTGGATTTATACTTGCTTACCAGTCCTTTTCGACACCTTGTGCAACCATGTTTGGTATATTTGGAACCTTGCATATAATTTTAGGCTTCCCTGCTGTTATGTTGCATCTGAACCTTTTGCCATCCGAATTAGCCATAGGGTCGAACCTGTTGGATATTGGTGTGTTAGCCATCTCTTTATGCATTGTGCACCAGTCCGACAGCAGATCCTACCTAACATGGGTCACCCTAGTCAACACCCTTATGCCATTTTGGTGCCCATCCTGAGTTTTTCTCATAGGATTGGGAGCCTTTTTAGATTTACCATGACTTTGAGAAGAAGCCTCATATCTTTCTTCCTCATATATTTCTGGCCATCCCTGATAAGGCTCCCGTCTTTGTGTTCAAATTGCATATGCATCTGTTATGATCCCGCTTGCGCTAATGAGCTTGATGCCAGCTTCCATACTTTTAGCTCGTTGTATAAGCCTCCATCTCCGATCTCATTTCCACTAAGCCCTGTATCATTTTGCCGTCGCATTTTGACACCTTTGACCTGGAGGAGACACACCCTGAGTGTCCTTATCTTGCTCATGTTCCTTGCATTAGTAATAGCTTTGTTCCATGTGCTTGGAGTTAGTTTCGCATGTCCCTGACACTCGTCTCCTCGCTTTTCAAGCATTCTTCCACCTTTACTTCGAGCTCATTAAAGATCGTTAAAAACAGTAAGTAGGTTACGAGCAGTCTTCCACCTTTCCTTTGAGCTCGTTAAAAACAGTAAGGAGGCTATGAGCATTTCTTTCATCTTCACTTCGAGCTCATTAAAAATAGTAAGGAAGTTATGAGCATTTTTCTGTATCTCCTTTGAGCTCATTAAAAACAGTAAGGAGGTCACAAGTTTACTTTTTCGGGCTCGCTAAACCTTTATGGAAAATATCCCTATGGAGTTCTTTTAAGCCCTTTTCAGATTCCTTAAATAAGAAAAGTTTTCCAAGCATAGTTGTCTTTTCGGGCTCATTAAAATAACTGAACCGACATCTACTTAGGTATAGAATTACCCCTTTTCCGGGCCTTGGTGGATAATTTACGGAAAAGGTATACTCTAGGTATACTCTGGTATGCGCTAGAAGAGTTCTTCTTCCATTATTTTACACTTTTTCGGGGAAGGAGACTAACTTTATGAAAAAGGACCTTTGGAGTCGTCTTTAGGGTTTTCAGACTCTCGAAATGTGAAAACACCAAGCGAGCATTCACCTACTCGGGCTCGATGTGAAATCCACGACATGGTTGATAGAGGACTAATTAAGTTTTTCAACTCTATAAACAAGAAAACACCATCGAGCACAGACCAATTCGGGCTCAATATAAAATCCATGGATAGGTGTATGGAGTTTTCTTTTAGGTTTTTTAGACTCCTTAAATATGAAAATACCATTGAGCATGCTTTAGTTCTTTGTCAAGCTTGTTAAAAAATGAAAAAGGAAAGGGAAGGGAAGAATATTAAAATATCTTTCAATATGATGGCAGCAAGTCTACTATCTCCTTGAACAAAGAACCTGTTTTGAGTCTATCAAACAAGTTGGGTTCTAGTGTTAGCCTTAGTATAAACCTGATCTCAGAGTTCTTACTCCTCTGTTTGGTTAGTCTTCCAATCATATGGAGAATCTGTTAATGTCTCCTACATTGAAGATTTGCATTGTGGTCTCTTTGTGTTAAAAACTTCCTAAGTCACTCTTGTGTCGTGCTCACTATTCAAGGATATAACCTGTGTCGGCCATTCTGCGGTTTCCTTGACCTCATGCGTCGGCCATTCCTTGGTGTCAGTATGTTTCATCATGTGTTCATTCCTACTCCAAATCAGCTCATACCTGTTGAGTGTCCCTCGTGTTGGATGATGGAAGATGCCTTAAGGCCTCCCTTCCAACAGACTTCTTCCCATCGACTTCAACTCATTGTGCTCTGGGAATGAAGTTTAGAGTTTCGGTTAGTACCTTGGGGATTGCAGTCATTAGTGGCATTTTCCCTCGCTATTGGATAGATAAGAATACATCAATGTCTCCTATTCGATGGATTCTTCAATTGTTCGATGGCAAGACCATTTATTCTCACTTGCTTGAATGTACTAGGTACCTTGGGTTCCATTTTCATTATTGGTGGACATCCTCGTGTTTGTTAATGGTATACATCAATGACTAGTAATCAAACGATACCTCCCATGTTCGACATCAACTCATTTATTCGCATGGATAGGTTTCTACCTTGGGTTGTTTTTTGATGAAGACCTTGGGATCCTCAATAGCATCACCTCATTGATGTTATCACAAGACTGAGCCACACTCTTTTTGGGCTCTTGATGAGACATAGATCCAGCTTGTTCTCTATGGCTATGTTCTCCAGTTTTGATATAGATCCACCTTGTATTTATGTGGCTATGTTTACACTTATGTTCCTCATGGATCCACGCTTGTATTTTAGTGGCCATGATATATGTATTAGTATTTGGATCATTATTGTATACTCTTGGAGGTCATGTTCCACTATTTGAACATGGACAGTTACCCCAAGGATAAGTTTGTCTGACATTGCCTTTGCTTTCAGGTACTTCATTTGAGCCTATGATTCTTGGTTTCTCTGGTTCCTCCATGATTCAACTCTTTGTTATTTATAATGTATTTCGGCCATCGTTTCCCTCACTCCCTCTGACCTCATACATTAGGGGGCATCTGTTATAGCTTAAATTGACACTTCTCCATCTATGACAACACTTGTATCGCTTGGTTGCATGATGACACTTCTTGAGATCAAGTTTAGTCACACAACAGGACACTTGTGGATTGAAGGGTCATTTGGGACATTAAAAATGGTTGAAATTACCTCAATCTTGGCCCATTTTATGGTTATAACCCTTAGGAACATTTTTCCAAACAAAACCATCTCCTGAAAATCATCAGAAAACCCTGTTTTTGGCCATTTTTCTCCAAAAACGTTGGTTTCCTATGCATAGAGTAGGGCATACTAGGATGTGTGCACGACTCTTATGCCTATAGAGTAGTGCACACCTTGGAAAATATGCAATTCCACTTCAATAAAGTAGTGCACACCCTCAGAAATATGCAACTCTGCTTCAATAAAGTAGCGCACACCTTAAGAAATGCACTGGTTTGCAGTAGGAAGAGTAGGGCACTTTCCTGAACTAGTCAAAATCTTGAATTTTTGTTGAAATGAATTGGTTTGGAAACCTCCTAATCGGTTATAACTACTTTTCCTCTCCTTCATTGACTATATAAGGAAGGTAGAAGGGCCATGTGAGGGGACCAAGCCTATAACAATGTTATGCTGGAGGAATGGAGACCCTCATCCCCCTCTCTTATGCCTCGGTTTCTGATAAACCCTAGCACAGCTGATTAGAGGCTGGGATCCTTGGAGAACAGAAGCAGGAGACCTTGGATCTAGGTTTCGTGAAGTGCCAATCTTGAAGGAAGGTATAACTTTATGTACTTGCTTCATTCATTAATAAAGATCAGACGTTCTTCCCTTTCCAAATATGACCTATTCATGTGTGTCTCAGATTTGATTACAGTTTCCTTATAGTCTGATGTCTTCTTCTATTATGAATATCAGTCTTTTATATGTAGTCAAATGTATTTGAGAAAGGTATCGAGTTGTTTTGCAGGTGTGGGCATTGCAATATTGGATAGCATTGAAGAGCAAGGAAAGGAAAGCTTGGGATCAACCTTCTGAATAAGGTGTACATATCTCTAACCTCAATCTCTTTACTTACTTGTTGTACTTCCAGAACTTTTGTAGGTCTATCTTTCGTATCTAAAGTTGGTAGTTTCTCCCCTGAACTATAGGTGCATTTTCCTCACAACAGACCCTCCAACACAGTCACTGGCATCGGAGATTACTACCCCTTTGGGGTTCTCGAGAGATATTCTTGGGTGCCCACTCCCTTCCTTCTTGGTAGAATCAGAGGTATCGATCTCATTTGGGAGCTTCAACCCCAATGTGACCATCTAGAGGAAGAACGGTAACAAAAGGAGAAAATATATGGCTCGCACCTCTGGTGGGATTACTTTAGCAGTATTTGACGTTGAGGCTGGTACGTCGACTTCTGTGGGAACTAGTAGTGACTCTAAGTCACTTATCACAAATATATTCAAGCCCCTTAGAGCAATGCCAACCATTACCATTGTTACCAAACGATATTGTTGTCCCTCAATGTTCGAGGGGTTGGGGGTACCCTTAAGTACACAACCCTTCGTCCTCTATTGTATTTAGTCAAGCCTAAGATTTCCTTTTTTCAAGAGACCATGGTGGATAGTACATACAAAAATGAGGGAGTTTCTATGGATATTCTTTCCTTCTTGGGAAGTTAGCACTGTTGGAGCAGACGATTGCTCCAATGGACTTGCCTTATGCTCGGAAAAAGTAGGGAATTGGATGCACCCTTGCACCTCTTTAATTCTTATGGGCCTATTACTGATAATCCTTCCTACTGGTTAGAACAATTGACCAGGGTTCTTTTGAATGTTAGTTCGCTAATTATAGCTGGGGACTTAAACTTCACCCTATTTGCCCGAGAATCGTGGGGAGACAAAGCTTGTATTTCGACCCACACGGACTAGTTCAAGGATTTGGTTGATACACATGGTCTTATTGATGTTGAGCCTTCCCATTTTGCTCCCACTTGGCACAACGGAAGGACTGGGACAAAAGTAGTGGCCAAAATACTCGATTGGTTCCTTATAAAAGAAGACCTTTTTTCTATTATGGAGAGATGCAATTGAGAATGCTAACATCTCAGAGCATAAACCGATTGTTCTCAATTGTCGAAAAGGGGAAAAATTCACAAAGTTCCCATTTAAATATTGTCATTTGTGGTCACAGGAGGAAGAATTTAATCATATGGTTAGACATCACTGGCACAATTTTTCTTCCACTACAGCAGGAACTGCTATGATTCGTCTTCCTGAGTTCCTTAGAACACTAAAATAATTGGTTTCGTTGTGGATTAGAAAAAGAAAGTTGAAGCTACATGTGGAGCTGAAAATTATTGAGGAGGAACTGGATCTTCTTCACATCTGTCCTTTTGAGGATTTTGCTAAAAATCCCACTTCTCTACGCATCAGAGAACTGGAAGATAAGAAGAGGGATATCCTTCTCAAAGAGGAAGAGATGTGGAAATTAAAGAGCAGGTCCCTTTGGCTTGTGAGCGGTGATAGGAACACAAAATTTTTCCACTCCTATCCAAAGGATAGGAGGAGACGTAAAGCTATATGGGAATTAGAGTTCCCCACAGGTGTTAAACTTACTGACTGGGATGGTTTAGAGGATGCGGCCATCCGACATTTCACTAAAATGTTTTCAGATCCGAAAACATCAAATCTGGAGACACAATTTTGGATTCTCCAGGTGATTCCGCACATTTTTTTGGAAGAGGACTGTAACAATATTGGAAGACATGTGTCCTTAGAGGAGATTGAAGGAATTTTGAAGAATATGGAAAAAGACAAACCCAAGACCCGATGGCTGGACCTGCGAATTCTTTGTGCAGTTTTTTGATATATTGGGCCCATAACTGGTCAACTTAGTGGAAGGTGCTTGCCGGACAGGTAAAGTTTCAGGTGGTGTTAATGTGACTTTCTTGGCTTTAATTCCAAAGAAATCTAACACAACTTCCTTCAATGACTATAACCCGATATCCCTATGTAGCTTGATATACAAACTCATTGCTAAGACTATTGCTAACAGGATCAAAGAGGGTTTGTCAACTCGAATATACAAAGAGCAGTTTGGATTCTTGAATCAAAGGTTGATCTTTGATGCCATTGGGGTCGCGCAAGAGGCTATTCATTCTGTAGAGCAGAAGAAGCTCGGTTCACTAGTTTTAAAACTGGATGAAGTGAAACATACGATCTAGTGGACTAGTCTTTCCTTAGACTTGTTCTTCTAAATGTAGGGTTGGATTACACTATCACTCAATGGATCATTGGTTGTGTCTCATCTGGGAATTTCATAGTCCTTGTCAACAGGAGTCCCACTCCTTTCTTCAAAGCTTCCAGAGGATTGCGACAAGGCTGTCCACTCTCACCTTTATTGTTCCTCTTAATTATAGAAGGGGCCCAACCGCCTTATCCTAGAAGAAAAATTGGAAGGCAAGGTACGTGGTATTAAGGTCTCGTCCAACCATTTTATTTCCCCTCTCTTATTCGTGGACAGCGTCCTCATTTTCAGCATTGGAAATTATCAAGAAATGATGCACTTCAAATTTTTATTGGATACCTTTTGTTGTGCTACGAGTATGTTGATCAGTTTCCAAAAGTCGAGCTGGTACTCCCTGTTTCTGGAATAGGAGAACCTGCAACAAATCTGTGATGTTTTCCCACTGGATATCAAACACCTTAATTTGGGACTGAACTACTAGGGCTTTTTCTTGAAACCGAATGCCTATAGGGCGTCTGACTGGCTATGGATGGTTTAAAAAATAGAGAAAAGGATCAATTCATGGACTCTTCAGAAGCTTACGATGGGAGGCCGTATGACCCTATTGAACTCGGTACTCTCCAATTTGCTAGTATATTGGCTCACTCTAGCAAAGGTACCATCTTCTATTCTGTATAGAATCAGACATCGTCGACTTCCTATGGGATACGTCTGTTAGTTTTTACCTATTTAGCATAATAAAATTAAACAATCTAATCACTGAAAGAAAGGCAAGAACAACAAACAAAAATAACACAAAATTTCTCTCGGGGAAACCACAAAGGGAGAAAACCCCGGCAAAACTTCCTCAATATAGAATACACCAAGTACAAGAAAAAATCCCAAGACAAAAACAACTTCTCTCCTTCACTTGTGTGAACTTGTCTCTCTCCTATGCGAACTTGAGTGAGTGATACAAATGAGCAACTCAACCTCCTATTTATATTCTTTAGTTGAGGTGAATTTTTCCTCAATAGGGCCGACTTGACCTAACTGATTGGGCTGACTTGTCAATTACATAATATAATATTATTTTCTGGGTTCTTCTAGGCTAACACAAGTCTTAGGGTTTACATTGACTCTTTCAATGACTCTTACATTATCTAATAAATCAATGACATCTCCCGAAGGAGGAATGCAATAATACAATAGACAAGTACATTTAGAATATCTTCTGCAGTTACACATCTTTAAAAAACATCCAATGGCATGGGATAAAGTCTCCACCTTGAAGTTTTGGGTGGCTGGGGGATCTGAAATATTTTATGGGTTTATTGGGCCCTTCATATGAAAAGTTTGTGGAGAGGGCTCAATGATCAAGGGCTTTGATAATTAGGGATAAGTATCAAGTAGAGGACTATGATCGAATGGTTCATATTAGATAACAAAAAAGAAAAGCATTGTTTGACGATTTGGGTTGGCATGGTGGAGGTCTTCCCACTTCTAAATCGTTGGTTGGTTTGGAATGCATGAAATAGATATTAGATCAGAGTAGGAACTGATTTGATTCTGGGCACCAATATTGGGATACTCTCTCCCTTAACTTTACAGCTGATTCAACAAAGAGGGTGTTAATATTATCCAGAGGCCACTACTTGCTCTGGAAACCCTGATATCTCACTGACCTTGAGTCTCTATAAGCCAAATAAACAAATAAAGACTTTAAACAAAAGGTACTACCAGATCTCTTAACACAACCAATAAAAATAGCAATCACACAAATGAATTCACAATATACCTTGGAAAACCCAATGGGGAAAACCAGCTTTGATGGGGGATTTCTTATATCTCGACCCCAGAGAAAAGTAAGAAGAAGATAGATACATATAAAACTCCATAAGAATACAATCGAACTTGACGGGTATCAAAACCCTAGATATGCATGCAAAAGCTTATGCATGCAGATGGGAAATGGGCCCCAACTGTTTGTTCGGATTTGGCTCTCTCTGCAAGTCTATCTCTGTTGGTACTACCTCTCTCACTGCACATTTATGATCTGCTCTATCAAAGAAGAATGCCTTCTGTCTAGATCTGAATAATGCGCCCCACTATGCATGGAAAAGTGTCCCCCTCCTCGAACACTAAAAAGTCGCTCTCAGTCATATCTTAGCCGATATGATCTCTGATCATCACAGTTCGTCCTCAATCACTGAGGAAGACCTACTCCGGAAGTCTCAGCTGCTCAATCCTAAATCCGGATGCACAACAACCTCCTTGCCTTAGAAAGTCTGCCCTCCTCTCCTAGGAAAGTCCCCCAACCTGAAAATAATGAAGAATATCCTCTTTGATGCTCTCTTAGACCACAGTGAATAGCACACAAGTGCTTTTGATCAAGTGAGGATTGATCTAGCTCAGATCCCCTCACTCTTCTTCCTGTAGAAGCTCCTCTCTCTCTCAGAAAGTCACGCTCTCTACATGCACAAGTCTCCCTCACTATAAACTAATCTCTCTCCGATAAGTTTGTTGAGTAACCTCTACCGGTGACCTCCTTCCTCCTTATAATAACTCACCGTCCAATTAGGGTTTCCAAAACCCTAAAGTGAGTGCATGCAAAAATCTCACTTTTGCATGCTTTTTAATTAACAGGTGTGCATGCACGAGGCAAATCAAACCAAAAGGTCTGCATGTATCCACTATTGGATTCATGCCACTAGGTAGAGTGCATATCACCCTTTACCTCATCCTGATGCATATACTGCAAATGTACCTCCATGCAAGGCATCTGAATCATGGAGGACATCCCGAGATACCACTATTTATAACAGAGGGATATTTTTCCTTAACAATGCTTACACCAGAGGAGCGAGGACCCACATGCACCTTATTTGGCTAAAGGCTTTGGATTTAAACCTCATAGGGACAACAAGAATGGAATAGAATGCTTATTGCACTCAAGGAGCTATTCAAGGAAAGGTTTGCACCTCAAGATATTTGATCACTCTCGGCACTTGATAGAGCCTAGGATTGTATCTACGCTAGTAGTGCCTCTTCTATGATACCCATAATCCAAAAAGAACATAAGAGTCTTCACAACTCAACAATTTTACTATCAGCCAAAGAAAGGAAAACTAAATTTGTTTTATTCCTGATAAAAAACAAAATGTTGTTATTTGGTAAGGCCTCCTAAAGCTGGTATAATTAGAGTGAAATCCCACTACTGTCAAAGGCCTTATTTGATTGGATGAGAACACAAGCACCCTTACATGGATGGGTGAAAGCATCAAAAGATAAGCATAAGAAACCTTACAATAAATAATAACTTTGGGTTGAATACCAGATTTAATTCTTTAAACAAATGGAGTAGGATATTCAAGTAAATGTTTTCCTTTTCCATCCAGTGTTAAGTCACGGGAGGCATTATCGTTCCTTTCATGGAAAATTAATAATTTTGATTACCTGGAGATGTATTTCCTATCATGGAAAATTAGTAATTTTGATTATATTGAGATGAAATCACTAATTTCAAATGCCGAAATTGCACAATGTAGAAATAGATTGTCAAATGTTGGGATATGGAATTTTCTGCTAATCACCCTAATTATGTCTTTTTTAATCTAACCAACCATTATATGATTATCCGACATATTCTTCCATTTAACTACATACTTTATTTTTCAACATTCTCAAGCTTAAATGTTGCATTAATTAGACACATTTAAAGTTTTCACCGTTCTCTCTTCATCATCCAAAATAATCTTTAAAGGCTACTTTGCAGGTATGCATTCATTTGTACATTAAAAGAGATCTAGTCACACAAAGGAAGTAAAATTTCTTCAATACGACCTAAATTGTATTGTAAATTCTTTCATTTCCTCTCGTTCATACCATCCTAACAAGCAATGGAGATTCCGCTAAAAAATTGTTGTATTCCCACGATCTGGTAATAACCTAGTTGAAAACATACAAAGAAAGTTTAGCTCACTTACTAGAGCTTGAATTTCTTAGTAAACATCCCAAATTCACCAATATTACTGTAGTTTCTGGGCACGCAAGTGTTGAAAGCAAATAATGGTGAGAATTACCACAAAAAGGAGAAATCCTTTCATTTCAAGTAACAACCGAGGTCAAAATTTGGACGAATATATATAAAAAAATTGGCCAATAATATATAACCTATTCTCTATAAGAAACTTGGTTACTCCAAATCCTTCCCATCTCCCATATCATGATCCCAACTCCAACAAAGCCATTCTCAGTGCATCTGCACTGAGAGATGATAACATTGTCCAATCCAACCCAACCAAGTGAGGAATATTTCATTTTAAACAACAAATGTTTCACGAAGTTTTCATTTCAATCAATCTTGCTCTGCCTCTAGACTCTATTATCACTCTCAGAAGTTTTCCACATTAACTGGAGTTTTAGGTGCTTTAATTATTCTTTAATCTATGGTTACTCAAGTCAATCATCATAGTGCATGAGTGATAGGTGGATAGAATCAAGGAGTAAACCTTCCTAGATTAATAGAGCCATTGGGTTCACCAAATGAGGTGAAAGCAAGGCATATTTTGCGGTGACAAATAGATTCAAGGTGACAAATAAATTGGCATGAATAGAGTTTCCAATCCAATCGAAAACCACTTTTCCTTTGAGGACAGATGACTCAATTCATCGGTTAGTGCTCGAAAGAAAGTACCTTGCGCAAGAGACCTTTCACTCGTAGGCTTGGATAGACATGAACCATGAGGATATCTCCAGATAAACAAAAATAATTAAGATGAGAGATTTTAAAATATCATCTACACAGATGAATATAGCAAGCTTATAGCACTTCACTTTAATGTTGGGATCTTCTATAACGCCCTCCCCCTCCACCCAATCCGACCATTGGGAGGGGGCACTGGTCGAACATGGGCTCTCAAATTTCAGCCCAAAACCATAATACGATTTCCAACAATAAAATGTGTTCAAAAACTTAATAAAACATGCACAACGGAATTTAAAATCTATCCAGACACATCTAGCATGCAAATAGAAGCAAAAACATTACATACATGAAATAAAAACATTTCATATTCAAATGCATGAGAATACTTATCTTTATCCGACGCAGATCCAAGCAATTGGTTGTGTAAGAGCAATTTTCCACCCAACCATAGGCACTCTGTCCAGCATATACTCTTTTTGTTGGGAGGCCACCCCCAAGCTGAGCTATGAGGCCACCAAGGCGAAGGGAACACCTACAGGCTTCTCTCTCTTAGCCCACAACCCATTCTTCTCTCTATGCTTAGCCAAATGCTCATACAGATCTCTACAGGGGTCTCACTCAGCCCTCACATCCTTGGCTTCCACAATATCTGCCCCACACAACACCTTTCTACCTCAGGCATCCCCTTCACCGATCCACAGTTCTCTTGGGTGATCCATCTTGCTGAGTGCTTCTAGTGTGTGCATAGAAGAAGTCCAACCTGATATTGTCTGATATAGAACCACCTGTAGCCTCAACTTGTGGCTTCTCAAGCACCTACGAGCAGTAGAACTCAAGGGTAAGGTTTCCTAGCTTTCCCAACCTATCTACTCACCTACAACCAACGGTATCACTTCCAAATTTACAGCATGGTCTCCAAATTTGGATTTTTGGGTTCAAAACAAGATGGTAAGTTTTTGGACAACAAGGGAGAGCTATGCATCCTCTAAATCTGCATGAAAGAATGAGAGAAAATGAGGGTTGACTCCAATGCATATGGGAAAATGGTGAAAAGACAATTGACGTAACTTCTGGAAGTAGAAGAAAGGACTTCTGGCATCTGCAGACTCAATTCTGTCATGACAGAACTATCACAAAAGTGCAGTCAGTCTCATGCTTCAATAACTACATGAGGTGACTTTTCTCACCAATCACACACATGCATTAATGATTGGAAAATGATAAAAAAATGAGATAATTGGCTTATTCTCATCACATGACAGAATTTTGGGTGAGTTCTAAGGTGGACACTTGGCAGTAAGGATTTAATCATCCATGGACTCCTCTTTTGTCTTCCCCTCTAGTGGAATCATATCCCCTTTGGTGCTCTTTACACATCCATTGTTGGACCATTTTATTATTTATGCACACAATATTTACATATATTCTAAATCAGCAAAAAATCCAACCAAATAGTCCAAATAAAATATAAACATCATACATGCCTATACATTCACTAGTCGGGCCTTGACCTTAAGCTCTGTAGTAGGACTTCACACTAGCATATTAATATCATTTACATAGTATTGAATAAATACATTCCAAGTCAAAACTAGGGGTATTACATATTCTACGAAGGAATAATTTCTAAGTAGATATGTGGATGTAATCAACAACTAAGAGAATTTCAAGAAAACAAATTTATTTCCCTCCACCCTATACATTCTCCCTCTACACCACATATTCTAATTTCACCGAAATGTTGACGTGCATCCATTTGTACGGTGAAAAAATATCTAGTCAAGCAGATGAAGCATAATCTCTTAAGTACAACTTAAATTTTACTATCGATTCATTCATTTCTAATCGTTCCTGACAGTCCTATCAGACAATGAAGATGCTAGTAAAAAATGTTGTACTTCCTTGATCCAGTAGCAACCCAATTCAAAACATGTAAAAAAAAATCAACCCACATACAAGAGCTTAAATTTCATAGTACATAGTAAACATCCCAAAATCAACCATTTTGCTGTAGTTTCTGAAAAATGGGAGTGATGAAAACAAATGCCGTTGATATTTTTAGTGCAAAAGGAGAAATCCTAATTGCATTCCGAGTAACAACAAAGTTTATACAGAAAAAAATGGCCAATAATCCAGACTTTGTTGAAATATTTCTTCACTCCTCCAAGACTATAATTGAAGGTCATTTCTTCTCCATGGCCTATTATCTGTAAGAGCTCCCACATTTGAGCCTTTCTACACCACATATTCTAATTTCACCAGAATGTTGTAGTGCACAGAGCCCGGATAGAGAGAGCAACAAAAAAAAATTCAATATTTTGCTTTTTATCTGTCACTTTGACATCACCACATACGTTGCCTTTACACATCACTAACTTATTTGGCCATCCAATGCTTGGTAGACATATGCACTTCTTCTTTTGTCTGAGGACTAGATGCCAATTCGAAAATGCCAAAGAGAGTAAATATAATGGTGTAAAGAAACGTCAGAAATAAGACAAAATGGGAAGTAAAGTGACGTGATTTGAGGGATTGGTTTCCGGTTTTCCAGTGGAACCCTTGTTTTTAGATACCACTCTTTTGTCAGTGGTTATGGGTGACAAGGAGACACCTGGTGGCTCGGCATCTACTCCCCTGGTGGAAGTTGACCTTTGAATTCAGGAGAATGGTTTACTGTTGAGGCTTGATTCTTACTACAAGGATATGCTGGCGGATAAAAAGGAATCTGATGCTTGCATCTGTCCGTCCAAAAAGCCGCGGTCGTGTCCTCATGCTCCGTCTGGTAAGGGTATTTTGGACACCTTTTTGGTGGGGAATGTTGGTAGGGTTTCTACTATTGTTGCTTCGGCTGCGGCAGTGGATATCTCTTTGGGGGCTGATGGGGGTGTGAGCAGCGACCAGGGGCCATATGATAAGTCGGATTTCTTTATCCACCCTAACACTCGTCAAAGGAAGCTGAACAGGCGTCCGAGGGAGCATTGGCTCAACGTTGGCTGTGACTCTGGTCTCAAGCAGCTAGTGGAGCTGAACATGACCTGTTTAATCGGTAAGTTCAGCTACAATGCTATGCACGGTAAAGATATTTTCAAATGGGTCAATCGTACTTGGACACCAATTTTGAATTATGCTCCAACGGTTTCCATTCTTTATAAAGGGTGGTATGGGTTCATGTTTAAGGAAGAGGCACATGCTAATGTGATTTTGGGGTGTTTATGGCTAAAAGGTACCGGTAGTCTCATGTTGCAGAGGTGGTACACAGACTTTGACCCTGATCATGCATCTATCCGTTTGTGGCATCTTTGGGTTTTGTTACCTGGATTTCCTCTAGCTATGTGGACTCAGGAGTTCTTTGAGGCGGTCGGCAATCGCTTGGGCTGTTTTCTCCACCTGGGCAAAGACGTTCTCCTCGGTGTGGATAAACGTATTCGTCATATTCTGGTTGAGGTGGATATGTCACTTGGTCTCATCGATATTGTGCACATTGACTGGAGGGGTCGGTAGTTCTCCCAAATCATTGATTATTGGGGCATTCCTTTCAAGTGTTCTAAGTGTAAGGAGGTTGGGAATCTCTAGAGGAATTGTTCGCAGCCTGCTTTTCCCTTGGATGACCCTTCGTCGGAGGTTGCTGACACTGTGTGGTCATCTGATGATCTTAGTGACCGGGATGTGGACGCGGTGGGTCCGCTGGATGGTTACTCTAACCGCATTTCTCATCCATCATCTTTCGCTTCAGATATCCTGGGTAAGCTTCATTCATATGACCCTTCATTTTTCCTATCTTTAAATGATTCTGAAAAGGCTTACATTTCATCTCTTGTCCTTGAGAAGTCTGTTGATTGTGCTCCGGTTAGTGATTCGACTATTCCTTGATCTGACCCAACTTTCCCCTCTGTGCATGCTGCCCTCAATACCTTATATGTCTCGGATGGCTCTTCTCCTCGATCTGGGGCTGGCCCGATCGTTGTTTCGTCACCTTCTGACCATATTTGCTCTAGCGAAGGGGTGGGTTTTGGAAACATATCTCCTGTTGATACTATTATCATCTCGTCTGAAGCTATTGTCTCTCCCTCGGCCGCTTCGGTGCCTACATCAGACTCGTTGGCTGCGACCCTTACAAACTGTACGCAGTCTTTGGATTCTCTCCTTCAACCCTCTATGTCTTGTCCTCCTCCAAAACTGTCATCTTCTATCCACATCCCTTCTTTCTCGGAGATGGTGAAGAAAAAACCTCTCCCTTGTTATCACAAAAATTGGGTTGTAAATGAGGGTGTGGGTTTGGATCCCAGGTCGAACTCGGTTATTCCGGCCAACAGTCACTTGGTGCGGGGTGCTCGAGAGGGTGGTCTATCCTTGGACATTTCCCCTCTTAAAACCCACAGTGCTAGACGGGGTGCTGTCAAAAGGTCTGGTGTTGGACTTTCAATCGGCATTTTGGGCTCTATTAAGGATTCTTCTTCTTCTGATTCTGGGGCGCTTAGAGATATCAAAGCCCTTGCCAGGGTGAGGAAATGATTTGTCTCTTTCTCAATGTGCATGGAGTGGGGGGCCTCCCTAAACAACTTGCCCTCCAATGGTTTCTTTTTCTGCATAATCCTGATATTGTTCTTCTGCAAGAGACTATGGTATCTGAGCTGAAGGCTCGGGTTTTCTTCACTAAAATTCAGCCTAGGTGGTGTATTTGTGCTATCAGTGTTGTTGGCCTTTCTGGGGGTTTGTTGGTGGCCTGGAATTCGAGGGTTCTAAATCTCAATTCTTTTGTGACGAGTGCTGGAATTCTCTTGTCTGGTCGACTTGTGGGGTTTGATGCTGATTTAAACTTGTTAAACTGTTATGGGCCTTATGTTGATCGGCGTGGTTTCTGGGATGTTGTTTGTGATGACAACCTTCTGTCTTTGGAGAATCTCATTCTTGTGGGCGACTTAAAGTTTACTTGGTCTGCAGGGGAATTATGGGGAAAACATGCAAATGTGGACCCGTTGGGCAATTTTTTCAAAGATTTGTTCTCTGCTCGGGATTTAGTGGACATTGGCTATGCTCCTTTCTCTCCCAACTGGAGGAATGGTCATCAGGGTGACCAGTTTGTGTCCAAGAGGTTGGACCGGTTTTTTATCTCAGAAGGCCTCCTCTCGTCCTGTTCAGATATAGAGCATGGACACATGACCTTCGAATTAGTGACCACTCACCTATTTTTTTCCAATTTGAGATCGTGGGGTCAAATGCTTCCTACCCCTTTAAGTTTAACTCCTTTGGCTTATGGATGAGGGTTTTTGTAATGAAGTATCTTCCCTCTGGGGTCACACGAGGCTGATTTGTGGGGTCTCGGCTATGGACAGTCTTTCTCCAAAATTGAGGCATCTTAAATCTCACATTATTAAATGGGAGCGTCTTCGTAAGGCTCAGATGGGTTTGGAGATTTCGGGGGTTGAGGATGAGATTGAGATGATTTTAAAGGCTCACCGACTTGTTCCTATCCAGGGGTTACCTTGATTGAAGCTGTCGGATCTGGAAAGGAAAAAATTGAAGATTCTTCGATTTCAGGAGGAGTCTTGGCGACTTAAGAGTCAGGCCATCTAGATTAAAGCTGGGGATAATAATACCAAATTTTTCCATAAATTTGATGATGGCCGACGTATTCAGAACTCAATTTGGGAATTAAATGATCATGTGGGGCGGAAAATTTCTTCTCAGGAATATTTGCATCTGGCGGCTGTTAACCATTTTAGAGATATTTTTCCTGCATCTGAAACGTGTTCGGTGCTGGACAAATTCAAGGTTATTAAGGAGTATCCGCGGATGTTCTCTCTGGCTGAGGGGGACATTGTTTTGGCGCAGGTGACTATTGCTGAAGTTGAGTCTATCCTTAAAAGGTTTGCGAAGGACAAGAGTCCTGGCCCAGATGGGTGGTCAGTGGAATTATTCCTTCATTTTTTCGACATCATGGGTTTGGATATCCTTAATGCTGTGGAAGAATCGAGAACTTTGGGTTTGGTTTCTAGTTCGATCAATTCTACTTTTCTGACTCTAATCCCTAAGATTGCTCATCCTAATGGGTTCAATGACTTTCGTCCCATTTCTCTATGCAATCTTATTTACAAAGTTGTTGCTAAGATCATTGTTGTTCGTATTAGGCCTAGACTATCCAAATTTATTTCAAAGAAACAATTTGGCTTCCTTTCTGGTCGCCAAATATTGGATGCGGTGGGTGTGGCACAGGAGGCGTTCCACACTATCAAAACTAAACATCTTAGTGCTATTTTTCTAAAGCTGGATCTGGTGAAGGCGTATGACCGTGTGGACTGGGATTTTCTGAAACTCGTACTCATTCAGATTGGGCTACCGTGGGGGATGATGAAATGGATTATGTCATGTGTATCCTCTGTTAACTTTGCAGTTATTATTAATGGCACTATCTCAGATTTCTTCAAAGGCTCTAGGGGGCTTCGGCAGGGATGTCCTCTTGCTCCGCTTTTATTCATATTAGTTATTGATGGGTTAATCCAACTCATTCTTAAAGGGCGCTCCGAGCTGAAACTCCCTGGTTTATTAGTTGCTCCTTGTTCTGTGGTCTCACACATCTTGTTTGTGGATGATGTGTTGTTGTATGGGGGTGGAACTCTGTTGGAATGGCAGGAGACTAAAGTAATCTTGGACTCATTCTGTAAGGTTTCTGGTATGGTTGTCAGTAATGATAAATCTGCTTTGCTCCACTTTGAAGTGGGCCAAGATATTCTTGATCAGATTAAATCGTTTCTACCTTATAACTGTTCTAAGCTGAAGGAGGGTACTTCTTATCTTGGTTTTTTTATCAAACCCAACTGTTATTTGACTCAAGATTAGCATTGGCTGCTTAAGGGATTTGACAAAAGGATTGGCCATTGGTGTTGGAAGTGGTTGTCCCTGGGGGGATGCCTCACTCCTGCTAAATCAGTGTTGCAGAACTTAGTTTTTTACTAGATCTCTTTGTGTAAAGTCCCTAAAGCGATTTTGGATGGAATCCGTCAGAAAATTTTCAGGTTTATTTGGGATGGCGCTGGATGTAAGCATCGGTTCCATTTGTTGGGATGGCAGGAAATGGCTCATCCCATCTCTTGTGGGGGTTGGGGTATTAAGAACACGATGGCCTTCGGAAACACGCTCAAAGCAAAGAGCCTCTGGCAAGCATTGATGGTGGACTCTCTTTGGGGATTGATCATAAAAAATAAATACATTAAGAACTGTACGATTCCTCAATGGTTTCGTTTTGGTAAACCATCGACCAGGGGTGTCTCCAATATCTGGAATGGGCTTATGGATGCGTTTCAAACTATTGCTAATTGGTTGTCCTGGGTCTTGGGCAATGGTTGTTAGATCCGTGTTGGGGAGGATCCTATCCTGGGTGGTCCATGTGATCATATATTATCGAATGAGCTTTTATTGGTTTTCAGATCAAAGGGCTATTTCTATCTCAATCACATCGTCCCCTTTCTGTCGGGTGGGGATCGACCTTCTTGGATCAATGCTAAGTAGCTGGGCATTGTTGGTCCTTTGGCAGATGAATGGACCAGGTACATCTCGTACCTTAAGTGGTCTAGGATTTTGTTGGGGGTTGGTTTGGACCGTTTGGTATGGTATTGGGACTCTATGGATGGAATGGTCTGGGCCCGTGTTGCGTACTCTTCTTTATTTTATCGTCCGCAGAGGGCTCCTCAGTGGTGGTCTGTTGTGGTTTGGAAATTACACGTTCCTCTTAAAATTTGATGTTTCTTGTGGCTGGTCCTTAACAACAGTATTCTAACCAGGGATAACCAGCAACGTCGGGGTTTTGTAGGCCCTGGTGTTTGTGTGTTTTGTGGTGTTGCTAATGAGACAATTGACCATAATTTTTTCACCTTCCCTTTTCCTCGGTCGGTCTGGTAAGATGTGCAGAAGGAGGTTGGGCTCTCGGGTCCTTGGAGTCGGTACTCCTTTTTGGAGAATATTCGTTTATGGGCTCCAGTGGGGTCGGCTGCTATGGCCCTGCTGGCTATCACAACTTGGGAAGTTTGGCGTGCATGGAACCTCTGTATTTTTTAAGGGATATGTCCTTTTCAGCTTCGGACATGTTCTCAGGTGATTGCTTCTTTTTGGGAATCTATCAGTCCTTCTTTATTGCCTGGGGCTTCCATTGCTCGTGCCCCTTGTCCTGCTCCTGAAGCTACGGTCTCTTTCATGTGGGGGGCCTTTGACGATGCTTATCAATCCGCTTCCATTCGTAGTGGTGCTGGTGCTATTATTTTTCTCTCGGACACCCACTCTTTTCACTTATGGATGAACTGTGGCACGGGCACCAATACTAAGAGTGAACTTGTTGCTCTGTGGATACTCTTGTATTTCTCATCGACTCGAGGGTTTCCACTTCTCATGGATTGGGGTGACTCTCGGGTCATCATTTCTTGGGCTCGATGGGAATGTGCTCTCAAAATCATTCAGCTGGACTTTTGGTTACGGGATACTCGTCGTCTGATTGATTGCTTCAGCCACATTTTGTTTCTTCATGTCTTTCGTGAGCATAATGGCTTTCCTGATCTCCTATCCAAAAGGGCTCTTTCGGTTTCTGAGGGAAGCATCTTCTGTGAGGAATGGCGGGATTGTCAATTACTGGACCGGTTCACTCTCCCTTTTTTTTGATGGTTTGTTTTGGGCTTCCTGTCTTGGTCATGTTTGGCCTTATTTTGCTGCAGGTTCTTGATATCTTTGGTGATGGTGCCATTTATGCTTTTTGGCTATGGACATGTTGGATCACAGCTCCTTTGGTTCTGCTTGTTTTTTGTATATCTATCTATGGACTTGGCCTATGTGGCATTTAGTTCTTTCATGTTGTTGGGATGATGATCCTTAGGTATGGTTGGGATGGCCCGATGTAATTTGGCCATCCCTTCGTTTCGATTTGTGTTTATTTGGATTACTGTTTCTATGGTCTATGGTTTACTTTGTGGGATTGGCCCGGTGTAATTTGGCCAATCCGGGGTCTTATGTTCTTATGTCTTATGGATTGAGCAGTGCTTGTAACCCTTTGTTACTATTACCAGTATTAATAGTATGTGCTTTTTTAGTGCGAAAAAAAAGAAAAAGAGAATAATAAAACAAATGCTATGAAAATAATATTGCTATGTGATTTCTTTTGAGTGATTTGAATTAATACTTTTGTTAGGTTGTTTGGATGAGAGATTATCTCGAAAGATGTAAAGGAATTTTGAAAGGAAAAAAAAAATAAAAAACCAATTTTGAAAGGAAAAAAAAGAAGTAAACAAAATTTTGAAAAAAACAAAAACATAAATGCGATGAAATGAGAAAAAAAATACTAAAACAAATATTATAAAAATATTGTTGTATAGTTTCTTGAAGATTGTTCAATTAATATCATCTAATAACTCACAATTCTTTCTTTCACAACATTTCTTATTTCCCCACTACATTTTATAATGCTTTATTTTTTTACAATTTTTATTTGATAACAACCAACACATCTTGATTAAGTGGTGCCCAATACACTATTACATAAGGTAATTAAGTGGTTTCTCTTTAAACAAGTTACTCTTCATTATTATATCTTTTATAAATATTTTTTGAAAAATAGTTATAACAATTATTTCTTTTGTAAATAGTGTTTCCAAAAATAATTTTAACAATTATGTGATAATTTGTATCTTCATTTAAAATCCAACAATATATATTAAAATAAATTATAAAATATTTATTAAATTAAAGTATTTCTCATTCTTTAATATTATTTATTTTATAAACAACAAAATACATTATTTATTTTATAAACAACAAAATACATGTTACATAATCACACAACGACACAATTTATACAGAAGGTAAAGCTACCAATAGTATCTTGTTTTTACAGTGAATATCAATTTGACTTGGAGTGTTTATAGTATGGTAATTCAGAGGGCTTGCAAAATGAAAACGATCTTGGATATATTTAAATAGTTTTTAATTCTACATTTTTAAATCCATTAGAACAACCCTTTAGAATTAGGTTTGTTATCTTTTCTATTTCTTTTTTGAAAATATAATGTATATTTACATATTAAAAAATTTAAATAGCATACAATAAAAAAAAATTAATTAATCTATTCTTAGCATTACTTTTTAAGAACATGGAAAAACTTATCATAACTCATTTTTCAAATTAATGGTGAAGACAATTATCACTAGCCTCTATACATAAATGCGATTTGACTCACCATTGTTATTCAAGTGGAACCATGCCTCCCGTGCGATACCCGTGGGTCTTAGCCAATCGAAAGCAGTTTGAGGTCTAACTCCAAAATCAATACTTTTTTATTTAAATTTCCAATGCTAGACATAATATTTGAAGTTTGGTTGAGTTATTCTTTTATAAAACCAACTACTTAAGAGATCTAACCTATGGGTTCATCCCTCCTAATTGTTTCCTTGGAGATAGAGTACAATCATTGCAGCGTAAAATCAATATCACAACTTAGTTTAAACATTTTTAAGGTTTTTTTGGTTACTGAAAGTAATGGGAAAGGAAATTGATTTCTTTATTTCAAATTTAACAAAAATCATTCTAAATGGATAGAGTTAGTATATATAAAAAGTTAACATTGCATAATCTGTTTTTTTGCATTAAAATCAACTATTTCATTAATTCAAAAATGCACTTTTCGCAAAGATTCCCTAGAGAAATTAAGATGACGACAAAATTCAAAAACTCAAAATCATAAAATACTTAGCCCTCTTCTTTATTTAAACACATATATAACTTCCAAGAAATATCATAGTTGTTTCGACTGTGATGTTAGAAAAACTAGAAAAATAGAAGATAGGAAGGCAATGGAAATACATTACATTCTTGTGAATTTTAACAATGGTTTCCTTTCTCAGAAATGAAGGGGGAAAAACCTAGTTCTTAGCGAATAATATTTGTGTTTAGATCTACTTGAAATTTACTCATGAGAAATGTGTGTGTGCAAGTGGATTATATTTTTAGCACTGCCTTCATTTTGTAATAGGAGTTGATTAATGCCAATGGTACAGTCTTGTGTTGTTGTGATGATGATGATCTTGTTGGATCCATTTTCAAATCCATTATTTTTTGTGCTTGTAGTTGTATACAAGTTGGATTGATCCTTTTCCTTGCCCCACAATACAACATAAATTCCTACAATGTTTATGATTGGTACCAAGAAACTGTAGAACAAGCAAAGATATTAATAAGTTATGTCAAATGGGGTGTTTAGCTATGACTTCTTGATGTAGATAGATATAATATTTATATGAGAGGTGTTGGATGGGTGTTGTGGGTGAACTTGATACAACTATCTTATGACATATTGGAATATAGTTTTAAGAATGGTGAGAGATCTCACCTTCCTAGATGAAGCTTTACATAGAGGATGAGAAGTAATCGGCATCACAACCAGTATGGAGAAGAGATCTTACCTTCTTGAAAATTGCAACCAGTCGTGTTGAGGTTGTATTGAACACTACATCAAAGACTGGTCCTTTGGATGCAATAGGTTTTGTACAAAGAACGAAAAATGTTGAACAAAATACCCCCTACACCAAAATCAATGCACAATGTCAAAACCAAATACTAGGCACTAATGTATTTTACCAGATACTAGGCACTAAAGGTTTCTATGTTTGTTTTAGTGTGTAAAGAAATGAGCCTACTTTGAGTTTCAACTGCTAGAAATTTGCATAGGGTTTTTTTAACCCCCTTTGATAGATCTATGCTAGTTTTACCTCCATACACTTGAAACGAGAAGATAACTACATAATATTTAGAAAACATCAAGAGAAATATGTTTTAGCAATACAAAAGGAGATGCTAACAGAGAGACAATGTTCAGAAGATGAATGTCCCAGTTTTTCTTGTAGTAGGATAGTAAATTAGATCATAAAGTTCTTCATTAATCTAGGAATTTTGCAACTCTCTAAATGATTTTTTCTTAAGAAATGCTTCAATATCTGTGATGCCATCTTCCTTTGTCCTTGGTTTGGAAGATAAAGGAGGTGGAACTGAACTAGTAGACGGTCCTATTTGTGGCCTTTTCATAGAAGGGTGACCATTAAATCCCATCCTATAATTAGGAAAAACATTAGGCCCATGCATTCCCATAAGACCCATGGGCCTATGAAGGATTATTTCATGGAGACATTGGAGTTCCTTCCACTGGCATGCCATGGATGCCTTGGGATGAGGCTCTCCAGATATAGCCTACATATCTAGCCTCATAATGCTAGAATTCATACTAGTTGGGTATCTCAATAATTCCACTCCTCTAGCAGTCCCCAATACTAGAACATCACCCATTGCATTTGGATTATCTATATTTTTAGTTTTTGGCATTGTGTTGTTTCAGGAAGAACCCTTAATTAAGCACCTTTAATTTTAATTAAGCAGATTATGTCTGCAATTTTCTTTAATGGATGTTTCCATTGCCATTTTGGATTCGAGTTAGGATTCTCATGACCTGCTTAGGAAACAACCTCATGACCCAGGAAACAATCCTATCCAAACTAACCAAATCCAAGTTTTAAATTGTATAACCATGAAATCAGAATCTGACCATAGTTGTGTATTAGCTTGAAGATTAATATCAAAGTACACTACAAGGAAAAGGCCTTCTAGCGGAGGTCATAGCGGAGGTTTTTATTGTTACAAGATTGGCAAAAATTGTCAAAAAAATCTCCGATATGACCTCCACCAATGGTAGCGGATGTTTTACGGAGGTCATCATGGATATACTTTATAACTAAAGAAAACTCAATGCTCAGATGTTTTAGTGGAGGTTTTTTTACACCGGTGCGTTTCGTTGAATTTACACGCACCGATGTGTTTCCCAATAAGACGCACCAATGTTACTGTTGCACATTTAAAATACCTACACCGATGCACTCAAACATAAAAAGTACCGCAAAGAATCAAAGTTCATTGCCACACTGGTGCTTGCGTATAGCTTATATGTGCTGGTGCTTATACACATAATCGCACCGGTGCGATCTATGTTACATTATACACACCGTTCGTTTGGTTTATATTTTAAAATTTGTCGGTGTTGTCCATTTGTTAGAGTGCGCCGATGCGTTTAATAGTAAAACACACCGGTGCAGAAGAACTTTCAAAATGCCCCAGTGCTTTTAAACAACTAAAATGCACCGTCACGCTTAAACACAAACACACTTTAAAAAAAATCATAAATGCGTTTGATTTACAAACGTACCAGTGTTTATTGATCTTCAAACGCATCGATGCTTATTGATCGTGTAGGGGCACTGGTGCTCATTTATGATGTGTAGTCGACCGACACGACATAGATTATTAAACATATGCTTTTTATTCTTTGAACAATGGCTACTGACATTTCAACAATATATATATATATTATATATATATATATATATATATATATATATATATATATATATTATATTTTTTATTTGTTTAACTCCATTATTCATTTGAAATTGAAATATTTGTTTAGTACTATTCATTTCAATTTTCATTATTACATTTGTTTGGATTAGTTTCTTATATCATAGATGCAAGCATTTATTGTAATATTTAATTATCCATACATTTAATTATCAATGTACCATTTCACATGTAACATTTGACAATAACATTAAAGATTGCAATAGAATAAAAAGCGGATCATCATTCTTCGCTTGAACTGTTATCAGTGCTTGAGATACTTGAATCACGTGTGTTATCTAGCCGAACGTTTTGTTGTTTGGCTCGATTGTTTTCATCTTCTTCAGCTTCCATCTGCAAACATAAAAATAAAGTGTAGTCAGTGTATCTACATTGCCCCTGGGAATAATGAAAAATAAAATAGATAGTATACATGAATGTAAATTGAAAAGCGACGTACTAGCTTTGTAATAATTGAGTCATGAATGATACACATTCTTTCAAAACCAAATCACATGACATCTTTCAACAACTCTTATGTTGGCTCCACTCCATACTTTGTTTGCTGCAAGTGTTATGCCTCGTTAGAATCGTAGATTTAATATAAAAGATTTTTGTGGTTTTATTAATTATAAAATGAGAGAAGTAAAACAACATATTAGAGACTTACAAAATCCACAATTAATTTTTGATATGCCAACATATACTCACAACCCTTGCTTAACTCAATGTCAATCAATTCTTCCTCTTTATATGTTAACACCTATTTGAAGACATCCAAGGATTGATAGTTAAAACAAAAAATATTAAATCTGCAAATCACTACCACTGCGAAATATTAGTTTCTTATAAGAAAATCACAAATACTCACAAACTTTGCTATCAACCCCTTTCTTCCTTGTCATCATGTCTTGTGTGCTGAATGGGTTCCATTTTGTTTTCTTTTTCGCAACAAAATAATTGAAAATTAATATTTATTGTGGAATTAATTAATGAGATGTATGACATAATCCTAAAAATTAATGATTTCATACATTTGAAGCATGTTGTTGTTGAGATGGCTCCTCCTGCGATGCAATTATGTTAATTTCCTTGACCATCTCCTTGTACACTTTTTTGGACATCCCCACTAGCGCATTTCGCATATCACTTCGTTCATCCTTTGGGATTTTCATAATCTTCCCGAAAATGCAAAATGACATTAAACTATCTTTCGGTTGATATGAAAAATAAATATAGTAGAATTAAAATTATTGAATAAACTACGCTTTGCAAAGTAGCTATAGAAACATATTCTACATAAATATGTACTTTAGGAATATTAATTTTTGAATGATTCTTTTGTTGTTGTTGTATGTTTTTTCTATTGAAAGTATGACATGTCTCATTGACCATCGCCTTGGGAATGCCTCTTGTAGTTTACATATGATCTGATTCTTCGAATCATTTGATTGGTTTCTTTATTGTAAGTGAAAAGTGCGTATGTACATTCTTTCCACTATATCCTTCATAGTATTATAAAATTCTTTGCCCATTCTATTAAATTCCAAAACCGCCCTGGTTGACCTAAGGACTAGTTGATCATCACTTGCATCTTCCATAATTTGTTTTTCTTATGATGACATTGACTTCTGTTGCTATCACTGTTTCCATAACTTTCAACATATGTGAAATAGATTATTTGAAACATATTAGTGAATATATAATCTTAAGTACATTATTACTCAAATTTGAAGAAATAAATCATATTGGCTTATTTTTTATTCACTCGGTTCATCCCTCTACAACTTTTCCATCAATGTTTTATGCTATTCTGGACTTAGTTTGGTAAGAATCTTATCCAACTTCCTCATTTTTTGGCTCTACATATCACACATTGAACCAATACATATTAGTTAATTTTACAAATAATTCAAACAAATTAATTTAAATACAAAAATTAATTAAAAGAACTTGCTTTCTTCACAATTCTGGATGTGCTTCCATCATGCTGATTAAAGGGTGAAAATGTGAAGTTGGGTAACTATTTTGCTTGTTTTTCGACAAACAAAATTGAAACATTTGATGTTTTTAAAATTCGACCCCTCTAAATCCATACGTCCATCAGGAATTTCACCTTTACGTAAACACAAATGCTTTAGAGAATTGAATTAGCTTCGTACTCGTATTTTTTTTTTAAATTATGGTCATATGGTGGGACAAATTTGGTGCTCACCAACTGCATATACTTGAAAATATTAGGCATGGATAATGAGTGACCTACGTGAGCACTAGTTTTTTTAGAGATGGTTAGACATTTTAAGAAAAAAAATGTATGCTCATAATCTAAACTCACTGCACTTGTGCATGGACTATATTTCGAGATATTTTAGACTTGTGAACTAATTTTTTTTATTTATTGAAATAACATATGTTCATAAAATGGTGCATTATTGACACATGTTGGTGAGCATCAATTATCTTTTTAGTCTAACTATTATTGAAAAAAATAAAAGTACAATTTCAAAGAGGACATGACAAGGAATATCTCTGCGGAGATTTCAAATTTTTTCATAGTGTCCTTGTTAAGATATTGAATTTTCATTGTGATTGATTTTCAACTCCCTTATTTGTTTAATGATAGAGTTTACAAAAAGAAAAAACAATATCAATCCTTAATAAATTTTTAAAATAATTATACTATGAGAAAGTAGATTCAAAGCTGAATCTATAGGTATAAACTCCGACTAATAACTCTATGATTTTGCAGGGTTTTCAGCCTGCCAAAGTTTGAAGTTCCCGAAGACTGTAGAAATGCTCCCAAATTTTGTTGACCAAAAACTGTTGAGCGAGAAAATTTCTCGACTAAGATATTGTTAAAACTCTTGGGTGAGAGATTTTCCTCCCAAAAAGTAACATCGGGAGACAAAATTAACCACATTCATTGTGGGTCTATACTCACCCGAGAGTTTTAGCATAAAATGCCCTAAGAATATTTTTGAGCCGACAGATTAAATGGACAAGATCCTGATTGATGGAAGGTATGATTATTAAAATATCACCCGAGAAATCTATAAATATACTTTCGGTTGAGAGTTTTTTTTTATCATAAATCAAAACAATTTCGACTATACTGGTTGGGGTCAAGTGCGAATCTGGCTCAAAGTGCAAAAATCAAAAATAGAAGTTTCGGAAATTTTTTCTTACTTGTGATTTTTTTTTTGTTACTTACCAAATTTGTTAATATTTTGATGTTACAAACATTTTAAAGGGGTACATATTACTCATTTAAACTAGTTTGGGTAATTTTTTCTTACTTGTGGATTTTTTTTCATTTTTTTAAGACAAAAACAATTATGAATAAATTAGAAAACAGTGATAAGCTCATTGAGGCATACAAAATCATGGCTTAAGGATGCCAAATGCAAATCCAAATGTAACGTACCCACCCATACATCCAAGGCAAGGGGGGGAACATGATGCCAATCTATGGGGTTTTTCATAAAAACTCAGCCCATTCATTAGATTCATACAATTAAAAACCCATGTGTGCAGATGTAAATTCAACAAACATGCACAGTGGAGATAAATTCATCCACACACATAATTTCATATGCATTCAATACATCAATATCAGTCATTTAATTTAACACTGCAGAGGCAAAACACATAAATAGAAAACACTTATCTTTGTCGCGCAATTGTCCCACACAACTAGCTATGCTGTTGCAACGTTCCTCCCAATCGTAGGTCTCTGCCCAGCCTGTATTATTTCAGCACTCAGAGACCAACCCCCAAGCTAGGCATAATATCTACAAGGAAAAGGGGACTCTCAAGCTCATCACAACCCAAAGAAATGGATACCCATCTCAACCCCCAACATTTCTTAACACACAGAAAACTCAAAACTGAGCATGGATACACATAACAGCAAAATCACAATTTCTGGGCATGAAGAAAAAGCGTTTGGCAACCAAAAATGAAATGGCAATTGGGGAATCACCCTAGGAGAGCAAAACCATTTCCAAAAAACGTTTGTGGGCACTCAAGGGACAAAACGGCCTCCATAAACCCCAAATTCGTGGCTCCCTTCCTCCCAGCCATTGTGCAATACAAAAACGAGTTCCCAGGCATGGAAAAATGAAGGAGATAAATGAAAAATGTGATGGGAAAAGCCCCAGCTAGCTCAGATTGCGTGAGAGGGAAAATGCTTGGGCATTCAAGTGCCAAAACGACCTTCACACAGTCATTCACTAGCAGCAGGGAACCAACACGATTTTTGGGCAAAACCATGATAGGTTGGCACCCAAAATTGGCACATACACAGTCACACAATTGGTGGAAACATTCAAAAATGATTTATGAGGTAGGAGATAACTACTGGGTTCATAAAAAATGATTTTTCCATAATGAAAACCAATTCTGGAAATTCAAAAACCATTTCACAACAATAAGGAAACAACAAGCTATCAAACTTATCTATTGAGCTTCCCAATGGATTCTCTTCTTTCCCCACATTCTAGCCATCACAAAAACGAGATTCTCAGCTTGAAAACCAGTGAATTTACAGCGTACTCCATGAGAAAAATGCCCAGCAAGCTCCAAAAACACAAGAGAGCAAAAAATGATCATGAATAATGGCTTGGGAAGGCAATTCGTGGGTGTTTTTTTTGCCCAAGAAGGAGAAACACGATTTTCCATGAGGGTGGCTTGTCCATACTCGAATTTGGACATCCATACCTCCCCAATCCCCAAGGCATTAACTACTTCACCCAACTCTTGGGAGAAATCAATGATTGAGTACAAAATTCAACATGGGTAGTTGATGGTTGATGGGTTCTCTCATTGACACTTGGCTTGACTTCATTGGATCAAGGGTTTGAATACTTCCCTCCCAATTGCTTGTAATATCATGCCCCCATCTCTTGTTGCATTGCATAGCTAGTTGTGGGTATTTTATTAAAATGCATATTTACAATTCCAATGTGCCTGGCTAGCATGAAAACCATATGCATCAATAAATCGATGGCGGGGACTTGGGCTTGAGCTCCTCACCATGATTTCATAACAATATTACATCATTTACAATTTTAATGCCATGGGGTCAAACTCGGGACGTTACATACCCCTCCCCTTAGAATAACACCATCCTCGGTGTTCCAATACTTCAGTGTGTATACCCACTTTACACATGCCTAAAAAATTCACAAATGGTGGTAGGTCTATCCTACATTCCATCTCTTTACTTTGACCTTTCAGGATCAAGTCCTTTGGCTTCCTCAAGCTGATCTACAAGTCTAGAATTCCATGGCTACCATCTTCTTTCTATCCTGGTAACTAATTGAGGAAGATTTCCAGCCAAAACAAATAGCTTTTGGTCTGCTTCCATGATCAAGGTGCACAACTGGCTCTCACTTTTCTCACTAGCAATCACTTGGTTAGTAATAGCTGCAACAATGGCTTTCAATGTATCTCCTGTGAGACTCATCATGGAAATTCCTGTTAGGACAAGCATAACACAATATTAAAATTAGTCAACTATTTTCCTAATTGAATTGGAACGCCCATGCTTTACTCATGAGACTTCCACACATTTTGTGCTTTCCCACATACACATGAACTCTTTCATGTTCATCCTTTCATAGGAAAATAACTATTTCAGTATTCACAATTCATTTCAAGCAATTAAACACAATTTGTTTTCATTTATGACATGCACTCAACAATCTTTTGTTTCTAAGATGCATCAGTCAAAAGGGAAAGAGAAGAGTAAGAGTTTACCCCTCTTAGTTTTGTTCCAATCCGGAGCCACACCATCACTTGTGGGTCTATGCTCCTTATCCTTTTTCACTTCAATGTGAATGCTTGACTTGCCTTTTCTTGGCTATGACACTTTAGTGTCTAAGGTTTGTCTAATGCCTTTCAATTAGGGAACCCTACCCCATTGTTGCTTACAGAACCTTTGGCTGCTAGGACCCACACAGTTCCACTAGCACCATCTTTCATTACTGCTCATACTGAGCTCTTTAGGATAGTCATATGTCCACATGCATCCCTATGATGCCTTCATAGTCCTTGCTTCCAACAATACCTACACTCAAACATTGAATCAATTCACATGCTTAGTTTATTTTCATAGGGTTGATCTCCAAACGATAATTTAAGAAATCATAACCGAATCATATACACGTGTATATTCATATTAAATAAGCAAGAAGCTGCAAGATAACCAAATACTTATCTGCATTGGATGTCTTCACTTTATCCCACAGGATCCTTATTTGCTTTATAAGCCTTGGATTTTTCGTGGATACAATAATGAATGTTGGGACATCACACAGGCTACTCCACAACCATTCGAATAGGCAATGCCAGGCCATTATGCTGACTAGTTTTATCAATTGTTTAAGGGGTATTGGGCCAACATACATGTTGTTTCATAATATTAAGTAGTGAATGCCCAACCAGTTACTCTCTGGATTTATCAATAATTTCATATCGCCCACTCATTTAATCTCTGGATTTACCTGTAATTTTATAGCGCTTTCAGGGTTTTGTTTTCTTGCAATGACCAAGGTTTCCAACAAAGAATCATTAGTGTATCAACTTAGTCGTTAGAAGACTTATACTTGAAATCTTAATTATTCCAAACAAGACATAAATGAAACTGAATACTTATCTGTATTGTGTGTTTCCCCTCTGGTCCACAGGATCTTGCTTCGCTTTGCAAGCCTTGGGATCGCCTATGCACTTGGATGTAGTTAATGCTTCACCAGTACCTTCATGCCGAATGGATTCACCAAGCATTTGGTGGTGCCCAACCAGTCCCATACCTGGTTGGCCCTCTCCATTGCCGAGCCAGCGCATTCGTCTAGGTAATCGACCAATGGAAGGAAACTGCGCCACCTGACCATTATAGGTCAAGGCACTACTATGGAGCCATAGGAATCTCAAGGTTTTCAGTCAGTCTTGGCGCCCGCCCTCCTACTGCTGTCCCAATAGAGATTTTATTCCTTCACCAATGTCACCACACATTCTTGTACCGCAACCCTTCACACACACAACTCTTCATTCATACAAGGACGTCATTCCTTCTCTGGTGCAAATCGGTGGTTCCTTTTAGGAACTTTATAGGTGACTATCTTGACTGCAGGTTAGCATGACCCCACTCACACAAGGATGATACCTCTTCTTATTACACAACTCTTCAGGCCTGTCCATCCCTTCTGGCAATATTTCATGTGAGCATAGAAAGGTTACCAATTCCCATACAGTCCTTTTGCGTATCCTTCTTCACTTTGCCTCTTAATGTGCAGTATCATTCTGCATCTGTGTAGGCTGACAGCACAAGAAGGATAAGCAAGCTCATCAGTATTGCTGTTCAATTTTGTAACCATAATCCATATCATTCACTATCAAGTATCGAAACACCAGGAATGCGTCCATTCCCCTAGGGTGTAGTCAATATTGAAAACCCTATCATGACCCAGCACCAGAAAATGTGTGCACCCCCTTTCCGATGTGTGCCATGTAGGCCCTAATCATACTCAAGTAGTCTGCAATGATATAAATAAGATAGAGCATGCTCTGCATATTAACCCTAATAATTTAGGCATGCATGTTCTTATCTAGGGTCACAAAATACTCATTCATTTTGCCGATATATCTCACATTCCTTCTGGGAATAGCTTTACCATCTCACTCTCATGGTTTACCGTCATGCAGTTCAGCTGAGATATTGTCAATGGCGTTTCACCCGAAACCCATTTCCAAAGCATGGGGTCTTTCCCATCTAGTTTTGCTTTTGCAGGCCATCACTCCTGGTCTTCCTGCAATGTGTCTTCCTGGCACATTTATCAAACAGCCAAATAGTTAGCAGCATTTAGCAATAATCTTCAAGTATGATTGTTCCATAACCAATCATTAGCATTAATAATTAATTCAACATGAATTTGCAACTCTGTCTCCTACATAAATTGATTTGTTTAACCATGAGGCCATCCTCATATTGTTTGTCTCTCGTAAGTGGTATCACTCTGTCCATTATGGTTTTACTCTTGCTACCATACATGAACATCCACCTACAACATGTCCTCCTGACACAATTTATATCAGCCAAACAATGATTAGCAATTATAAGCAAATTCTCAAATCTGAAATCTACAAATCTGTTTTCCTACAAAAATTAGATTTGCAATCATGAGATTATTCTCATAAATTTAAACCATAAAATTTTCAAATTTGTTTCATGCATACTTTACAACCATGAGAACCTTATCATAGCCTTTGGATTTTGCACATGGTAGATCCTGGTCTTTACTATGGACTTATCTTCATTGCCATATGTAAGAATTTTCTACCTGAAAACTGAAACTTCAATCAGCCAAACACATTTTGAGTATCTATGCATATAATCCTTTCATTGCCACAACAGTCACTGAAGTGATCTCAGAATTATGACACTCAATAATTCAAACACCTTCAACTGTTAACATTTGAAATGCAATGAAATATATAAATTCCTATATATGCATCATTGTCACAATAAAATTGCAAGACACAGTCACATTATCCATGCAATTTAAATAAACTATAAATACTAATTACTTCACATTCCATGCAATTCTGTCCTTCCAATAGAGCACTCTGGTAGCCCATCACATGTCTACCTTCTTCATGCAATCATTCTCCTGCATTCACAGCACCTCATGGAATGGTCTCAATACTAACAATAGTTCACCATTTCAGCTATCATCTAATTGCATTGAAATATATATATATATATATATATATATATATATATCTCACAACCATGCATTCACACAATGCATCTCAACATGTGCACCCACACATATGCATGCACATCCACAACATTTACATAATATTTTGATGTACATTCACTTAATGCATAACCCATCAATGCAACCTTGCATTAATCCATGAATGCTATGCATTCCAACATATTATGGCCTAACCATGCTTGTCTCATATGGCATACACTACCACAGGACCATAAGTCATCACGTGCTTTGGTTGTTAAACTCACAACCAACATACAGAAATGGCATGATATAATTTCATATGAATGCATTGAGATTTCTAAGCAATTATAGGATGTAAATATCATTGCCTTCACTTACCCACACCTCACCATACTCGATAGGTTAATGTTCCCATTCGAGCACTCAATATCACATGCAAACAATTCAACATAGTTTAAACATAGTGAAGGTATCTCACCAAATCCTCTTTCAACATTCATGCAATTAAGCACAATTAACCATTACCTGCATGGTTGTTATTAACATCGCTTGATGTTACCTGATCAGTTGGCCTCTTACCAAGGCTACTTAGTCCTTTTTCCAACATCATGATCATGGACTTGTTGCACCATCCTCTCTTCATAAGGTCATTGGTCACGTGCAACAATGTCATCAACTTCTTTAGCCATGTTTTGATTGTATTTGTCCTACAACCAATGCAGACACAACTAATTATTAACAACCACCATAATTATCTCAATTGGCTCATTGCATATGTGAAACCTCACTATTTTACCAATATGCAATGTCCTATTCATGCACAAACATTTCACATGCACTGTGCAATGTTTCTTAATATTCCAACTAGTGCATAGTCATATCATCTATCTAATCTCTTGCATTTCAGCATTCCTATGCCATAATTGATATGCACGACCACTTCAGAATTATAAATACAATATCAAAACAGGGGTTAAGGAATTCTCCCTTTCCAATCCCTCATTGTAGCATGGAATTTCCTTTTCCACATCATAGCTGATCCAATTTCATGGGCTCTCTACCATGCACACAAGCAATTATTAGCTATGATCTTCTCACAAAGTAGAAATTCAATATATGTATTCACGTGTATAACATTCATTCATGACATTTTCCAAGCATACAATTATTATGTTATAAACATAAATGGTTTAAGGTGAGAGATTTCCCTTTCATCAACATTGCCTTACTGCTCCCATTGATTTTCCCCGTTTGGAGCAAATATTAAGGCTAAAATGGCCACTAGCATCGCAGATCTTATCATTATTTTTGCCGCCGATGTCGTGAATATTTAGCTTAAAAAGCGCTGCCCCTGTCGTGGAATTTTAAGCTAAAATTCGCCGCCCTTGTTCCCTCCCTTAAGGTTATTTTCGCCGCGCACACCACACAAACATTCAACATAAATTTACCGTTGCGTGCAGAAAGTTAGTGTAACTCCTACCGCCGCGTCGCAAAGTTAATCTTAACTTCACTACGCGCGCGTAGAAAGTTAGCGTAACTTCCGCCGCCGCAGCCCTTAGGCAGAATTTCGAAAACAATTAATTTTTATTTTTTTTTTGAGATTCTCTCTTCCTTTTGGTGCAGAATTTCCAACTTTTCCACTGAACGCGTCGTAGATATTAAGGTTAAAATTGTCATGGTTGGTTCGGATGTTAATATTATAATTGCCGCGGGTGGCGCAGCTCTTATCGCTATTTTTCCGCCATGCGCGCAAAATTTATCCTTAACTTCACCGTGGATGTCGCAGAATTTAACATTACTTTCGCCGCGTGCATCGCAGATTTTAAAGTTAAAATTACTGCCGCCGTGCGCATAACTTATCGTTAGTTCCACCGCCATAGCCTTAGTAGTAGACACTTAGCAAATTTTCAAATTTTAAAAAACAGTTAGAAAAATTTAAAATTTTTCCTGTTTTTTTTTTTTTTGCTGTGATGATCATTGCTCAACAGGAAGCATAATTAGATATCATACTCGCATAGAACAAAACAGAAAAAGTATGTCAAGAAAATTGCACCTCTTTCATGTCAAGAATAAAACAACAGAACAACAAAATAATATAAGATGGCAGAGGTTGCGCCTCCTTTCTCTCCTCCATGGAGGCAAACAGACAAATACAAAACTGAATGCTACTGCATTGGAAACAATTTAAAGCAAGCATTCAACCTGAAAAGTGATTTTCTCCCTCCTTCCTCAATTTCATAGAATGGAATCAATGCAAGCAGTTTTGCAAAAATCCGCAAAACAGTCATGGGAATGATTTCCCATTCTAACGAATAGAAGCCATGAGATATTCAGGTTTCTTTAATGCATTTTAATTCCAAATACAAAATACATGTACACACAATGATTTATATTTCTATGAAGGGCCCAACAGCCGTAGTGTTGAACCATAAGCTCTAATACCATTCTGTAACGTACCCATTCATCCATCCAAGGCAAGGGAGGGAACATGATGCCAATCTATGGGGTTTTTCATAAAAACTCAGCCCATTCATTAGATTCATACAATTAAAAACCCATGTGTGCAGATGTAAATTCAACAAACATGCACAGTGGAGATAAACTCATCCACACACATAATTTCATATGCATTCAATATATCAATATCACACATTTAATTTAACACTGCAGTGGCAAAACACATAAATAGAAAACACTTATCTTTGTCGTGCAATTTTCCTACACAACTAGCTATGTCGCTGCAACATTCCTCCCACCAACCATAGGCCTCTGCCCAGCCTGTATTATTTCAGCACTCAAAGACCACCCCCGAACTGGGCATGATATCTACAAGGAAAAGGGGACTCTCAAGCTCATCACAACCCAAAGCAATGGATACCCATCTCAACCCCCAACATTTCTTAACATAGAAAACTCAAAACTGAGCATGGATACACATAATAGCAAAATCACAATTTCTGGGCATGAAGAAAAAGCGTTTGGCAACCAAAAACGAAATGGCAATTGGGGAATCACCCTGGGAGAGCAAAACTGTTTCCACAAAATGTTTGTGGGAACTCAAGGGACAAAACGGCCTCCATAAACCCCAAATTCATGGCTCCCTTCCTCCCAGCCATTGTGCAATACAAAAATGAGTTCCTAGGCATGGAAAAATGTAGGAGATAGATGAAAAACGTGATTTGAAAATCCCCAGCTAGCTAAGACTGCGTGAGAGGGCAAAGGCTTGGGAATTCAAGGGCCAAAACGACCTTCACACAATCATTTAGTCACAGCAGGGAACCAACATGATTTTTGGGCAAAACCATGACAGGTTGGCACTCGAAATTGGCACATACACAGTCACATAATTGGTGGAAACATTCAAAAACGATTTCTGAGGTAGGAGATAACTACTGGGTTAAAAAAAAATGATTTTTCCATAATGAAAACCAATTTTGGAAACTCAAAAACGATTTCACAACAATAAGGAAACAACAAGCTATCAAACTTATCTGTTGAGCTTCCCAATGGATTCTCTTCTTTCCCCACAGTCCAGCCATCACAAAAAGGAGATTCTCGGCTTGAAAACCAGTGAATTTACAGTGTACTCCATGAGAGAAATGCCCAGCAAGCTCCAAAAACGTGAGAGAGCAAAAACTGATCATGGATAATGGCTTGGGAAGGCAATTCGTGGGTGTTTTCTTTGCCCAAGAAGGAGAAACACGATTTTCCATGAGGGTACAAAAGTCAACATGGGTAGTTGATGGTTGATGGGTTCTCTCATTGACACTTGGCTTGACTTCATTGGCTCAAGGGTTTGAATACTTCCCTCCCAATTCCTTGTAATATCATGCCCCCATCTCTGGTTGGATTGCATAGCTAGTTGTGGGTATTTTATTAAAATGCATATTTACAATTCCAATGTGCCTGGCTAGCACACAAACCATATGCATCAATAAATCGATGGTGGGGCCTTCGCCTTGAGCTCCTCACCATGATTTCATAACAATATTACATCATTTCCAATTTTAATGCCATGGGTTCAAACTGGGGACATTACACCAAAACTAGGCAAATCGAGACTAAGTTCATAGGATTACATAACAAAGCAAGGAAACTAATGCTAGGACAGAAGTAGCGAAAATGAACTAATCTACAAGTTTTCCAGAGAACGACTATGCCTCCTTTTCCTTGAGAGATGCCAGTCCATAATGAGTCGACTCTCCTCATGCTACAGAGCTATGATGAGGTCCTCCCGAAAATGAAAATGGATTGCATCAGCCATGTCTAACCGTCAAACTTGGTGAGGCTGTTCTGATTCTTTGAAATTCAACATCAATCGACGAACCTTAGCTTTTAGCCGGTGGATTTCCAATTGCCTTTCCAATATCACAACACCATTTGACACTGTGACCGTAGGCGTAACTCCACTCAAGCAATGAATGATATTACGAATGAACTGGTTGTTCCTTTCAGAGCTAGGTGACTGGGGAAGTTCATATTGCCATCGGTGGTCCCTGGACCATCCATCTGTCCTGTAATGTGTGTTTTCCCACATAATGCAACCACAAGTATTATCAGAAGGGAAGATCAATCGGTTAGGGGAGCGGAAATACATGAGTGGTGTGGTTGACACAAAGAACAGTCGGCCTGAGATGGATTGCCTCATTGGCAGCCTAGTCCATATTGGAATTCAACTACCTCAGAATATGAAAGAATGCTAACTTGCAGAAGGATCAAGACAGCGCTTGAATTCTGAGCACAAGCCTAGCTAATTTCATGTTGTTAACATGATTTGGGGAGTTCATGGCTTGAATAAGCATGCGGGAGTTTCCAAAAACCAAAGCTTCATCCACCCCTAGGTATTTTAACTGTGTCAAACCTTGCCACAGACCGTAAGCTTCGGCCATGTTGTTTTTTTGGACTCCCAGGTTCCAGGAATACTTAATTTCAATAATGTCCTTGGGGTTGAAAATCACCCCTCCCTCTCCAGCCGCCCCTGGGTTCCCCTTTGAGTCTCCATCAAAGAATACCTTGTAAAGCTTCCTTTCTTTCCTCCACATGTCGAACTGAGATTGATCCAGTCTTATTTCCCAGACTTCCAATTGTTTGGAGATGGGAGACACGATAACAACCGAGAGATTAAAGGAGGAAATCCAATCAGTTTCTTCATTGCTCAACGGAACTTTTTTTTGAGGGAGGATAATGGTCTGAAGACTGTCGCCCATGAGAGCTTGGACTTTGGAAGCCACATGCGCCGATGAGTGGGTTAATTCTTTGAAATTCTTTGATTTCTCTCCATCCATATTTCCTGGGCTATAAATTTAGGGAGATTCAACCAACAATAAGCGAGACTGGATTTTTTTAAAAGAGAACCAGGGTACAGAGTGTCCCACAAACTGAGAATTTCCTGAATATTTCCCTAAAGATCTAGAATACCAAACCAAGGCACTATCAGCCAGTCCCAAACTTCTATAGCAAAGGGACAATGAATAAACAGGTGATTAATGCTTTCTTTGCTTTCTCTGCAGAGACAACATTGAAATGGTCCTGCAAATCCACATTTTTCAAGGTTCTCACTGGTTAAGATACTTCCGTGGGAAAGAGTCCATACAAACATGTCCACTTTTGGTAGGCTTTCGAAATCCCAAATTCATTTCCAAACAGCCAGGTTTCTAGGAGCAGAAGGGATTGCAAAGTAGCATAGGTAGCCTTGAGCAGAGGAGTAAGAGCGAAAATTAGAGCCCCAACTTGTTTTGTCCTTTGCTGACTTAGTGATAGGAGCTAAACCATTAAGATATGATAGAAGATGGTTTTTTTCCTCTGCCAGATGAAGTGGATAGCTTGGAATGTTCCAACTGTCCCAGGTAAAAGGTGGAGCCAAATTCCAGTTCGAGATATCCTAGAGAGAGGCAAAGCCTTGAGTTTTCATCCACGCCTTCAAATTTGTAAGATCAGGAGCCTCATCGAGGGGGAGGTTACCTAAAATAGAGTCTTTCCAGAGATTGATACTCTTCCCATTGCCAGGGGTCCATGAAAGATCGGGGTTGAACAGAGGGAGAGCTTTAAGGAAAAGAGAAAAGATAGGAGACCCTTTTTTGATATGGGGGAGAGACTCCAGACAACGAAGGTGAGGCCCAAAAAAGTCTTTCCTCCTAAGGACCTGACTACTCCAGGAGGAGGGGTTGCTGAGAAAATTCCAAAGAATCTTGCCACCTAAAGCCAAATTTTAAGATTTAAGGTCCCGAATATGCAGTCCTCCTTCCATAAAGGTTTTTTTGATCTTTGACCAACTGACAATAGAAATTTTTTTCCCACCATTGTTCTTTCCACCTTTCCAAAGTAAGTTGTGTAGGAGAGCATCAAATGAAGAGAGGATCTTGGCAGGAGCCAACAAGATAGAACGATGATAAATTGGGAGGCTACTCAAAACAGGTTTGATTAAGACCACTTTCCCAGCTAGGTTGAGCCAAACTGCTCCCCAAGAGAGAATTTTATTTTTGAATTTGTCCACTAGAGGAGCCCAATATGCTACTTTAGGCGAGGTTCTGAAGATTGGGATGCCCAGGTATTTGAAGGAGTCCCAGATAGCAACTCCCTCAATTCCAATAATTCGGGTAATGCCAGAGAGCTCCCTCGGGTTGATGTTCCAACTGTAAATCTGGATCTTTCTTAAGTTAATTTTACTTCCAGGGGTTGTGTAGTAGGATTCTAATTCAAGTTTAAATCGGATAGTTGTATGCATGCTGGCTCCTCCAAGAAGAATGGTTATGTCTGCAAACTAAGTAGGATTAATGTCTTTGGTGTTGTGGGCCATTCAGATACCTATTAGGTATTGGACGTGGTGAGCTTGATCAAGTTTATAACTTAGCACTACTGCTTGAATTGCGAAGAGCATAGGGGAGAGAGGACATCCCTGCCAGAGACCTCTGCCGGCTTTAAAAAAGGAGGCCACTCTTCTGTTAATAAGCAGAGCAATCCAAGGCTCATTGATACAGGCTTTAACCCATCGGATAGAGGAGGAGTCAAATCCATAGCTCCTCATGATCTGAAACAAGAAGGAATGATGAACTCTGTCAAAAGAATTAGCTAAATCAATTTTCACAACCATACCTTGGTCACGGTTCTTAATGCTCGAATGGATTACCCCCTAAACCAAAATGATGTTGTCCCATGTTTTCATTCCTTTGATGAAGATGCCTTGATTTTCAGGGATAATTTTCGGAAGAATGATTTTGAGGCGATTGGCCATTATTTTGGTGATGATCTTATAACCAATATTGCAGAGGGAAATGGGACGAAATCTATCGAAAGAGGTGCATCCTTTTCTTTGGGAATAAGAGAAAGAAACGTAGAGTTGGTGCTCCCCCCAATCTTGTCACAGTTTTGGGACTTCGACACCATACGAAAAAGGTCTTTGTGGATTACCTCCCAACAGTGCTTAATGAACCTTGCGGAGAAGCCATCCAGCACCGGGGCTTTGTCCTCTTCCATATATTCCACCGCAGCTTTTATTTCTGCAAGAGAGATTGGTTTGGTAAGGACGAGATTGTCTTTGCACTGCAGCAAATTTGGAACCAGATTCAAGACGGTTGGAGCCTCAGACGGGGGGAGTTTACTTGCTCTTCTGAGTAAATAGAGTTGAAATGCCATGTTGCCTCATATTTAATTTTCGCAAACTCGTTAATCAAATTTCCTTTATCTTGGATCTCTCGAACTTCTTTAAAATGCTTTCTGGCTTTAGATTGCTTGTGGAAGTAGGCAGTGTTGCGGTCCCCTACTTGAAGCCAGAGGCTTCTGGATTTTTGTCTCCAAAATTCTTCTTCTTGCCGGCAAGCTGAGTGAAGGGATTGATGTAGCTTAACTTCTTTATCTAGGTGAGCCATGGAGATATCGGTCTTTCCCATAAAGTGTTGATTGTCTTCCATAGCTTGGTGTGCAACTAGTCTGAGATGGGTAGGGGGAATAAGGAGCTTAGCCCAATTCTTAAGAGATATTTTGACTCGACGCAACTTCTCTTCCCATATGAAAAAGGGAGACCCAGTGACTGGGGCAGACCAAGCTTCTTTGACTAACCCCATGAAACCTTTTTGAGAATTCCATAGAGGGCTAAAGCGAAAGGGTATGGGACCCAGATTGAGGGCTTTATTCAAATCGAGCAGAATGGGTTTATGGTCCGATCCGCCAAAGGAAAGAATCTGGGAGGAGGGATTTAATCCTAACAAGAGGAAGGAGTCCTGAACAAGGAACCTGTCTAACCGTGCAACTATGCGACCTGGGCCAAAACGCTTGTTTGACCAGGTGTATTTTCCTCTGGAGGGGATAATATTAGATAAATACCAGTCTAGAATGAGGTCATCTACAAGTTCTCGGATGGGATCTCTAACCACTGAGCCGCTGCATTTTTCTGAGTGATTCAACGTAACATTCAAGTCACCTACTAAAATGATGTTGTCCAGTTTGGTGTTAATATGGACATCTCGGAGGAGATTCCAACAGTCTCTTTTTTCCCATGGGAGGATACGTGCATAGACATTAAAAAGACATATCTAATTTCCTGTAGCTTTGTGGAGCATCCTGGTGAAGATCTAGTGGGTGCAGGACTTATGCTCGGTTAGTTCGAACTGAGAGTTGTTCCATAATGTAACCAAACCTCCCAAAGCACCTCTGGAACTTATTGCAATGCCTTCACCGTTTTTCCAAAATTTAGAATTGGTTTGAAGGAAAACCCTTTCCTCAATCTTGGTCTCCTGGATGAGTAGAAGATCAGGTTTGATTAAGTGAATCAAATCCTTCATGGCTTCTTTTTTTTTTTGAGTGCCTAGCCCCCTACAATTCCAGGAGAGCACTTTCATTGTTTACCTTTGTTAGTGGAGGGGGTCCTTTTATGGGGGTTTCCTTGAGGTTTGGAGCTCCTAGGATTACGCAGGAGTCTTTCAAGTGTTTGTTGGGACCCCTGCAGCTTATCTTTGTAAGTGGCTTGCTCCCTTAGTTCTTTGGATGATGTCCTACGATGAGAAGATATTTTCTTGGTGGATGAGGCAATCTCTATTTCCCCTTCTTCCTCATTAGATTCCTCTGTTTAAGATTCTTCACCATGCTTCTCTTGGGTTCCAATTTCCTCTACTTCCTTCGCTGCAGATTCAGGTTGCTCAACAGTAGTGGCTTCCATGAAAACCTCCGTATCTTCCATCTTTTCACTTTCCTCAATGGTCTCTAGATATTCGAAACTATTAGGTTTCAGAGAAGTCTCCAAAGGATATTTTGGGGAGGATGTTGATGGAGAAGTAACGAGGGGGCCTTTCTTGGGCTTCCTCAGGCCCTTCCCTCCTTTAGGATTAGCTTTGGTCTTTTTTGTTGATTTCCAGCCACCATTCTTGTCTTTTTCATCCCGGCTTTCTTGCTTTTGAGGACATTTTTGGAGGAAGTGGTCGTATTCTTGACAACCTCTAAATTTGAAAGAAAGCTGCTTGTAGTCCAATTTTTTAAAATAGTACCAAAATCCTGCAGTGAGCTTGATAGCTTATGGGAGGCCTGCATCCAAATCCACCTCTACACAAACATGGACACAAGCATAGTTTTCCTTAGGGGCAGTCGAATCTATAAAACGCCCAAGGGCATTGCCGATATATTTAAGGGAATCCTGACTCCAACAGTGCATTGGTAGATTCGGTAAACGGACCCAGATGGGGACGACTGTGAGAATGTCAGCCGCAGGATTGTGTGAAAATCCTCACAGTAGATCTAAGAGATGATGTATACCTCACAAGAGAATGATTATGATTAAGCAAGAAAATAGAAGAAGAGTGGTCAATACAGTATAATGAGCAACAGAATAATATGGTATAGTAGAACTCGGTAGAATCAATAATACTTCACACACACTAGATTATTAATCACAAATGGACATATAAATAATACAATGCATGAGGAATTCGAATTCCTAAGGTGGAAATTCAAATTAGCCTTCATGGAGTGATCAAAGGATCACTGGAGTTTTTATCGGAGCACAACTAGTATCATCGGAGCACAACTGGAAGTCTTCATCATCATCAGCGGAGTCATCAATGCTCAAGTAATTGTCAACCATCAGTCAAACTAACTCTGGTAGGTGTAACTGAGTGTAACTGAGTGTAACTGAGTGTAACTAACTGTAACTAACTGTAAATGACTGTAACTGATTGTAACTGAGTGTAAACTGAAGACAACTGGACTGGTAGGTGAAGAAGGGCGAGTTTCTCCCTAAAATCAAGAAATAAGGGCGCATTAAGAAACTAGAGGGCTAAAACTGAATAATGAGAAGCTTCTGGGGCCTGGATAACTGAGGGCTAGGTGCTAGACTGATGACTGGGATGCATGCAAACCCTAGAATGCATGCAAACCCTAAAAGTGCATGCATGACTGAAAATGTAAATGATCAAAATACTGGTGGGACTAGGATGGAGTATAGGAATATCCTAATAGATTGAAGTTCGGAGTCTAGCGGTTCAGGTAGAGCCCTTGCAGTCCCATGAAGTAGGGGCCGTTCCTAAAAATTAAATCCCGATCCGTCATTGATTGGAAGTCAAACAAGAAAAAACCTCTCCCCACAGAGTAGGAAGCCACATCTTGTGAAATTAGTGGTCTCCAGTTGTGTTGAACCCAGCTATCAATGGTCTTTGGAGAAAGGCAGATCCCAGTAAATTGGTCAATCAGGGCCCGATCTACCAGACAGAGAGCAACCTTGATTGTGTCCTTAGGAGGGAGGGCCACGACTGGTACATCTTCAATTCATTTCACGAACTTAGGCGGCGCTTTCCCAACATGTTTTTTCCCTTGCGAAGCAACCAAACGAGCGAATGCTTTAGATTCATGGGGGTGGAGGAGGAAGGGGCTTCCGATTTGCCCTCGTTCAATGCCATGACTGTCGATCCCCGGTCCTAATCAGCAAAAGACAATGCTCATTTTCCATAACTTTAAACACTCAGAAAACCACAACGTCGTTGTGGAAGCAGCCGACCGATGCACGTAGCCAACCACAACCCCGTTTTGCACGCATCCAACAAAGTTAAGCCCGCAGCCAACCAAGTTATGCCCGCATCCAAATCGTTATGCATGCAACCAATCCATTGATTGTTTTCCACGCATCCAACCTAGTATGCCTGCAACCAAACCGTCTTGTTTTGCACACACCCAACCTAGTTATGCATGCAGCCAACTTTTGCATGCAGTCAATTGTCTCATTTTGCACGTAGCCCCCTTGATGTTGATGGATTGTTATCCTCCCTACCCAGTGTTGGTAGGCGGTTTGGTAGAGTGTTATTGTAGCATCTCCGATGCTGCGACAAGGAAAAAGATGGTGCGAATGGTGATGAGCGAAAGATTAGTTATGTATTTTGGGTCAATTGTACCGCGAAATGCGGGTTTTGGGTCGTTTGGACCACATATTATGTAATGTTGAGTTAGTTATACCGCAGAATGTGGGTTTTTGGTCGGTTAGTTAGATGTTGGGTCACTTGTCCAAATGTCGGCTAGGAAGTTGTTAGTAAATGGACAAGCATTGTAATGGCGGAAGCCTATAAATAGATAAGAGTCGTAGGTATTGAGGGGAAAAAATGGTGAAGAGAAGCGCATGTTTGGGTTGTTTTTTGCGCATCTGTGAGATATTGCCGAGACCTGATCTTTGAGGAGATATTGTATCTAAGGTTTTGTAGTGATAATATGAAATGATGAAACTGTTTTGGTGCAATTCCTGGGTTCTTTCTGTTTGTTTATGGTAATGTAATGCCGCACTTCAGGAATAATGCTATGTTTCCTTGATGCAATCTTGCTTTACTGTTACTACTGCTGTGATAATAAATGCTACGATCGAATAATGCGTTATGAATACATGTCAAATGTTTGAGATCCCTGTTTAGTGTTGCAATAGAGTTAGTTCATATAGTCGCAACCCTCCTCCTTCCTAGGCGGAAACATGGTTCCATCTGCTCTTCCTGGATGCCTTGGGTGAGACCTCATCTGCTCTGCAGGTGTTGCTGGGCAGGAAAAAACCTTCCTAGGGCGGTGCCCAGGGAAACTGCGGCATGTGTCAACAGTGAAGTGGAACCCCTGTCGACTAGAGTCGCGTTGGTCAACAAATGGTTCTGTTTTCGGGACCGTGTGAAGAGTGAAAGGAGGACATGTTGTGGCACCTGACGAAGCCGGAGATACAGAGTTGGTTTGATCAGAAGTTGCATGAGTTTGCTGAAGAAGAAAACTGAAACACGTGACTAACAGTAGATCACTGGGTGGGAAAATATATTCACGATGGTTCGCATGAATTGTTTTTCTGTGAATTCCCAGTCATCCTGTACGAATGGTTGTCAAAGCTGACCTTCCAAAAGTCAAATTTCTAGGGTGGTGAGCCGACAGCTTGGCCCCATAATTGATTCAAGAGCTACAGGAAGTCGATAATAAGGCAATGCAGGCTGTCGAAGTTTGGCTTGATAGCATCTTGGAGGGATATATCACTGAATTTGTGGTTGACACGTAGAAATACTATAGTGAAGCTGAAAGATATTTCTTCCACAGACCAAGGGGAAGGTTTCTGCTGTCGCTCCAACTGTCGATTAAGATGCTAATCTGTGAAAAGGGTATATTGAAGATGCATCTTGATCAGTAGAAATCTTGGTGGGCAGAGGCTGTGGGTACCACGACTGTTGGGGAATGGTACATGGAATGGTAAGGCGTAGATGGGTGCAGACCATGAGGAGACTGTGAGTGAAGCCGAGGAAGAAAGTGGTCGTACAAGAGGAGGAGTGACGTTTCGACAGGAGAAGAGGCAAAGGACAGGAGAAGGTCCTGCTACAATCGAACCGCAAAATTGTGAAGGAAGACCACATGGGATGAAGTGACCTCACAATCCCGACAAGGACGGCTAGGCTACACCCAAGATAAAAGCAGCACCAAATCCTGGCAACAACGTACCTACACCTCCGCTCACTATCTCACAAACAGTAAGGAATACCACTTCGACACCCCCGAGTTCATTAATTTGACAAAAGTTACTTGCTAGTAGTTCAACAACTGGAGGAAGGAAGCCCCGGATAGCGGGCGATGATACTAAGTTACCGTTGTTCCATGGTAATGGAACCGACAACCCTGAATAGTACTGGTTTTTATGTGAGATCATATGGACAGTAAAACAGGTCACTGATGATAATGAGAAGAAAGGGAAACTGGCGACAACTCTTCAGGGTCGCACCTTGGATTGGTTTATGAAGTTTACACAGGTTCCTATCGGTACCCTGACAAAGTCATTGGATGAAATCTGCATGGGATTGATCACGGAATTCCAGAAGCCTAAATTTGAAGCACAGTACATTACAAAGCTTAAGGAAATTAAGCAGTATCCCAATGAGTCTGTGTGGGACTTTGATCAGTGTTTCAAGGCGCTAATGGCACGAGTTAGTTTTGATATGAGCGTTGTCCAACATAAGGAGTGGTTTATTGTGGCATTGCTCCTGCACATTCGGCTGCCACTAATGCATCAAAACATCTCGACGCCTAGCAAAGCTCTAGAGATTGCAATGCAATTGGAGGCATCATCGATTGGGGATAATGCAGTCGAGATGTCGCAGATACAGACACAGCTCACTAAATTGACTATACAGTTGCAAGATTTGAAGAGGAACAAGGAACAACACGATGAAGTATGGTGTACACGATGCCAAGGAGAAGGGCATACGAAGGACAATTTCTCGGATTTACGTAAATATTTGGTGTCAGGTGCGCCAAACCCGTTGAATGGTGGCAACATGCCATGGTGTCACATTTTCCAGGTGTATGGGCACAGTCACGATAATTGCCCTTATATGCAGAAAATGGTCACAACCTCGAGAAATCTTTATTGCACATTTTGCAAGTCGATGGGTCACGATGACAAAGATTGCCATGCATATGGGTTGCTACAAGAAAGAATATGTGATGCATTCTACGTCAAGGACGATCAGCGTGTCGTAAAACAACCACAACTGCAACCGCAGGCAGCCCAACCACTACCTCAACCGTAGATGCAGTTTGTACCGCACTAACAATCGCAGCAGTTCGTGCCGCAATACGCTCCAATGCAAGTGGATCCACAACAACCACAGTACGTCTAGCAACCGCAGTATACACCGCAGGGGAAAGGCATGCAACAGAATCCTATACAGCCGCAGTACCAACAATAGGGAAGATTCCGAGGAGGATACCAGGGTGGATGCGATGGAGGATTTGTTCGCGGAGGAGGACGAGGTGGCCGTGGACCTGTTCAATGCTATCACTGTGTGGTGTGGGGGCATTATTAGTGAGACTGTCCACTACTACAAAATCAATGTACGTTATGTTTTGTTAATGATCATACAATTGAGAATTTTCCAGAGTTGATTGCATGATGGTAGGCTAGGAACGCTCCGCAGATACAGAATCAGACCCAGCTATAGTAACCAGCCCAGAACCAAGTACAACAACCAGTCCAAAACCAAGTACAACAACCAATACAGAACCAACCCCCACAACCGAATCAGAACGTAAATCCAAATGTGAACCCACAGGAGAATCTGCAACAGACTCAGATGCAAGGTGCAAATATTGTGACAATTTCTGCAGAACCGCGACCACAAGATGCTTCGGTGGATGTTGTAACTCATGGAGGAAAAACGACAGGGGAAGATAGCTCGCGACCGCTGATTCAGTTGGCAGGCCAGAATACGGTACCATTTGACATCGATGCTGAATGGGAGGCATTCCTTCAGGCACGTCGCACCTTGGAGAAAGACTATGGTAAGTATGTTGTTTGCGATATGCCACCTGTCTTTGACACTGCATCGGAGGGCAGTCCGTATACACCATTAGGAACATTGCAAAGGTTTCTTGAGAGTTGTCTATTGTTGGCCTGGGATCCGGCCGCCCTGCTTGAGATTGAGGGATGGTTGTAGCGATTTCCGAAAGGATGGCAGGAGTCAGCAGTAAACTCTTTACAGCGATGGAAGACTGGCAAGGAGATGAGAATGAACATCCAGATTGGTGACTATGATGTCGATTAATTTATTCTTGATATTGGTTCAGATGTTAACATCTTAACCAAGCAGGCGTGGCATAAAATGGGGAGTCCCCCATTGAGCTGGTCTCCTGTGCAACTCTGGTTGGCTAACCATGCAAACGTAACACCCATTGGGCGAGTTCCGCGGCTAACAGTCGATATTGAGGGCATGAAGATTTATGCTGACTTCAATGTCATTGAAGTGGTTGAGGGAGGAAGCTCCTATCCTGCACTATTGGGGATTGGATGGGATAACGATAGTGGAGCTGTAATCAACTTCAAGAGGCACATGATGACCTTTGAGAATCATGATTTCAGAGTCATAGCCCCATTGGATCGGGCTGAAGGACGTCGATACATTGAGCCTGTAAAAGATGATGATCCCACTAGATGGGACCATGCATTCAATATTTCTGAAGACTATATTCACCCTACTGCCAACGGTGAGCTGGGATGGCGCAGTGATAGCTCTGTGTCTTCTGACTCTGATGATGCATTAGAACATTGGAAAAACCGCTTGCATGAAGTGTCGCTCTGAAAATGTGGCTTAGTTACGCAATCTTTATGTCGTGTTGCGACAGAAACAGTCACACTACCAATCTATGAGGGGTTTCTTGGCTTAACCAACTTTTTGACGGAATTTGAAGAACGAGTTTCAGAACCACAGCGATTGCTGGCATTGGAAGAAGCACTGAAGGCTGCTCCAGCACGCTGGTGGGCGGAACACAAGAAATCCATTGATGGTTGGTCACACTGTCGAAGGTTGATGATGGTCCGGTTCGACGATACTGAGGTTTATCACACTGGCAAGTACAATGGCTGGAAGAATCCCAGTGATCATGTGATGGAATGCCAACGATTATGGGTAGCGCGACCCAAAGATGAGTGGGTCCATGCTTTTATCCATACCTTAGATGAGATGCCGCGCTCATGGTATACTATAGTCGAGTTGCACCGAGAAATTATAACATGGGGGGAGTTGACGGTCTGTTTCACTCATACGTTCAATTTTGCGGATGCCAACCCTGACGTCAATAATGCCTTACAGCTCATCCGCGACGTGGTACTTCAGGTTGTTTCGGCAGCCTACCCTATCGATCCACACACATACTGTCAGATGCAGTCTCTCATGGAGTGCTTCAACATCACTGGTGGGCCAGAGGATGAGGATGATCCCCGGAATGTCAACATTCTCAAGTCTGAAGGAAGTCGCGATGTGGTATCGCTTGCTTCGCCAAGTAATCCATTCAGTCAACCATTGAAGCTTCATAAGCTCAATATCGACACAGAGGCCACTCCCTAGTTTGCAAATGTTGGGGACTATTGGGATGACGAGATGATGAGTAAGGTCATTGATTTACTCCATGAGTTTCAAGACTTGTTTCCTACGAAGTTTTCCGATATGAAGGGGATCCTGGGTGATTTAGGGGAGATGAGGATTCCTTTAAAACCAAATGTTAAGCCAGTCCGACAGCGACCTTATCGGCTGAATCTGCAACATACGGAAAAGGTCAAGGTAGAACTTGATCTCATGTTGGATGCTAGTATTATTGAACTAGTGGAAGAGTCTGAATGGATCAGTCCTATGGTGGTGTAGGACAAGAAAACCGGTGAGGTGCGCATTTGTGTTGACTTGTGGAAGTTAAATGATGCCTGCTTGCACGACCCTTTTCCGACCCTGTTTACTGACGAAGTACTTGAAGGGGTGGGCAGCAAGGAGATCTACTCATTCATTGATGGGTTCTCTGGCTACCATCAGATTTGCATTGCCAAAGAAGATCACCATAAGACAAATTTTGTTACTGAATGGGGCTACTTTCAGTACACTGTAATGCCGTTTGGTTTGAAGAATGCACCTGCGATATTCTCTCGGGTCGTTGTTGCTGCATTTAAAGACTTTATTCATAAGGTTTTGCAAGTATACATGGATGATTGGACAGTTTATGGGCTGATCCGTGATCATCTATCTAATCTGCGGTTAATGCTTGAGCACTGCCGACAGCACCAGATATCGCTGAACTTGAAGAAATGTATTTTTTGTGCACCATTTGGGATATTGTTGGGTCATATTGTGTGTAAGAAAGGGTTGTTGGTCGATCCGGCTAAGATTGCACTCATCTTGAGTTTGCAACCACTGACCACTGTTGAGCAGTTACGAGCGATTCTGGGGCATACGGGGTATTATCGCAAGTTCATCAAGAGATATGCAGCGATTACCACCCCTATGGAGAAATTACTGAAGAAAGATGCGTTATTTCAATGGAATCCGGAATGTCAAGATAGTTTCGACACACTAAAGATGAAGATGGCTTCGGCACCAATACTGGTATTTCTGGATTGGAATAAGAAGTTCCATGTACATGTCGAAGCCTCATCAATCGCATTGAAAGTAGTATTGGCTTAGCCCGACGAAGGAGATCTTATTTCTTTCGCTAGTCGAAAGTTGTTGTATGCTGAACGCAACTACACCACCACTAAGTGGGAGGGTCTGGCAATGGTCTACGCATTGCAGAAGTTCAGGCACTATTTGTTGGGTGGGCACTTTAAAATGTTCACTGACCATTCCGCGTTGAAATACCTAGTCAATAAGCTTATGTTGGGGGGGAAGATTTTCCGCTGGCTACTTCTATTTCAGGAGTTCGATTTTGAAGTCATTGTGAAGCCAGGTTAGTTGAATGCCAGAACTGATCATCTATCATGGATTGATATAGGGGAGGAACTAACCAATATTGAAGACGGGTTGCCGGATGCACAACTATTTCAGGTTGGCGTTGCTGATGACTATTTTGATGACATCCTCTAGTTTCTGACAACGGGTACAGCACCAAACGAGTTCACCACCAGTCAGAAGAAGCAATTGGTAGTCAAGGTTGCAGACTTCCAGCTAATCGCAGGAGAGTTGTATAAACTGGTCACTGATGAGATATTGCGCAGATGTGTCTTGTCGTATGAGCAAGCGCCGATACTGGCTGAAGCACATGGAGGAGTCGCAGGAGGACACTATGGTGGTTGGGAAACTGCTAGGAAGGTGTTGCGTGCGGGGCTGTGGTGGCCTACACTGCATAATGATGCGCTAGACTATGCGCGATCCTGCGATGTTTGTCAGCGAACCGACAAACCATCCAGATGTGATGAGATGCTGCGGATGCCTCAAATAACATTGCAACCATTCGACAAATGGGCTGTGGATTTTTTTGGACCAATCAATCCACCAGGGAAACGCACGGGTGCACGGTGACAGAGTATTTGACCCGATGGGCCGAGGCGGCACCTGTAGTTGACTGTTTCGCGACTACAGCGGCACAATTTTTTTTGATAATATTATCACTCGCTTCGACTGCCCCAAGATATTGCTAAGTGATCAAGGAAGCCACTTTCTTAATCGCACCATCAGTGCATTGATGGAGGAGTTGCAGATACAACATAAGAAGAGTTCACCCTATCAACCACAGGCGAATGGCATGGTGGAGGATTTTAACAAGGTATTGGAGCATGCGTTGACAAAGGTGTGCAATGCGAACCACGACGACTGGGATCTCAAAATCCCAGTAGTGTTGTGGGCCTATCACACCACATGTAAACGACTGACAGGACAGACACCATTCAGGTTCGTGTATGGACAAGAAACGATTATGCCAATGGAGTATATTGTTCCAAGTCTGTGAATTGCAGTTGTCACGGGCATGGATGATGTTATAGCATTAGATGAACATCTGGCACAATTGGTGCAGTTGGAAGAAGATTGTTTCATCGTTGGGTTCCACCAAGGGGTCGAGAAGGATCAAAAGAAGGCATGGCATGATCGCCACATAAAAAATAAACAGTTTCAGCAGGGCGACTTGGTGCTGTTGTACGATAGCAAGTTTATGAAACATCCAAGGAAGTTGCAGATGCATTGGCTTGGTCCCTATCACATTAGTAGTATTACTTCCGGAGGAGCGGTTCAGTTGCAGTAGTTGGACGGGGCGATGCTCCCCAAGATGGTAAATGTTCAGAGGTTGAATCCCTATCGTGGGGGCTTGGAACACCGCGATGCCTGAGTCGCATCGAAAAAAAAGAAAAAAAGGAGGTGGAAGCAGGGAGGCTTCTGCTGCAAGGTTGGACTTTTTTAGCAACACCTAGGAATGTTGCGCTTGGGTCACATCCGAAATCATGACAACAATGGGAATTTTTCCTACTTTGATGGATATGCTCGTTAATCGAGTCGATAGTGACAGATGACAACCTGGTTGGGCTTAGGGATACACCAAGGCAGTATGGCCAATTGTACTTACCAGGATGGTCCACATGGTTGGCACGAAGTATCCACCATGCTAGCATGGCCTAATAAATGCTTCGCATGTTTATGCATGAAGGGAACCAGGCAAAGGTACAATTCATCCACTATTCGGATAATCGGCACACGATGACTTATGATTATCCTGGGGTGCGAGCCGATGGTGCAACGGCTTGCTGAGGCCAATGGATGACAGAGTGCGCTGTATAAATAGAGGACCTGCGGGGAGTAAGCACATAGAGATTTTTTTAGTTAAGAAGGGTTATGCTACGCCGGGTTCTGGCATTTTGTTAAGTTAGGAATTCCAAGGAGGCTGTGGAAATGATCCATTTCATTTCGTGTGGTAGCACACCAGGTGCGTTGAGGGCCCAAATGACGAGTGTGCATGAACGCCTAGAGCAGGCTGCGCCTCGGACACCCTGGGGTTACAAGCATGAAGTTTCATTCAAGACGTCTAGGCAGTTGGTGATGGTTCGAAGTCTCATGGTCCCTGCGACCACACAAAAGGGAGGGTTGTCACCCTCAGGTCTTTGTAACTTGTGCTTACCGGTGCGAAACAGATGTGTCAAAGTTGTTGGCTTGGTTCACACCTCTGTGCTATTCATAAACTTATCCTTAGTCTGCATTATATTCCTCGAGGCTAGAGGTCGAGTTTGAGAAGTACATGACAGCAAGTCGGGGGATGCCCACTTCTGGGTAAGACTTACATAACAGCGAGACGATGATCAGTGTAGCAGAAGGAGCAGGACAACACCGCACGATCTAGACATCAAGAACAGTTGAACAGCCGTATGAGGACTTCAAAGTAAAAACGACGGCGTGTACTATGTCCAGCAATTGACGTGGCTCGAGGGCGAGCTACAAGATTGTGTTGGGGGCCTGTTGGCAGGCGGTTTGGTAGAGTGCTATCGCAGCATCTCCGATGCTGCAACAAGGAAAAAGATGGCGCAAATGGTGAGAAGATGACGCAAATGGCAATGAGCGGAAGATTAGTTATGTATTTTGGGTCGTTTGTACCACGGAATGCGGGTTTTGGGTCATTTGGACCACATATTATGTAATGTTGAGTCAGTTATACCGCAGAATGCGGGTTTTTGGTCGGTTAGTTAGATGTTGGGTCACTTGTCCAAATGTCATTTAGGAAGTTGTTAGTAAGTGGTCAAGCATTGTAATGGCGGAAGCCTATATATAGATAAGAGTCATAGGTATTGAGGGGGGAAACGGTGAAGAGAAGCGCATGTTTGGGTTGTTTCTGTGCATCTGTGAGATATTGCGGAGGCCTGATCTTTGAGGAGATATTGTATCTAAGGTTTGGTAGTGATAATATGATATGATGAAACTATTTTGGTGCAATTCCTAGGTTCTTTCTGTTTGTTTATGGTAATGAAATGTCGCACTTCATGAATAATGCTATGTTTCCTTAATGCAATGTTGCTTTACTGTTACTACTGCTATGATAATAAATGCTGCGATCGAATAATGCATTATGAATACATGTCAAATGATTGAGATCCCTATTTAGTGTTGCAATAGAGTTAGTTCATATAGCTGCAACCCTCCTCCTTCCTCGGCAGAAACATGGTTCTGTCTGCTCTTCCTGGACGCCTCGGGTGAGACCTCATCTTCTCTGCAGGTGTTGCTAGGAAGGATAAAATCTGCTTGAGCCAGTCCCCAGGGAGACTGCGGCATGTGTCGACAGTGAAGTGGAACTTCTGTCGACTAGAGTCGCATTTGTCAACACCCAGGTTCTATTCTAGTTGATTTTTTTTGTTATTTATGAAATTTGGTAATTTTTTTGTTGTTACAATTTTTTTAAGGGGTATGTATATTACTATAAGATGGCCATAAAAAATCTAATGTTGGGAACCATAAAATATCAATTGTAACCCAACCATTACCCATAAACCTTGACATAATTTGTACATACATGCATGGCAACAAAACTATGAAAGCATTACTCAATATTGGTAGAAAGCATTCTTAGAATTTACAAACACCAACATACCCAAACATCAACTTTATCATCATAGAACATGAATGACATAATTATTTTCCTCAAAGGTAACAATACCCATCCCTAATATTTGTGTTTAGCATATAATTACATGTTTAAGTCACTTATCTAATGTTGTTTTTTGCATATCACAATTTTGTTCTTAAATAATGCAATTTGTTTCATTAATTGTATAATTTTATATATCCAATTTATTAATATACAATTTAATGTTTTTTGTATTGAATTTTAGGTTTTCAATTCTTTGAACATGGGTAGCCAAAGGAATTGTAAAATAAAGTATGATCACATCAGAACCGATCGAGAGCCAAGGAAAGAGCAACAACGTGAAAAAATATGACAGATGAGAGAAAAAAGAAAAATGGAACAAAATGTGGAGACATGTGACGGTGATGAAGAAATGCAAAATGTTGAGGAACACATTGATGAAAAAAATGAAGGTGATGAGGAGATGATAAATGTTGAGGGAATGATAAGAAATGTTGATATTGATGCCATGATTGGTGAGTAAAGAATATTTTAAGTTTAAATAGTTATTTAATTTTTATATATTTGATTTGAAAGTTCATAATCTTTTAAAATTATTTGGAGATTATATATATATATATATATATATATATATATATATATATATATATATATATATATATACACACACACAAATTTTAGTACAAATTTTAATTTATAAATTTATATACTTTTATGTAGGGTCAACATCCAACTCACAACATGTGCCTACCACACCTGTCAATTTAGAGAGATTAATGGGAAGTTGCAGCAATATCACCATTGATGACAATTTTTTTGAGAATATGGATTCAAGTAAAATTGAAGAATTGGGACCACCCATGCAGGATCATACAGTTTGATATAGAGTAAAAGCAATTACTAAAAAATATCTTGAAGGTAATTTCTATCATAGCACAGACTCAATTGTTACATAGATTGTTGAAGCATAAATGTGTAAGAGATGCAGTTAAATTATTAGGCATTAAAAGTATCAAAGAGGTTAAAACAAATGAGATGGTATCGAAAAATGTTACTACCTCCCTTTCCACACTTGCCAAAAGGTGATCTCATGATGAAAAGGTTGCTCAGAGAGAATTACTAACATATGTTGTCGCAAAACGAATTGCATCGAGCTAATTGATGGAAATAACTGCAAAAATATTAAACACATCAAGAAAAAAATTATTTAAGTATAAAAAAATAGGATTCAATTAGATGATAATGATGAAGTTTCATGTTGGGTTGTTATCTGTAGGAAACCCTATAATGATAGAATTCTAGATAATGTGAGGGATAGGGTGAAAGAGTTTTGGAATTTGAACTCTCGTGTGTTACCAAATGAAAAGGACGTTGTGTAGCGTCGAATATCCAAAGGATTTTTTGAAACTCATTCCAAACATATAGCAGAGGTCACTCAAGTGGAAATGTTCAACAATTTTAAGGAGAGTAATGTTGATGTGAAAATTTCCCTTAGCACATTTATCAAACTTAAACCATGGTATGTCAGGCCCATCATTGTTTGGGACACAAGTTGTTGTCCGTAACATGTATAATTTAAATTATATTATGAGACTTTTGTATATTTTGGTATACAATTTTGGCCAAATGATTCTCCTCCTTCAAGTGTTCATGAATTTGTCTCCAAGATATTATGTGCACAAGAGAATGATCAAATATTTTATAAAAAAAAATGTGTCAGTGGTAGAAAATGCAATGAATGTGCTAATTTGGCACTGTTTGATGTTAAATATCCAATCGATCCAAATGATCCTCAACTGCCAAATGTCATTGTGAATGGAAAATATATGGATATGTTCAGTACACACTTGTTACAAATTCAACAAAAACATCCAAAAAAATTGATTTACTTGAAGATCATATTTCAATGACATCGTTTATGGAAAATTTTAGGGAGCAAACATATAGATATATTAAGCACTCCCACACAGCTCGATGGCAATATGTCTAGTTCAAACAATACCGAGATGCATTTCCAAAGGGAACAATATTATCCGTGGTTGATTTCGCTAATAATTACACTTTCACACTGCAAAATGAAATAGAAAGTGAATATTATCATTCAGACCTTGTGCACATTTTGTATAGACATGCAAAGCTTGATATTGATGGTATTGATAGCAATGAAAATGGGCGTGAAGTGATTAAAGGCTACCATTTCTACATTAGTGACGACCATACACATGATACAAGTTTTGTTCAACATTGTTTTAATATGATTTATAAAGAATTATCAAGATGAGGAGTCACTTTTACAAAACATTGGGTGTGGTTTGACGGTTGTGCTGGTCAGTTTAAATCAACTCGGTCATTTTATTGGTCGTCTTGCCTTCACAAGACAATGGATATTTTCCACAGATGGATTTTTTTTGAAATAGGACATGGAAAAGGAGAGCATGATGGTGCTGGGGCCCTCATAAAGCATGCACTTAGAATATATCAATTGAGTCACTCTGTTGTTCGACTTGTAAATTCACTCGATGTTGTTAACTGGTGCAAACAAAATTTAAGTTATGAGTTCAATGAAAGGATAGCTCGCATGAGAAGGTGTGTACAAATGTTTCCTTGACACTATTTATATATATATATGTTTTAGACCTATATATGTTCAATTTTTTAATGAGTTTTTAGTTTGAGCCTTGAACATGTACTTTTGGGATATACCAATGGGCGATGTTGATAGATCGATGCCATATAATTGTGCTACAATCCATGGAACAACGAGTTTACATTCTATTAGGACTGAGAAAGTAGCAAATATACACTTAATTCATAAACGAAAGCACTATTGCTTTTGTTATATATGTATTGATAAAGGGGAATCCATTGATGAATGTAAAAATGAAACTAAGAAATTTGTTAAACCTTGGGTACATGAAGAACTGACACTGTTGCCCCCATTTGCAAGTTTCACTAATTCAAAGTTTCACAATGAAGGGGTTGTGATTGAAAAATATTATGATCGTCTTTTCGATATGGTTAGATAAGGAGATGTCTTCATTGTCATTACACTGAGAGATAATCCAAAAAATGTGCATTATTACTTATTAAGATGCGCAAGGTCGAAAAGCACATTGCTGCAAGAATTTAAAGATCCATCAAATTATACATATGTAGTCGGTTTGTTGGTTTTAATGGGACATTTCTTTGAAGAAGTAAAGAAATCTACTGACCATATTATTTTTTAGGACTACCAGGTAGATGTTATATGTTCCCAATATAGTCATTTGGCCATAGCAGCTCGATCACAGTTGAGACTAGTGAAGACTAGGAAAAAATCCAAGCATTGACAATGGAAATTGTCGATAGAAGATCATAATGGAATTCTTGAAAATTTTCCACTGGCATATTTCATGTGAATGGAACAAATTCATTGATAAATTTTTCTTTGATTGTACCTGGTTAGAACATCTAGAAATTTGTTATTGTTGGAATATGTTGTGATGTGAATTGTGTGGTATTGTTCGTGAACTATGGATTGTGATCTCTACTTAAATGTGAGAATGACACATGTACTGTGAATTTGAATATTTCTTTAAACAATTAGAAGACATTAAACAATGCACCATGGATGTTTCCCCATTTGGGGTTTTACCACATAAATTTGTTGTGGACCACTTATTTTCTTGTCTCTTGCTTGTTTACTCTGTTTATTTGATCATTTTTCAAAAAAATGTGTATATTGTTACATGTATAGTTCATGAATGTGTATGTAGTTACATCACAAGTTACATGTATAATTCATGAACCAAATTTAAATACATGTTACTTGTACTTGGATTTAAATAATGAGATCATAGACATGTGTTAGAACTACAGATCAACTCTCTCTCTCTCTCTCTCTCTCTCTGTATATATATATATATATATATATATATATATATATCGTGTTTTTTTGCAAGAGATGAGAGAATAATGTTCATACATAAATGAATAGTACCAAATAGATTGCATTCTTTGTAGACACATATCATGCATTTAAAGGCAATTCAGGAAAATGGATATATTTTGTTGTAGTAATTTGTGGATCAATGGTTTAGGTTTTTATACAATCTCAACTAAGACAAATTTTGAATGCACATAGTCTTTGAGCATTTCAAATTATGGAAGATTCTTAGAAGGTGAAATTGTAATTGCGATCAAGACTCCACTATTCATTTAATTTGTGGATCAACGGTTGAGGTTTTTATACCATCTCAGCTAAGACATATCTTGAATGCATCTAGTCTTAGAGCATTTAAAAAAATGGAGGATTCTTATAAGGTGAAATTGTAGTTGCGATGAAGACCGGAGTTCATGTAATTTGAAAATCAACGATTGAGGTTTTTATACCATCTCAACTAAGACATATTTTGAATGCACGTAGTCTTCGAGCCTTTCAAAACATGGAGGATTCTTAGAAGGTGAAATTGCAGTTGTGATGAAGACTCCACTTTTCATGCAATTTGTGGATCAACGGTTGAGGTTTTTATACCATCTCAACTAAGACATATCTTGAATGAATCTAGTCTTCGAGCCTTTCAAAAAATGGAGGATTCTTAGAAGGTGAAATTACAGTTGTAATGAAAACTAGTGTTCATGTAATTTGCGGATCAACAGTTGAGGTTTTTATACCATCTCAACTAAGACATATTTTGAATGTGTCTAGTCTTTGAGCCTTTAAAAAAATGGAGGATTCTTAGAAGGTGAAATTTTTCAGTTGTGATGAAGACTAGTGTTCATGTAATCTATGGATCAATGGTTGATGTTTTTATACCATCTCAACTAAGAAAATTTTTTAATGCACATTGTCTTTGAGTATTTCAAAAAATGGAAGATTCTTACAAGGTGAAATTGAACTTGTGACAAAGACTCCATTTTTCATATAATTTTTGGATCATCATTTGAGTTTTTTATACCATCTCAACTAAGACATATTTATTATTAAACATTCATTTTACTTAACCTTAAATAGTATGTAATTTTGATTTGTGATAGACATGGTAATGATTAAATATACATTAACAATATAGTAATAATTTTTTATTTTTTACAAATATTCTCAAAATTTCTTTATTTTAAAATTCTCACCATTTAAAATTTACCTTCTATATTAAAAAGATTAATGAATATTTTAAATTTATAAAAACACTAACTTCCAATTAGAGTCTCATTAATTCCAAGTTATAAATGACAAAGTTTAAATTAGATTAGCATTATATGGTCATGAAGACTTCATGCAAATTCACATCCAAAAATAATGCCACCTACTAACTTGGACATTGATGCGAAATGGAGAACAACATGACATAAAAAAAATGATTTAGCATGGTTTTAAGAATGGAATCAAACATGTAACTATGTGAATCAATCCATAATAATCATACTAGTTAGGAACATTACTAAAAGCTTGTGATATAGGGCATTCAAATTTGCAAGGTAATGTTTTATGAACAAAGTTGGTGGAACTAAGTTTTAGGAATAATTTTTATGAACAAAGTTGGTGGAATTAAGTTTTAAGAATAATTTTTTTGAACAAATTTAACTTATTTCACAAAAAGTTGAGGAAGACTCATATCATAATGCAATTAGGGAAGAATTAGAATTGACTTTTTAGATACTTATAATGAAGTGATTGCTTTAAAAAGTTTTTTTTTTCAAAATTATAATTATAATTGTGATTATAATTTTGAATTGATGAAATTTTGACTTTTAAACTCTACAATATTAATATCAAATTTTTATAATTACTTTATTTCATTATGCAGTTAGGGAAAACGTAACTTTTTAGATACTTATAATGAAGTGATTGTTTTAAAAAATAAAAATTCAAAATTATAATGATAATTGTGATTATAATTTTTAATTGATGAAATTATTATTTTAAAACTCTATTAGACTTTTATAATTACTTTATTTCAAAATAATTTGATAAAATATATATAAATAAAAATTATTAAAAAAATCTCTTTTCAAGTGTCCAAGAATCTAATTTCGTATGGTCATGAATACTTCATGCAAATTGACATCCAAAAATAATGATACCTACTAACATGGACGTACAAAAAAAATGATTTAGCGTGGTTTTAAGACTAGAATCAAACGTGTAACAATGTGGATCCATCCATAAGAATCATACTAGTTATGTACATTACAAAAGAAAGAAAGCACTTTTATCTTATCCAACTATTAATCAATTTAGGTATTTTGACCACTAGAACACCGAGGAATAAAAAAATGGTTTCAAGTTACAATTTAGAGAATCCAACCATCAAATAAATGGATGATCATGATAGATATTTGTCATGATAAGAAAAGGAAGTCAACACTTATTGTGAATTTGAAAATGGTGAGTCTAATACAGAAAAAAGGAAATACGAAATATGAATCTAGATGACCTTGCAAATGCAATTCAAACTCAACTAAAAAACAAATATTGGAGACACAAAAATCAAGAACTCTAGTCTATAGATTAACCAACATAACTTAAACAAGCGATGTGTAGTGATCGAAAAATGCTTAAAGGACTTATATGATTGTTGAACCATACTCCATGCTTCCACAAAAAGTGCCAATTTAAACTAAAGGGGACATGATTCTAGAGTTGATATGTTTGAAAGATCAATTTTATTTTTGTAAGCTAAAAGATTCCTTTAATTAACATAAATATACAAGATAGGTTTTGATTTAAATTTTATATATTGAATTCGAAGTCAAATTTGATAACTATCTATGAGGACATTTTTACATAAATTCCAAACTATAAGGACATTTTAACATAAAGTCTATACGGTTAACCATGCAAAAAATAAACCATTCACGACAATTTAACATAAACTCCAAATTGTTTATCCTCATAAAACTTAACCATGCAAAAAAATAAACTATCAAGACATATTTAACATAATCCCCATGCAATTAAAACAAAAGTTGAATTTAGTTCCATGCACATGTTTTCCAACTCGTAATTTTTACAAACAACGTAACAAAATTTTATCAATAAAAATGTTTCATGTCCATATAAAAAATTAATTGCAAGAGATTAAAAAAATACCATGTAGATTTAACTAGATGAATAAAGTAAAAACTGAAATGTTTCGTGTCCATATACAAAATTAATTACAAGAGAGAGAAAAAAATACCATGTGAATTTAACCATATGAAAAAAGCTGAAAAGTGAAATAAGCACAATCCTTTTATCTTTTTTCATAAAGTAAACTACATGCAAACTAAATGAAACCAAAATAAAATGCAACTAACTAAATGAAGCTAATGCAAACTAGGTCAAACTGTCTTGGGCAAAAAAAATAAGCCTTAAGGACCCATCCATTTACAGTGTAATAAAAAAGTATCTCTTGGTTGTTTTTGAGACAGAAAGTAGTGACTAGTTTGAGAATTAAAACACTATGGATGGTTTTTAAGGCCCGGTTTTAAGTGTAGGTTTTACTTTTGGATTTATATTTCGCATGCATTCGTGGAGAAGATTCTAAAAGGTCTTTGGGGTATGAGTTTACCGACCACATAACACAAATTAAGTGTTTTTTGGCCAACCACATAACACAAATTAAGTGGTTGTGCTAATTATGAAATTGTTTATATGGTATATGTGTGTATAAAAGTGAAATGAAATGTGCATCTAATTTAATAGTTTGATCTAATCAAATAGCAGAACCTAAATAGACAAGTTAAATAGACAAGTTAAATAAGCAACAAATCTATACCTAAGATAATTTAAAATAAATTACAATCTATTTTTTTAATATTGTAATATACTCTTTTTTTAATTTAAAACCTAAGATAACTATGAAATATCAAATATATAATTTTAAAACTTTTTTAGAATTCCTTTAATTCTTTACTTGTTGTCCAATACTAAAATCATTATAAAATATGTTATTATATGAGAGAATATGAAAAGAGTTTTTAACTAAAAGTATGTAGGGGATAAATAGTAGCCATAGTGTGTAGTAAATAAAAGTATGTATTAGATAAATAGTAGTAATAAATAGTAGTAAATAAGTGAAATTAATAATATTGAGCGGAGTATCGTTTAACTTAAGTATAGAGGGAAAAAGTTGATTGGTTTTGATATATCAATATTAAATATCTTTGAAATTTGTTAGGTTATTTAAGAGAGAAATTTAATTTTATAATATATTATTTATTATATAAATAATTTGAAAAAAATAGATCTATAACGATTTACATAGATTAATTTATATATATATGACTAGCTTGGTTTTAATATTTACTTTTAGTGAGAGAAAGAAATTTGTTAAATTGAAATTTAAGAATTAAAAATTTATTAAATTATCTGTTGTTTTTTATTAAACAATATTAAGAGTATTAATGGTTCAAATCAAGATCTTAAGTTTATTGATTTAAAGTTGGAATTTAGCAGTTAAAATGAAGCTACATGTTTCTAGTTATGATAATATCTGTGATTTTAGACTTCATTGAGTGGATCAACAAGATTAATCTTAGTGTAACAAGTGTATAGTGGGTGGGAATTCATTTCATGCTCTTCGTATCTTGTTTGTTATGCTCAATTACATCTTGATTAAGATTTAAATAAGTTTCAGTTAAGCAGGTTAAGAAAAGTAGTATGTTTATTAAATAGTATTTGTTCTATGTTTATATTAATTAGTTTAATGTTTAGCCTTTGTTTAACAACCAGTCATCTTCATAAAACTAAAGGGTTACCTACACCTATCAGCCATTTTACTTGTGGCTGTGCTAGTTAATATAAATTAATTTTTTTTAAAAGTAAAACAGTAAATGACAAGATAATTGAAACCAGGCTATATAAATAGTTTTTTCATGACGAAATAATTGAAACCAGGCTATAAATAGTTTTTTCATTTAGAAAAACGGTTTATGAGTTAAATTAAAGCAATCGATGGAACAGTTTATGCTGTAAGACAACTAATGCTTTCCCGATTATAAAATTCCCTTTCGGCAGTAGAAGTAATCTGATCTACTAATTCATATTTGAAGCCGGACAGCGGAGCTTTCTTTATTTTATTGATAGCCTTTCGATGCTATGGACGACTGGAAAATGTCAAGTAAAGAAGAAACGGCGCTTCTTTGTTTTGAATAAAAAAGATAGTTAACCGTTTCTATGAAGAAAGGCAACTTTTTTGGTTGATCGTATATATAGGATGTATAAAATTGTAAGGATTCTCAGTTGTAGATATTAATATTTTATTTTGAAAATCGAACTTGGGTTGGTGATGACAAAGTCCCACTCATTTGCCAATTGAACACAACTCAATTGACCAAAATAAAACTATCTTTAACTATAAGAAAATTGCCAATATTGAGAAACAGAAAATGAAACTGCTGTGCGATAATTTCATTATTAAGAAAAAAACGAACCGGAGTAGTCTTAGCACATCATGAAGAGCGCACTACTGTTTTATTTGATACATGGATATATTGATATATGGATATATGGAAGTGGGTATTGTGCAGCACTACATAGATATACATTATATATATATAGCAAGTACTTCAACTAAAGTTCTAAAACCTGTGCTGCTCGTACTGGAGATAACAGTCAACGAGCTGAACTCGGGCACCGATGGCGTTGCTGCAAATGTCGTATATGCGATCGGAAGCGTTAGAAACGCAGGAGGTGCAATCAGACTCAGAGATCGACTGCTTACAGGTGGCGTGGCCGTAGGCAGTGGGTGCGCCTCCGCTTCCTGAACGCGACGTCTTGTAGTCGTAATTATTGTAAGCGGTGTTTTCCCTCAAATCTTGGAGCACATCTCGAAGATTATCGTAGAATTGGCTGCCCCGCGGGATCTTCTTCGTGTTACACTTCGCAGATACGAACTTCGTATCTGTGGCTTCTTCAGCAACGCCCATGACCACGATGACCAGCGCCAGCAACAATATTGCAAGAGAGCTACAAATCTGAAACTTGGACGACATGGCTGCTAACGAAATGAAATAAAATCAGCTCGGATGAAATTCTTGTTGCTTATCGGTGTGCCGGGCGGATCCTACTTATAGCGCTTTGGATGCGTGCGTGGCTGAGTGCAAGTTGAAGTTGTGATAAGGTAGAGGGTGAATTAGATTCAAGACGGAAATTATGATTGCAGTTGTCTGTGTCATGGCGTGTCCAGCGCAGAGAGGCGTTACACTTGCACCGTACATAGCCACTTCGTTCACACCGTCGGACTTGACTACACAATACAATGGAGAATATAATGCGCGTAAGTATTGGACACAAGGCAAAGCATAATAAATAAATTGGCCAATCGTAAGCTGCGAAAATCTAAAAAATTTAAAACTCATATGTCAAATCTTTTTCCATTAGCGAAAAGAATCAACCTGACATTATCGAAGCTCGTATATTAAAAAATTAGAATTTTGTAGCTGTTGGTGTTACAAAAAGTTACTTGAAGATTACGTAAACTTCAGTTAGAACATTTGATTATTAATAAAGTAAAACATCGCAGTTAGCAATTATTATATGGCAGCCAGCCATATTAAATAATGAATTTATTGTGCACTTTTTTTAGAAAATGGTATATAAAAGATATTTACCTCGATAGTCGTATTATTTCAACTTTGGGGGTGGAGGAGGGGTTGATGAATTTTCAATTTTCAAAAAAAGACTCGCCAAATTTGATTGATTGTGTCATATTTCTTAGTGGCGTAAATGATTTAAGGACTTAACGAGTGTGTATATATTTTACGGTTACACATTGCACTTATTAAAAAAAATTGAAAAATATTTCAATATGACAACGAGTGTATATATTTCACTGCAACGCTTGACTGCTCCAACATCCACGTACAATCTCAACGCTTTGTATCATTGTACCATCCCAACACTTCATCTCCATTCTGAGCTACTCCAATATATCGTTCAATCGTCCTATTCAAAGGTTGGTCTTAATACAAAACATGTCTATATTTAGGTCTGTTAAAAGTAGTTTTTTTTTATCATTCTACCTCTTATCAAAACACACAGAACAATCTTTATTTTTATACGAAAGACCAAGTCTCAAACCATCGAAGAACTTTTCCAAAGTTTTTCAATACAAACATCGATAAGGTTTCACACACAAACCTACTACTTTGTTTATCAATAGGATAAAACAGTCATGATATCTTACAACCTATACATTGCTTAAACAAAACAAACAAGGATCGAAACACATAACCTTTAATAAAAGCAAAACAATCATTTAGGATGAATAGGGTTCGAAACTAGTTCACTCCCATAGGACCCAACCCCATCTTTTCGACAGAGTTTCAAAATGAAACCTAGAGCCTTATATAAACAAGTATAGAGGTGAATGCACCAGAAACAAGTTGTTTAGCCTAAGACTCACGACCATAATCAAAACATGATTTTCTGTTACCTGAACCAAACCAACTTAGACGAAGAATACATTTCGACATCAAACAACAACAATAACTTAATAAAAGCATCGTTTGACAAAACTATAAAGAAGCAAGAATGGTTATCATCACTTAGTTCAACCTTTTCAAACTATCAAAGATATTCTTCAATAGAATGAACAAGTTTAGGGTTTGAGTACACAAAACGAAGCATGGCTTGTGGCTTTCGGCCTTTAACGCTAACAAACATCTCATAGTTAAAACATTAAAATATATTAACACAGGTTTTGGAGCAGTGCTCACAATCACGACGAATGCAAACAGTATTAAGTTACATAATCCTCTTTTCTTCATTAAAACAACTGTGGGTTATACCCATCAACAGATATTACATTTCAACAAATAACTTTGCAGTGAAACACTACCAGTAGGTCGAGGATCCCCATCCTCTCTACTTTCATCTTTGGCTACCAAACCCTACAACAACAATAACAACGCAAACAACCTTCTAGCAACCTCAGTGGAAGTCTCGGCTAAGCTAGACAAAGGACCAACAGAGTCACCACAGGAAACCTCCGAGGATTACCAATTTTTCTGAGTGCTTGTCCCACTGCTGCTGCAAGCGAAGAAAGCCAAACACATTGTTCACCTACCATGAAAACAATCTAGTTAAAATGAAGAATAGAAAGTTGGAAAGCAATTGCACACAAACTACAAACAGTAATTAACCTCATGGATTCTAAGGATGAAGCAACGACTTACCTTTTGAACGTAGGCAGTGAGCCAAAATCAAAACCCCCTCACGACCGACGAGAACCAAGAACAAATATTGTACCAGCAAACAACAATAGAGTGGTTCGGCTCTGAGAGCCACGATGGAGATTTGAAGCAACAGGTTACGAGTTCAAATCTCGGAGGAGAGCTTCTGTAACTAACCCTACTATCTCGCAGGCGGTCGGCCTCTCTACCAAGCCATCACTATTACCAAATGAATGTCGAAGAAACAACCTCGATGAAAACATAGTGGAGAGACTAGGGTTTAGTCCAAAACCCGAGGGTATTACAAGATCAACGGTGGATATCTTACCTTTGAAACACATCGTATTACGAACAACCACCATATTTATGATCACATTAATTAACACATCCACATGGAGTCCAGCTCGATAGACTTATGAGTTACACATTCCCTAGCTTGACAACCTTGGTATTGTCCTCACAATTACCTTCACGTGACATGCACCACATTAGTAGCCACTGGGATTTCCACTAAGGTAGTTGGTAGGAGAATTTAATGTTAAGACCAGCAAAGAAATGCTTGCCAATAGTTAATCATTACGACCATTAATACCTTGTCCCACTAGGAGTTTGACACGTAGGTTTTGCTCCATCAAAATATAACATAAGACTATAGTTACACTTCCCTAGCGTTTGTATTAGCAATGCATCGAACTTAGGGTTAAAGAGTCATCACAAGGTATGGATATTTTCATATAATCTCATCTCTTATACTTTTGCATATAGTTCGCATACGATAGGAAAAGCATGATAATCGCATATAGTGATATTTGCACACATGCACATATTTAACAACATGTGTATTGTCACACTATATTAAACCATTGCTGCAATATTATATTCAAACATATAAATGTAAACAAGGAAATGCATCAATTATATAGTTTACAACCTTAAAACTTTGACAAGCCACCCTTTTTACATATCCTTGGATCATACTCATATGATATAGGATATTAAATTTAAGTTTTCAAAACACAAATAAAGTATTAATAAGTTGAAGATTTTCAATAGTAATGTTTTAACAAAACGAATCATTTTAGTATCGTATGCTAAACTTTCTCAAATACTTGAAACACCACTACAAAATGAGAGATAAATGACCAAAAAAACGACCAAAATCTGCATATAAATGACTACTTTTGAGTTGGTGACCACTCGTAGCAAATTAGCAGTCATTTATCACGCGACAAAAAATGTGGTCATATTTAGCTTGGTCATTTATAGCTTATCTTATGGTCATATATTTGGTCGTAAATTTGGTCATATATTTGGTCATTAATTGACACAATTAATGACCAAATTTATGACCATATTTTTTGTCATGTGATAAATGACCGCTAATTTGCTACCAGCGATCGCCAACTCAAAAGTGGTCATTTATATGCATATTTTGATAATTTTTTTTGTCACTTATTTCTCATGTTGTACTAGTGGTCATTTATATGTAAATTTTGGTCATTTTTTTAGTCATTTATCTCTTTTGAGTGGTTTAGAATATATATAGGGCATGGAGGAATCGAACCACCAACCTCTTGCCTATAAGGCAGGTGCTCTACCATTGAGATAACACCCTTAAATAGAATATCTCTTTTGAGTGGTTAGAATATATATAGGGCATGGAGGAATCGAACCACCAACCTCTTGCCTATAAGGCAGGTGCTCTACCATTGAGATAACACCCTTAAATAGAATTCCTTATGGATTGACATGAGAATAAAATTTTCAAAAGTTAACACCATCTTGCCAAATTCTAGAAAAGGGTCACATACCTAGGTTGATTGAGGTAGAGACAATATTTGACCAACTACAAAGATCCTACGAGCAATGTTACCTACCATCTAAAAAAAGAAAAAATAAAAGATCTTCTTATTCCAAAAGTCAAAGACACATTAAAAAATACCTTTAGATACCGAGAAAATTTCTCCATAACCCCTTCATTTCCAACAACCATCGACATCCTTATCAACCATAGGAATAGATTCATAATCCAAAAATCCATCAAAGGAATTCACTTGCCAAGCAACCTTCCCCTAAAAAGAGAAAATCAGAATAAAAGAGATAAGTTATACTATAATTTGTAAAATGCTTATTCTTAGTATAACTAAAGAAAAAACAAATATTTATAGTGGATAATAAATAAATGGAAAGAAAAATCTAACTCTTATCTCAATTTTGAAGAAATATACTAGAAAAATAAATTACTCATCCAATAAATTACTACATACCTTGGTGGATGAAACTACAGAGAATGGTCGGCTACTTTGTGTGGTTAAAGGCCCACCCCTATACCAAAATAAAAGAGGCTTAACAAGAATTTTTATTTGATATGCTAAAAAAAATAGGAGAAATAACTATCTCCTCAGTAGTAAGAACTATTTCTAAACTAACCTTTTTAGCATCAATATTCTTATTACAATAATTCAATAGCTCACATCAAACTTACTACTGGTATAAAGTGCATATCATCTCAAACTAATTAACATGATCTAATGAGAACATATAGCATCCACCAATAAAGCCAACAATAGTTCTCTAATCCCTACTCAATCTCGTTGTAATCAAAGAGAACCAATGTCAAGTCTCTCCTGTTGTATCCACCTACATATTGAAACTCCATCAATACAATTGTCGGTGAACCACCCCCTATATTAACTGCATACCTTCTTGGATAAAGTCCTTGTTCTACATCTCACATGCTTGTCATTTTTTTGAGGTACTCTGGTTGAACCCAATGACTGTAGCTCTTTATATGCTTACTCTTAAATCCTCAGTTTTGGTTAGTTCTCTTGTTTCTATGGTCCCTTACCAGGATTATATTTTCTTTTGGTAGGGTGAAGAATTTGTTGACCAGTCTACCTAGCATGTCCCTGCATAGTAGATATTTGTGCTTCTCCCATTGGTTCTTTCTTTGATTCTTGGTTCAAATTGGCCATCTGATCTGGGTGTAACTAACACAATCCGCAAGTTACTCATCTTTATATCATCATGCAACATTCAACATTGTTGAGATATCTGGGCTTGCGAAATTCAACATTGTCTAATTAATCCTTGACTGAATGAAAATCTGGAATTTGCTTTGAAGTATCAATCTCCCAAAGCTTCGAAGAACTTGAGCATTCATAAAGTAATGTTATTATATCAATCTCTCAAATCTTCTTGAAGCTTTCAAGAACTTGTGCAATTTTTAAAATGTTAGAAATAGGAGTTTTCTTCTAGAAAGCCACTTGTAGTATAGGTGTAGAGTTCATTAATTGATACCTACAATTACAAGAATTGCTGACGAGCATCCATTACCAAACACTGTTAGCTTTTCTGTAAGGAAGGAAACATTATTCTCATCAATTTCTGAAACCTGAACAGAAAGTGCCATTACATGCAACATATTACATCAAGCAAGACAAAATGTTTAACAATCACATCGACAACCTACTGAAGAGCATCCATTACCAAACACTGTTAGCTTGCCAGTGTTAGCTTTCCTATAAGGAAGGAAACATTGTTCTCATCAGTTTCTGAAACCTGAACAGAAAGCGACATTACATGCAACATATTACATCAAGCAACACAAAATGTTTAACAATTTCATCGATAACCTGCTGACTGAAAAACAGTAATCTCTCTCAATGAATTCAGTTGATTCTACAAGATATACATAAAAAACATTGGATACTCCTAAATACTATGTCATTATGCAGATAAAGGGACATTGTCAATGCTTAAGGCATTTGAAGGAAGGAAGAGTGATTGAGAATAGATAGCTTTGATTACATAATGCAACAAGGATAAGAATAGCTGAAATATTTGGAATCCACGAATCTCATTTTTTAAAAAGAAAAAACAAAATTAGAGATTAATATTAAACTACAATAAGACATCACATAATGAGTAAAAATATCTACATTAGATCAAATTTAAGCACAGGCGTGATAAAAATAATAAATTCCCCAAAAAATTTGTGTTTCTTATAGGATATCCTTGCATGTACAAAGAATACTAAACATCGTCAGGAGTATTAGACATCGTTTTCACCCAGTTCAACTGTTCGATGAGTTTATGCATTAGCTTCAAGAATGTGAAGTTGTCACTACTTTTATTTTGGGAAATGTTTTGTTAATAGCCAATGTAGTAAAGATTTCCCATCTTTTATTACTGACTATGATACAGGTAAAAAGCCTTTGTTTGTGACTGAAAGGAACTTTAACAGATAAACATCTCCTCAACTGTTGTCTAAAGGTTGCTTTCATGTAGATAGCTTATGCCTGAAAATCATTCCTGCAAACATTCCTTTATATCGAAGTTAGCTAGTTTAGATGGTTGCTCCAAGTTCATTTTATACCACTTTGTTCTATTTGACAAGGGTGCACTTCCATCTAGTTTTTTCAGCCGAAAAAAAAAACGTACTATTGTTATTCATCGAATCAAATAGTACAAAGATATTTGATTAAATTAAATCACCTGATCATTTTCTTTCGAGTCAAGGAACCCTCCATGCCCTCCACTGCTTGTGAATATGTATACAGGACCTAACACTGATAGAAAGTGGTTAGTCCAGACATTCTAGGAGCCAAAAAATAAAAATCAATATTTTGGCAGTAAAATTCTCCAAATAAAGTAGCACTAGGCATAGACAGTTGTGTTGCAAACTCATTAATAGAACAGTCAGTTTGGCAAGGACCATGGTTCTAATAGAACAAGAAATTAATTCAACAAGATCACAATCAAACAGATCTATTGCCAAAATGTTTCTAAACAGCCAATATGCAGATATTGCTTAGAGGTTTTACCTTGATAACCCCTAATTACTGGATCCTGAGAAAGAAGAAGCGGGGTGTCAAGATCAATGAATCTGCACAAATGAGAGCTAAAATCAAATTTCCAAAAGAAACAAACACTGTATAATTATTATTACACATATCAACAAAACAAATAATTTTACTTGAAACAACCAAGACCAGCAGAAAGATGGCCAGGGTTAGTTTGACCAAGTTGTGTATCTTTTAAGATGCCATATGTTATTCTTCAGGAATTTGAAAGAAAGAATCTGACATTCCGGTAAAAATGCTTTGTTGAATATAATTTATTTATGCGTGGCCTGTAGTTTGTTGGATCTCGTCTAAATGTAATATCCAGGTGCTAAAGAGAACACAATTTAGGAAAAGAAAAGACTTTGATTAACACAGAGTAAAAACAATCCAAACAAAGCAAAGCACAGCTTAATTTTCCTACGTTACATTGCAAGGATGACTCGTAGCATGAAATATCTCTATAACACTTCAAGAAAAAGACAGTAAATTGGATGGCGTAACCCAGTAATTTGACCCTTACTAATAAAAATTGGTTCATTCTTGTTTGTAGACTTTGTGGAGTATTGGCAACACAATCAACAGAAGGTAGTCCTTTATATACAATAACCCTATTTGCCAAATAAGTTGCCATAATAAAATCATGCTCAACAACAAAAGCAGTCTTCTTTGCATGAAGAATAAATCGTTTTATGACCTTTGCTGCAAAAATACACTGCTATGAATCTAAGTATGCACTTGGCTCATCAGTCAGATAAATGTCAGCAGGCTGCACAATAATAAAGGAAGCTTTGTAAGAAGACAATGAATTGGACAACGTCATAAAAAAACTCACTCACCCAGCAATTTTCACTCGGGAATTTAATTAAAAAGACATTTTGGCATCACATATAAGTATATAACAATTAGAAGAATTTCAACAATAGGAACATAGGATGGCAGGCAGATGGGGTGGATAGGAACATGTAGCCGTTGAATAATAGAACAAGGATCTATAGTGAGTCTAGGCCTTGACATAACATAACTTGCCGAGGCATAAGCATAATGCCACTCTCTGTAATTCTCCACCAGAAAGATTTACTACGTCTTGATCCATTAGTTATTTAATCTAAAGGGGTTTCATGACATCAAATGTGAAGTAAGGGTGAGTGTATGAATCATGAATCGTTTGGTGCAATAACTGCCTGATAGTTGACTGGAACTTTGGGATGATCTTCTACGGTTTGTATGACACATTAAATTCGGGTATCTCGATGTTTTGCAATCAGAACTTGGGGATCTCTTCTCACAGTAAAGACAACAATCAAAACAGGAATGGAAATGGGAACAAAACCAGAAACCAGTTTTCTGGTAACATAGGACAACCAGCGTGAAATTTCAAAACAAGTACGGGTAAACAAATCCAAATTCACTTGAAAAAAATACTGAGCAGTGGATCCCAATTCATTTATGAAATCATGTAGTCATGCTTAATTTGTAATCAAAGTTTAATCTATTGGTATTTAATGGCTGAGAGGAACACGCCTGATGTAATCAAGTGTAAGCTAAATTTGTAATCAAATTGTAATTTATTGGCATTTGTTGGGTGAGAGGAACACACCCAATGTAATCGAGAATAGGCGATCCATAATAGAGATAATTTGCTATCTTCAATCCTATTGTTATTGGACTCTTCACATTTCAATGAGAGTAGATAGCAACCAAATTCCCCATCTCTTTCATAGCCAAAACGCTTGGTTAATTTATTATAGCTTCACCAAAAGCGCCTGGCGACAATCTTGCTATCAGAACCGACACTTGCTAGTTTCTGGTAACATAGGACAAATTTCAAAACAAGTACGGGCCAACAAATCCCAATTCACTTGAAAAACATAGAGAGCAGTGGATCCCAATTCATTTTTGAAATCGTGAAGTCATGCTGAATTTGTAATCAAATTTTAATCTATTGGTATTTAATGGCTGAGAGGAACACGCCTGATGTAATCAAGTGTAAGCAGTATTTGTAATTTATTGGCATTTGTTGGGTGAGACGAACACACCCAATGTAATCGAGAGTAGGAGATCCATAGTAAAGATAATCTGCTATCTTCAATCCTATTGTTATTGGACTCTTCACATTTCAATGAGAGTAGAGAGAAACAAAATTTCCCATATCATTCACAGCCAAAACGCTTGGTTAATTTATTATAGCTTCGCCAAAAGCACATGGAGCCAATCTTGCTATCAGAGTCGACACTTGCCAGTTTCTGGCAACATAGGACAAATTTCAAAACAAGTACAGGCCAGCAAATCTCAATTCCCTTGAAAAAGATATAGAGCAGTGGATCCCAATTCATTTCTGAAATCGTGAAGTCGTGCTGAAATTGTAATTAAATTTTAATCTATTGGTATTTAATGGCTGAGAGGAACACGCCTGATGTAATCAAATGTAATCTGAATTTGTAATCAAATTGTAATTTATTGGCATTTGTTGGGTGAGAGGAACACACCCAATGCAATCGAGAGTAGGATATCCGTAGTAGAGATAATCTGCTATCTTCAATCCTATTGTTATTGGACTCTTCACATTTAGATGAGAGTAGAGAGCAACCGAATTGCCCATCTCATTCACAGCCAAAACGCTTGGTTCATTTATTATAGCTTCGCCAAAAGTGCCTGGCTCCAATCTTGCTATCAGAGCCAACATTTTCCTGATACAAGGGAATTTCATTGCAATCGTCCAGGATAAGCTTCGGCTCTGTGAAAAACCCAACCAGTCCATAATTATTTTTTTCAAGAGAAGAGAACTAGTTGCAAACCTCCTGTATTGTAAGCAATGGTTATTTAACTTAATATAAATCTAAAGATATGACAGTTACAAAATATTACCGTCCGAAATGCAATCGAGAAGGTGTCATTCCCGTCATAGCGGGATGTTATCTAGAAGTCCCAGGAGATTGTCAATAAATGATTCGACGGTGCCTTTATTTGGCCCTTCTAACCAGTACTTTTGAACGACACCTATAATGAAAAACAAGGCACCCTTCAATAGCAGTACATGATTTGAATCTTCCCTTAAAAAAATTAATTATGATTGAGAGAATGAATGCAATGCATACAGTGGAGTTTCACAGAAGATGAGGAAGTCGTTTTTGGCAGAGAGATTCATTCCGTTGGGAAGTAAATATCTTTGAGAAGCACGCTGGTTTTCTGGAGATGGTTCGCTCGCTACTGGTCCGATCCATTCGTCCATGCATGGGAGGAAGGCTTAAAAGATAAGGTTGGAAGGAAGGCAGGTTACGGAGAAGCTGGAAAGGGAGAAGGTCAAGGGAAGGTGAAAGAAGTAGGACTCTTAGGGAAAGCAGTACTGGAATGCAAGCAGGACTGGAAGGTTCTTCGAACGCTGGGCAATACATCTCACTCGACCGTTGACAAACCCTCACACAGACATCTCCTTCATTTGGTCGTTCCTTACAAATAGGGGATTACAACATATTGTTTAAACTAATGAAAAGGTGCAGGGATTTGACCAAGATTCAATAGAAAATCCCTCTTCAACCGAAAAATGAAAAACCTAAGAAACCAAAAAATGAAAAACCTAAGAAAAGTCTGCAAATGTTGGAAGAACAATTCTGTTGTGGTATAATCCAATAATTAAAAAAATCAAACCCATCTTTCCATAAACCTATAAAATACAAAACCTTCTTCAACTAAAACATGAAAACCCTAAGAAAACTCTTCAAATGTAGAAAGAAAAAATGGTGAAATTGGGTTAAGGATTGAAAACCTTGATGAGCAGATCATGATCCATTCTCCAACTCTTTTCTCTAATCTGCTCCTATGCTTAGCTTCTAATTAATTTCAACCTGTGCGTCTTCAACTAGTTTGCAAGAACCCTAACCAAATTTTTCATTGATATACCCTCCCTCTAATGTCAATCCATTCCTTTTTCACTGTGTTTGTTTTGGATTTTATTTTTTTGTCCATCCATTCCCGTTTCATCGTGTTTGTTTTTTCTTTTTATTTTTATTTTTTGTTAATATTACAAATATTATAATATTTAGTTATAATATGTTATTATTATTTATACATTGTTTTATTAATCTATTATTTATTGTTATATTATATTACATATATTATAATATTTAGTTATAATATTTAGTTATAATATGTTATTATTAATTATATATTGTTACATTGTTACATTATTATATTATATATTGTTATATTATATTACATATTGTTATTTAGTTAGATTGTTTTATTATTATATTATATATTGTTTAATTTAGTTATAATATGTATTATTATTTATACACTGTTTTATTATTATATTATATATTGTTAAATATTATATTATATATTGTTATATTATATTATATATTGTTTGGAATAACATAACAGGAAAAATGTGCTCTGCTAAAACCCTAATCCCTGCCCTAGCTACCGACGGTGATCATGGCCGCCGGGTCTCTACAGGGATGGCTCTTCAAGGAGATATTGAGAAGTATTGTCGTCGTCTATGGCCAGGAAGAGGAGGCGGTACATCAACCCTGGATAAATGTGTTCATTCTGCGTCAAATATATCGCTGAGAATTTTTGGAAGAGATGGGAGCGTTGTTTCATGGAGTGGCGGCGGGCATAAGCTTTATATCCAGCACAGAGATAAGAGGACGCTGTGGATATGGCTCGACGTTCCCTATTCTATCCAGACAACAGACTCTGAGGATCACCAGAAGGCAGAGATGATATTACATTCCTCTGGAACGGCTTTCTTGATTCATTTTGTCTTTATTTCGGTACACTGGTGTGATGGCGCAGGGTCTTTAATGTTATATGATAGTTGCGGAGCGGACACAGAACCGTTTTGGGCGAATAGGCAGGCTGTGGAGTTATTTTTTTCTTGCTGCTCCCTTCATGTGAGAAATACTATTGCTGCATGCCCTTATACTGAAGGAAAAAATGGAGAAACAGACTGGAGATCAGGATGCATTCGCTCTATAAGGCCACCATCGATCCATCCTCTTGTTGACAAACGGTATGAATCACAAACTGTTTTTGGTTTTGGGGTAGAGGATGAAAAATTCCAGATTTTTATAAAAACGCTTTCAGGGAAAACAATCTTGGTGTGGGTTTCTGTCAAAGATACAGGGGACACTCTAAAAACTTTGATAGCGCAGAGAGAGGGTTACTCTCGAATATCCGTTTACATTCTGTATGGAGGTAAAATACTGAATGAAGGTGAAAGTTTGAAGGATTGTCAGATTTCCAAGAACTCCACTCTGCATGTGATGTATCGTTTGCGGGGAGGATCGATTGGGAATAGAGGAACAGCAGGCCCCTCTTCATACAAAGATGCAGCTCGTCCAAAGGGGCCACAGTCATCAGCAGCTCTACATTCTTCTCTCCCCAAGCCGTATATCGTGGAAAAACTGGACGATATCCCATCTTTGGAGGTCAAGAATACAGAGGTAACACAACTCTTCAGTAATCTTCAAACACATGCTCTCATTTGTCGTTTTAATGGCTTCTGGCACAGATCTTATGAACTTCATAATTGGATCTACACAAAGTGGACAACAAATTGTCAAATTCTTTTATGCTCCAAAGGTTTTTTTGTTGTACAGTTTGAATCAAAGGAAGAATATGAGAAGATCAATGAACAGGGTCCTTGGTTTTGGGGGAGAGCAGGGCTCTTCGCAACCCCCTGGTTTCCCGAATTTGATGCCAACACTATGGTGGTTACCAAAATGTCGGTATGGGTGAGGCTGCCAAACCTGCCCCTTCCTTTCTGGCATCATTTAGTCCTGGAAGACATTGGCAATCTACTTGGGAAGTACATTAAAAGGGATACTGATCGACATGAGCAGGGGATTTTTACTTATGCACGAATCTATGTGGAGATCGACCTTAGCAAAGGTCTTCCTGATAGAATCAAGCTGATATATGAAAAGCACAAATGGATCCAGGCATTGGACTATGAAAACACTGCTTTTAGATGCAGATTTTGTCATCTAACAGGACATTTACAAGATTCGTGCCCTCTTGCCAAACGACAACCCAAAAAGAACGAGGGGATGAAGAAAAAGGGGAAAACATGGCAGGCAGAATATGCTCCCTCTACTAAAGAGGATTCAGAGGGTGAGGAAAGCGAACCAGAAGAAAAACAAGAGGAGGAGGTCAATGAGGAAAAAGTGCATATAGATGAAACTGTTGAGACACATCATTCAGAATCAAAAAATACTGGTAAGGAAACATTCATGGAAAACATGCAACTCATGGCTACTTCCTTAACCGGGTCAAAGCGTGCACATGAATCAGAAAATTCAGATTCTGATAAAGAAAAAACCTATGTTCAGCCATCAGTGGAGCAGGCGAGTAAAGAGCTGATTGTAGTTGAACCCCAGCAGGGGGGATGGACAGAAGTGAAAACAAAGAAGAGAGAAAAGAAAGGGAAATTAGAGGACTATTATAAAAACCCCAATCCCTAGAAGCTTATGTAACATTCATGTTTTTTATTTTTATTTGTAGACCTATGGTCTCGTCTCGGATGTGCTTATGCACATACAGAATGTAATTTTGTATCGCTTCGGCTTGAAATAAAATTACGCTTTTTTTTTTTTTTTTTTCTGGGAAAAAAATAAATTATATATTGTTTAATTTGAGAATTTTGTATGTTAAATGTTTTAATAATATAGTTTTTATGTTTTTATATATAGGAATTGTATGTAGTAATATATTGTATGTTGAGTTATATATTATAATATAAAAACTATATATATATTTTCAAGTATTTTATTTTTACTTTTGGGGGTAAGTTTATAGAGATACTAGGTAAAAATATGAAAAACAATCACATTCTGTAGTTTTCACTAAAAAATTACTGCTATGCATGCTTACCATCAATACAAGTTAGGCAAATAAAATGCAGATCTGCACTAACACTAAGATCAAGAGTCGACAAAGCAGGGTATTTTTTAAGGATTCTACACTAGTACAAAATGAGAGATAAATGACAAAAAAAACAACCAAAATCCACATATAAATGACCACTTTTGAGTTGGTGACCACTGGTAGCAAATTAGTGGCCATATATCATGTGACCAAAATTGTGGTCATATTTAGCTTGGTCATTTATAGCTTATCTTATGGTCATATATTTGGTCGTATATTTGTCATTAATTTGGTAATATATTTGGTCATTAATGGTCACATGATAAATGACCACTAATTTTCTACCAGCGATCGCCAACTCAAAAGTGGTCATTTATATACATATTTTGGTCATTTGTTTAGTCACTTATCTCTCATGTTGTAATGGTGGTCGTTTATATGCAAATTTTGGTCATTCTTTTAGTCATTTATCTCTTTTTAGTGGTTTCAGAATATAAATAGGGCTTGGTGGAATCGAACCACCAACTTCCTGCCTATAAGGCAGGTGCTCTACCATTAAGCTAGCACCCTTAAACTTCAACTTTATTTTGATCTATTTACAGTGAATTGAGGTACATATTTTTTTAACATACAGTGAAGTAAGGGCGTTCCATATGTAAGAAATTTCATCTTCATTTCTTTTAACAGGGAAAAACCTTCAAAACATTAACACTGATTTTAATTTACTGCTGCTTATGAGATGAATGTGTCATTTGTAGCCAGAACACTTATGGTTTATTGTTGTTTAATGTATAGACAGGAAATTCCTTTGTCTTTTCTCCAAGGAGTATCTGCTCCATCATTACACTTCAAATTGCTCCTCTCTTTTCATGTTGCATATATCCAATCGTTGTTTTTCAGCCAGAGTGTTCAGTCTTACAAACCTGGAAATTCACTGTGTTGTTTCAAATAAGTTATGTCAAACAAGTAATCTACAATGTGTGCCTTCTTCCAACACTTCACCTTCTTTCAATCTATAGGCAGATTAAGACAATACTCTAAGAAAAATACTGTTGCTATAGGTTTCCACATTATGCTACAGGTATGGACTCTGAAGTGTTCTTGTATCATGTAATTCTGGAAAGAGTTGTAACCTTTGCCAACTCTTCTTTAGGCAAACCCAAATTTCCTTGGAAGCATGAAAATGGATTTGTTTCTGAGCATACATAATAGTGACTAGGTCAATGCCCCTTCCGAAAGAATAATCCTGACTAATGATTACATTGCCAACAAATCATGGAGCTAGAACCAGTACATAAGCAGTTGGAAGTTGTGAATAATAGCTGTTGATCTAGCATAGGACTGCCATAATAATCCCATACTTCTTTCCTGAGTCAGCTGATTGTAATCTACCATTCTTTAGGGTGTTGGATCAACAAACCTGATGAGCATCTCAGATGTGGCTCTAAACTGATTTAATTAATTCTTCTGTGGCTTCATGGTATGGTAGACTTGTATCATGTTATTTCTTATTTCACAATCATTCAAGCAACAAGAACATACCATCATGCTAAAAGTATGACCTCTCCTTTCTTGCAACTTCCATATCCTCATGGCCTCCTTTATGCAGATTATGAACTATGTAGAACATATCAACAATCCAAACAAATATCATATTTTGAAAGAGCTAGAAAATAATGTTTAGATCTGCTATACTATCATTAAAATTTGCCAAAAAGAAAATGTTGTATCGTGGTATGCATTCATTGGTGTATCAGATATGCACTATGTGGAAAAACATCAAATGAGCCACTGAACGGGAATATTGAAATGCATCCAGAGTGAACTGCCCCACCATTATGTTTATTTCTGGGATTCCACTTAGATTGCAAAGAGGAAGCATGGCTTTTAATGTCGTCCATGTCTTCATTTAAAAAAAAAACTCAGTTTTTTATATCTTCTGACATTGTGCCTGAGCAATTCAGTTTTAGCATAAGTTTTTCTTGTAATTCTACTATTATCAACATTACGTGCCATACTGTAAGATGAAAACACTATTGATAATCTCCTGATTTCCAAAATAATTATAAAACTAATAACACTGGTAACTAGAGCTGGTCGTTATGTTATTCTATATGTTTCTTGTTGACAGAGAGAATTCAAAAGGAAGTATGCATCCATTGGACAATTTACTCTTTTGCAGTGGGCGGTCCATGGAGTTTTCCTTCTGCTTCAAGTGGCGATATGAACCTACTTCCCATTTCTTGTGAGTTGTTTAACTCCATTGTGGCTAAAATCTATGTATTTATTACTCCGGAGTCATCAGAAATGGTTCAACTGAGCACAGGAGATAAAGTATTTATGTCTCTCTTCCCACTATGTGCTCTCCCCCTTTTGATGGGCTTGGTTCGATCCCTGTTGCATATGGATTTTAAGGCCAGCCATCAATTCCCATCTTCTATTGTACTCATCAATATTGTGTTGCAGAGCTTGGGCCATAATAAAAAAAAATTCTCCAGTTTCTTCCATGGTGCCTGTGTAGGTGAATTGAAAAACTGATGCTGTCATTTTTTTTTCATGTGTATAATTCAGATTCCCTATTGCCTTGGTGTTGGGATGGTGTTTTTGGCCTAATTCATGATTGTATGTGATAGAAACAATTTTGATGGATTGTGTATAATAAATATGACTGGTGTCTTGGGTAACTATTCAAGTTATTTGCCATGAGCAGCTGTGGCCTTCAAGGTCAATTTAGATCCTGATCTGTACTCGTTGAAATTCGAAGGAGTCAAATGCTATATAGTGTCTTACTAATGAAACTAATTACTTAGAATATAACAATAACAAGGACAAAAATTGATGAGCTTATTGTAACTGAATTAGAGAGATTGGAATTGTCTAGGTATACTAAACATAAACCTTGTGGATGTTAGTTACATCCAAACAATTTTAACCAACTTTTGTAGATGACTCAATGTTGAGATGCTTTTACAGGTAAACTTACACTTATGGGTAAACAAGCTTCAAGCTATCAATTTTACAAAGCAACCAGTGAATATCGTTAATAACAATACTTGAATTATCTCTTTATGACTTTTCCCCTCATCTGTCACTGCTCAGAGAACTTAAAAGTTTGATAGAGGTAAGCAATTTTTGTGTGGGTAAATGCATGCCTTGTCATGTCCTGCACTCTAGAATCACCGATGGAACTCTGCAGTTTAACAAACTCTCTACTACTGTGTATTAAATATATAGCCTTTGGAGGGGCATGGAGAGGCTCCTCATTATTTTTTTACCTTTTAAGTAGCAGTTTGATCATTGAGAAGCTCCTAAACTGACATCCTATTGGTGTTAATTACTAAAATTGGATATTTGGCCTTGATGGTATACGGTCTTTGTTTTCAAATTTAGTGGGTCATATTCCAATGAAATAGTATAATCCTCTTCCAAATACATCATGCTGTCTTTTTGGAGTTGCATGATCAAGATACCTATGGATATATATTATCTTTTATGATGCTTCTAATAGCATAACACTTAAGAATCTATGTTTAAGTGTTCCCTGGTGTCCCAACTATCCTATATCCATGTTAACCCCAGATCTATCAACCAATGAGAGGGATCAAATCCATTAAGTATATCCCTTGAGGTTCAAAATTTTTGATGGTGCAAAAAGTAGATGATCCCTCACAAAAGGTTTTCTCCTTGAAGGATTTGATCTCTGTTAGAGCTGGATAGACCCAAGGTTATAGGTTGGATATGGGCTAGTTACTATTAAACGGTATTATTATTTTTTAATGTTAACATCTGATGTGATGTCAATGTTACACTCTCACTCATGACACATATCGCCTTTGGGCTGTAGAATGAGCCTTTCAATAACTCACTACCTCCGAGGCTAATCTGAGAGAAACTATGTTTTTGAAGGAAAATATATTTTCAGTGACAATTTCTAGTTGTTCTCATGGTATCGCCTTTAACCACTCGAAGATCTACTCTGGCTATAAACAAGAATCTTTCACTTCTCACTACCTGGGACACTAATAGGTTACAGTTCTATATCTTTGATATGAAACACTCATATGAAGGACACCTTTTCCAAATAAATTCTCTTAGATTATGCTTCTAATTCATACTACATAGTTGCAAATATTGGTGATATATTGGGATATTTAATAATTTCAATATATTTTGAGTTTTTCAACTCCCTGATGCTATTGGTTGAAAAATCACTGTATTCTTGAGGGGTATGAAATATCACAATACATCATCAAAATACTGTGAGATGATGGAAACTAGTGGTTGGATCAGGAGATTTTCTGAAAAAAAATGGATTCTTTTTGTCATTTTGAAGAAAAACAGGGAATTGAGAACAAGGAATTACTCAATGTTACCTTTGCTTGTAAAAGGCTTACAGGGGAAGGGGTTTCTTTAATTTTTTTTTTAAATGAAAAGAAAGGGGGTTTCTTTATTTTTATTTTTTAAATGAAAATAATCAGGAGATTTTCTGAAAATTTTGGATTCTTTTCTTCATTTTGAAGTGCAAAAATAGGGAATTGAGAACAAGGGGTTACTCATTATTACCTTTTCATGTAAAAGGCTTACAGTGGAGGGGGTTTCTTCAAATTTACAAAAAAATGAAAATAATGGAATATTTTAATTTTTTGAAAGTTTGTCGATATTTTCCTCAATATTTCTGATAATTTTATTTTTGGATCCTTGGTGTAATATTTGTTGACACGATATTTGTGAGATTGCTTCTAATAAGAGAGCACTTAGAGTCCATTTTTATGTGTATCTCTCATTTCCTTTGAGGCCAAAACTAGAATTCTGAATAACTATGCTGCTGAAGGAAGAAATTATTTCACTGACAATATTCTAGTTGTTTTCATCGTACCACTCTTAAACACTCAAAGATATACTCTAGCTATAAGCAGGCATTGTCTTCTTTTCATTGACTGTGACAACAGTTCTATGTTTTTGATATGAAACCAACTCATATGAAGGGCTCCTGCCCCTATAATTGTTATGATGAGAAATAGGAATATTCAAACACAATGATCTAGGAATTCAAGAAAGAATGGAAGGAGTACTTGCTAAAATATTCATTGGAGGATGATGTTATGCTAACCATACTCTAGCTATTTTCAGGACAACATCCTCTAACCAAACAAATATCTTTTACAAGCAGGTTCTCTCTCTCTCTCCCTCTCTCCCTCTCTCTCTCCTATGCTATGGGACTGTCTAACAACTTGCAAGTCCATGTCTTCGAGATTAAACAAACTGACTAACTGGCATGAAGGGCCCCAGTATTCTTATGATGATTGGTTAGTGTAATAAAAAAAATATGTTGGGAGTTCCATAATGATTGGGAGCACTTCAATAGGACTCTAATAGAACTATGAAACAACTTCCTGCAGTTGGAGGGTGCTAATTATTGTTATATGCTTGTGGCATTCTTCTTGTTTGTCTGAGAGAAGTCGGAAAGGTCCACTGGAGTCTTCAGAATAAAAAAAGAAATGGGACTATTTAGTCTCTCTTTTTAGTCTCCACTCTTAATAAATATGTCAAATCCTTCAGTTTGTTTTATCATATAGTGGTCTTGAAGGCTAGGAGAATTAAGACCAATTATTCTCCCTTTTTTTCTTTACAGTTTTTGGATCTTACACCGTCAAGATTCTTGTAGGGTGTTCTTATGTATCATAGTCTTCCTTGGAATTATGAACTTCTGAAATAGCACATGTATCAAGGGATTCCTTGCACTCTTCTCTTTTTAGATTAGACATGGCTCCTAATATAAAACACTTATCAATGGTTATGTTGGAGTGCACTAACAATCATAACCAGTGTTGCAAATATCTCTTATTTCTCCATTGGTTTTCGAGTTGGTGATTTGACTGTTATTTTCAGAAATTTTCATTTCTCTGTATATTCCTACTGATATTCTGTTATTTTTAGACATGGCTGCTAATCTAAAACACTTATCAATGGTTATGCTCCAGTGCACTAACAATCATAACCAGTGTTGCAAAATGGTTATGCTCCAATGCACTAACAGTCATAACCAGTGTTGCAAATATCTATGATTTCTCCATTATTTTTCAGGTTGCTGATTTGACTATTATTTTCAGAATTTTTCATGTCTCTGTTTATTCCTACAGATATTCTGTTATTTTCCCTTATATTTATGTTAAGTTTCTTTCCAGGCCCTTGTCAATATATTCCTTGAAACGATATTTGCAACAATGCTCATAAATCTGATAACTGGCTGGAGAAGAATCCAAGGAGTTTAATTTGCATATTCATTAAGGAATTGGAGTGTAAACAAGAAAAATGGTGGTGGGTCTGGAAAAGTAATTTTTTTATGATATACATGCTACCTTGGTATTTTCCACATTCATCATTGGCATTTTGATATTTAGAAGTTTGGTTGCATCTTCTCCATGGATCAAATTCACCTGCTAGTGAAGATTTTATCTAGCCTTGATGCTTTTCTATTTTTATTGGAGATTGGAAATAGATTCTCAAATAAGCAATTTGTTTTTTACTGTAATAAATGAGCTTGGGGACAGATTTATTCAAGGATTCTACCTCACTCATAGCTTGTCATCCCACATGGCATATGTCTAACTTTGACATGCATTTAAATTTTATAAGTACAGATGTTGGAGAATGGCCTCATGTTATTTTTAGCCTTTATGTACCTTATGATTTAGATTACCTGCTTTAGTTAAAGAAGTAGAGAAATTATTTGAATATGACATGAACTTATGTGCTTTTAAGGCAGTACTGTTATGTTAGACATATGAATGTTATTAGCATCAATTAGAGTTCCATGGTGCTTGTTCTGCCTCAAGATTCGAATTATTAATGCATCTTGTCTACTGAAGTAATAGAGTTTCAGATTGAAGGTTAAATTATAAGATTGAGAAACATAATTAATTTCTCATTTTGAAATTTATTTAAGGTTACTTTGGTTGATCCTTCCTATTGTGCAGATTCTATATAATTCAAAACTTGAAAGCCATATAAAGGCCTTGTTTAGGAATATTCACAATGTAGTAGGAGCATTTTCACGTGACTCTATTCCGAAAGTTTTTGGTGGAAGGATTCATGGATATCATCCCATAATAGGGATGAAATCTGGAACTTTACTTCATGGTATAACTCAGTGCATATAGAAAAATCAATGCTCAAATATTCTTCAACAAGGTGGTGGTTCACATCCTTTGTTGGGAATGACCAAAGGCTTATAGGATGAGGTTCATGTATCACCTTCTATATGCATTTCTAGTGGTTCAAACAAATCTCTTTAAAATCTTCTAAGCAATAGTATGCTTAAGAGTTCTACCATAAACATATATGGTACATACAGGTAAGAGTTGCAAAATAGAAGCTACTCTATTAAGTGCACCACTATAGTTTAAGATTAGTAAATATGATCAAGTTTGTGCATGGTTTAGTTGCAATGGAAACAAGTACAGGGAATGGCAAAATGAACGTGGAATGGAAGGACCAACTTTATAGGAGACCAAAACTGTTGCGGTGAAAATTATATGTTTAACATAATCCACATATCCATATGCAAAATACAACTCAGAATTTGTCACATAAACATATAAGAATCTCACACCAAATTTATAAAAAGGGGTAGACATGTAGATTTCTGTCTATTAAATTCCATATAACAGTGATTTTCATTGGACAATAAACATAGGAAATGCAGATTCTACAGAATTCAAATCTTGAAATCCATATAAAGGCCTTGTTTAGGAATCTTCACAATGCAGTAGAAGCATTTGGGTGAAAAAATGAAGATGGGTGTCTATTTTGGGGGGTCTAGTGAGAAAATAATTCTGGTTTTTTCATGTTTTTCAACTTCGGGCGAACAAAAGTGATATTTTTGTTTAAAATTTCTCTTTGCCGTAAAAAGAAAACTTTTGTAGAATTATGTTAGCTTTCTACTCATAATTTTTTCAATTTTTTTTATTAAGATTTGATATGTCGATTTCGCAAATGTCTGACAGTGTGTTCTTATAAAATGAAAAGACTACAAAAGAGTTATGATTTGTTGCACCACTAAAATCGTTGTTAGACTTGTGTTTTGCAAAAACAGAAAATGTTACGACAATCTACACACAATGTACTAGTGCCTGACTGTAAGTTTGCATCCAATGGATCTATATACTAATTATTATATTTTTTTAAAGTCGATCAATGGGGAAACTCAGTCGATTTTCAACAACTTTTTTGTTGCACCACTTTTCTCTCAATCCGCTATAAAAGCAAAAAATCTACGAATACCCTTTTTAAGTAGACACGCCAATGAAGAGTCCCACATTTTTTTTTATTTTTTTGGTATTGTATTTTTAAAGTTATGGATTTTTCTTTTCGTCGTTTTTTTTAACAGTTGAATCACAACTCGACACATGTTTTGAAAATAAAACTTAAAAAATATCAGTTCTTATTTATATACAACAAAATTTATACCCTCGTAAAGTAGATTCAATGATGAATCTACTGGTATGAAGTCCGACATTCGTTTTCTTGTGTAAGAGGTAGTTATTCCCTTCCGAAAATGGAGAAACCTGAAAATTCTGCAGAGATCTGAATCTTCAATGTTTCAGAGATTATTCGGCCGAAATAATTATTCGGCCGAATAATTGTTCGGCCGAATAATTATTCGGCCGAACAACGTTTTTCCGTAACGGAGCCGTGAATTATGGCGAAGGTTATTCGGCCGAATAATGAAACGGAAAAAAATCACGTCGGTCGGGAAAAAAAAAATGTTTTTTATACTCATATAAATACACCTAAAATTAATTCATTATTTTCGCATGTTTTAACTTCGCATTTTTTTGTCAAACTAATTTTGAAAGGAGGAGATATTTTTTGCAAAAGGAGGTTTTTACAAGGTATGTTTCTTCTTATTTTTTACAAAAGGCACATTGAAGGAGTTTTTTTTTCTAAGGCATAGTTGCAAGGAGTTTTTCCAAAATATTTATTTTCTTATTGCATATTTGCAAAGAAGACATTTTTTACAAAGGAGATTTTTCCAAGGTATGTTTCTTCTTCTTTTTTCCAAAAGGCACATTGAAGGTGATTTTTTTCTAAGGCATAATTGCAAGGAGTTTTTCCAAAATATTTCTTTTCTTATTGCATATTTGCAAAGAAGACATTTTTTGCAAAAAGAGGTTTTTACAAAGTATGTTTCTTCTTCTTTTTTCCAAAAGACACATTGAAAGTTTTTTTTTTTTAGAGCATATTTGCAAGGAGTTTTTCAAAATATTTCTTTTCTTAGACATGTTTGCAAGGAGGTTCTTTGCAAGAATTGTATTTAAAAAGTGTGTATACGTTCAAGTATTTTTGAAAAAAAAATGTATTTTTCCTTCTTATTTATTTGAAAGAGATTTTTTCAAAAACTTGTTTTGGTAAGATAATTTACAAATGGTTTTTTTCCAAAGTAGTTTTGCACTTCTTATTTAATTTGAAGAGGTTTTTTCAAATAGTTGTTTTGCTAAGATATTTTGCAAATGGATTTTTTCCAAAGTAGTTTTGCACTTCTTATTTATTTGAAAGGAGTTTTTTCAAATAGTTATGTTGCTAAGGTATTTTGCAAAGGATTTTTTGCAAGGTAGTTTTATACTTCTTATTTCTTTGAATTGGGTTTTTTCAAAGAATTATTTCTTTACAATGGTTTTTTCCCAGATATGTTTACAAATAAATTTTTATTCAAAGTACTTTTTTCTAGTGGCTTTTTTCGTAGATATTTTTTCAAAGAGGTTTTTTTGCAATGATTTTTACAACAAAGATTTATTTACAAGGTGTTTTTATTATTTTTCAATGGGTAGGTAATTTATTGTCGAGGAGTTTCTTATTTCTTTTCAAGAAGGTTTTTTTCAAATAAGATTTTTGTTCAAAGAGTTTTTTCAAAAGAAAGTTAATTCCAAATAAATCTTCTTCAAAAGACTTTTACAAAATTTTTATAAGGTAAAGTAAATTTCAGTTCATGTTTTTATAAATTCCGTAAATGTTTTTAAATCTTAATTTATTTATTTTTACTATAAAGTAACATGATTCTTTAATTTATCATCTATAGATTAAACAACCATGGGCAATAAGAGAAAACGTCAAAGAAAAGCTGATCGTAAACGTGATGATGATGATAATAGAGAGAAACAAAAACTCAGATATATTGCCAAAAAACAAAGGGTTGCCGAAACGGAAGAGATAACTATTGAAGATATAAATACAGATTTACATGATAATGCTGAAGAGATGGAAATTGAAAATAGAGTACAAGAAGAACAAATTGAAGTTGAAAAAAACATTGTAGAAGATGTAAATAGTGATTTACATGCTAATGTCGATGAAGTCAATATTGAAGATCAAGTTCAAGATCCAGAAATTGGACCTGGTATGTATATATCATATATTTTCCAAATTCATTTTTTTATAATGAATTTTATTTTTTGATATATATTAAATTAAATTTAACTTGATGTATAGGTACTTTTACTATTGATGATGAAATGTTAGAAGACATTGATTGCGACAAATATCGAGAAAAACTACCAATACATGTTGCACGATATCGTGCTACAAAAATTTATGATGAATTTCTCAAGGATTACTCAATAGCAGGACAAGCACAAATTTTGAGATGTTTATTAGTGTCCAAGAAGTTAGAAGGTGCTACATCATTATTGGGTATTCACAAAATGACAAAAGAGTCTAAATTGAAACAAAATGTGATGGAAAATATAGGCGATGCAATAAAAAAATTTGGAAAATCAAGGAAGAAACATATCAGTGCTGCACGTAAAGCAATTCATACAGCAATTCTTTCAGCTAGTACTAAACAAAAGCGCTTGACAACAGAACTAGCAAAAGCAGTTGGAACATCAAGAAAGACATTATACAAACATAGCAAATTCAGAATGCAAATAGATGAAAATAATGAACTTGCTTGTTGGGCAATTATTTGTAGACAACCTTACAAAGATAGATTAGGAGCAGGTGTTAAAGATATTGTACGAGAATATTGGTTAGAACATGCTCGAATTTCACCAAATTCAAGAGATGTGATACGCAAAAGAATATCACGAAATGTATATGAAAGCCAACCAAAACATATAATGGACATGACACAAGTACAATTGTTCAATAAATTCAAGGAAGATCATCGTGGAATTAATATATCAATCACTACATTTGTGCAACAAAAACCATGGTATGTTCGACCTATAACTATACGTGATACATGTTGTTGCCGTTATCATGTGCAATTTCAGTTATATTATGACACGTTTCTTGAATTTGGTAAAATGTTTTGGACAAATTCACCACCTCCGTCGACGATACGTGAATTCATATCTCAAATTTTATGTGAGAGAAATCACGATGAAGTATTTTATTCAAAGAAATGTGTCAATGGAAAACATTGTCATCATTGTGAAAATTTGGTGTTATTCCACAATAAATATCCTATCGATAATGATCAATCGTTGTCAAATGTAAATGTTGATTGGAGGAGATACAAATACATCAACTATAGTACAAGTTCTAGTGATTCACATTCCAAAATAATTGATTTGCTAGAAGACAAGATATGCGTCACAGATTTTCTCAAAAAATTTGAAAGCGAAATTTATAAATACACCCAGCATTCACATAGAGCACGATGGCAAGATCTTCAATTCAAACAGTCTCGTGAAATTTTTCCACCCAGAACAATTTTGTCGGTGGTTGATTTTGCTGAAAACTATACTTTTGCTGCACAAAAAGAGATACAGAGTGAATACTATCACTCTGACCAAGTTTCGATATTTTTCCATGTTGTATATAGACATTCTCAACAGGATGTTGATGGCATTGAAAGCACATGTGACAATCGAGATGTGATTAAAGAATATCACTTCTATATCAGCGATGATCGTACACACGATACACATTTTGTTCAACATTGTATAGAAAATATTTTCTATGACTCACTGAAAAAACGCGAAGTCAAATTCAATGAGCATTGGATATGGTCTGATGGATGTGCGGGTCAATTTAAATCTTCACGATCATTTTTTTGGTTATGTCGACTTCACAAAGCGCTGAACATTAAACATCGCTGGAATTTCTTTGAAACTGGGCATGGAAAAGGTGAGCATGATGGTGCAGGAGCATGCGTGAAAAGAGCACTTCGAAGATGGCAAATGAACTATTCTTCTGCACGATTTCATTCAGCTGCAGAGGTTGTCCAATGGTGTCAATTAAATCTAAGCCATGATTATAATCAACAATCAAAAGATGTGCGCAGGTATGTCCACTATTTTTTTAATTTATATTATTTCTTGAAATTTAAAAAAATGTATGTACTAACATTTAAGTACACGTACACTAACATTAAAAGTTGTTCTTTGAAAATGATTCATCATTTACTGTGTAGGTTTTTTTGGCTTTTTGGAATCCAAGATATAAATAGATCAATACCATATGACGCTAGCACCATACATGGGACTAGAGATCTTCACTCTATTCAAACAAAATCATTTCACAACGTGTTTGCATTTGACAGTAGAAAGCAATCATGCTTTTGTTATATTTGCATTGAAAATGTTGAGTCTACAGAAGTTTGTGAAAACATAACAAACAACTACGTAAAAGCTTGGAGACACACAGAGATTAATCCAAAAGGAAAAATGCCACTGGCAAGTGTAGAAGAATTAGAATCAGAAGAAATAGCAATATCGTCTGATGGCGATAGAATTTCAGATCTCGTCAGAGAAGGTAATAAACTTGTTCTTGACTTTTAAGTTAATTGTTCATTCTAGTCCATCGCCATAAGTATAGTCAATTTAATTCATTTAAATACACTAACACCAATTATAACTTGCACGCAGGAGATGTTTTCGCTGTGATTGGACCTGTAGACAACGAAGAAAATGTCAAATATTATTTGATGCGATGCACTGAAGGAAAAATGAAGTTATTGGAGGATTACAACAACAACGGATTTACATACGAAAGAGGATCCATCATTTTAAAAGGCTACTTTTTTCAGCAGATGCATATGACTAAAAATTATGTCTACTTCCAAGATTATGAGCCCGATGTTATATGTTGTCAGTATAGTCATTTAGTATGTGCATCTCGAATAAAGTTGGTACAAGTTCCATCAAAAAAACAGTTAAAAACCAAAAAATGGAAACTATCCATATGTGACCATGAACGGATAGTTGAAGATGGCATTCCATTGCGATTTTTTTAACTACATATCAAAAATAAATTGATCAAATATATTTTTGTTCATATCAATTGTCGTGTGCAATATATTTTTTGTCCATGTATCAAAATTGTTGTGCACAGTATATTTTTTCATTGAGTTTGAATATTTTCTTGAATATAAGAGCTTACATGGTTGTACTTTAACATGCTTAAAAATGAATTCAAATATAATTTGAGGATTCAAAAGTACTTTATTCGGGTCCCCATATGTCTATTAGACCACTAAGGGATGAGATAACGGATGTGGCTATCCCCACTCCGCCCCGAATTTTTACTTTTGATTGATTGATGCCAACGAAAAATCACAAAAAAACCTATTAAATTTTTTATTCTTTTAATCCATCAAACATGTTTCTTTAATATACTTCACCATAACTATGATCTGAATGAATTTTTTGAAAACAAGTTGTTTATCTAGATATAATTTTTAGATATATGATTGTTGCAGAAAAATAATATATCTCTCACATGTAAGTTCACATAACTGAAATCATGGCAAATGAAGATAACAATCATTTGATTTTTAATCACAAACAAGAATTCTTGGATTGCGAAGCTTATGCTAAATTAGAGCAATGATTATTTACAACAAATCGATAAAAATTCATCGAATTGTCGTCTAAAATTCATTGCTCTAACTTAGCATAAGCTTCACAATCCGGAAATCCTCACTTGTGATTAAAAAACAAAAAATCATTATCCTCATTTGCCATGATTTCAACATTTAGAAATTCACGAACTACAAAGTACCTGAACAAAAAACATATGAAAAACATTAGTTAAATTTTGAAATTTACATATGCATATCGAACAATAAACATATAAACAACATTAATTAAAATTTAAAATTTACATATAAATTAAACCTTCATTCTTATGGTTCAATACTTTCTCAACATTCATTCTTTCCCAACATTCCTTTTTCTCTAACACCTCCCATTCATTTTTTCCCAACATTGATTCTTACCATAACATTCATTTTCAACATTGAACATTTCCTAACTTAGATTAACATTTTAAACATTCCCAACACCTCCCATTCATTCTTTCCCAACAGTCATTCTTCCATAACATTCATTCTCATCATTCAACATTTCATACCCTTGGGTTGCACCTATCAAGACATTTTAAACATTCATGCAAAACATATTATAATAACATTTATTCTCAACATAACAAATTGAAAACATTCCTTCTTCCATAACACCTCCCATTCATTCTTTCCCAACATTCCTTTTTCTCTAACACCTCCCATTCATTTTTTCCCAACATTGTTTCTTACCATAACATTCATTCTCAACATTGAACATTTCCTAACTTAGAATAACATTTTAAACATTCCTAACACTTCCCATTCATTCTTTCCCAACATTCATTCTTCCATAACATTCATTCTCATCATTCAACATTTCCTAACTTCATAACATTCATTCTCATCATTCAACATTTCCTAACCTTGGATTGCACCTATCAAGACATTTTAAACATTCATGCGAAACATATTATAAATATTATCAAAACATTTTAAACATTCATGCAAAACATATTCTAAGCATTTACCAAATGAGAAATAATTAACATGTACTCATGTATATAATCCAAAAAAAAGTTGATGAACATGTGAATTCAATGTACATATATATATAATCAAAAAATAAATACCCTCCATGTTCAAAACAACTACAATATATATATATCAACAAAAACAATAAAGTCTGAACCACTATCCATCTAGAACAATATCTTTCCACTATTTTCCACTAGGACCTTCCCTGGGACTCAACTCAACCTACAATACATAAAAAAAAACAAATTATAAATTTAGATCATAAATTATTTAAACAATTTTAAACTAAATTCAAGATATTAAGATATTAAACTCATCTACAAAACAATTCAATTATTAAAAAAATCGTACATCAAATTCTTTGAATGCATGTCCACCACTTTTTTCCACTAGAGCCTTCCCTTTGGCTCCAAAGGATCTCAAAGAGCCAAGCTGCAACATGTACAAAAACAATTTTCAAATAAATCCAAAAAATATGAAACATTAAACTTATATCAGAGATCATTTCTAGTTCAACAAAATTACCTCGGTGCCAATATCTGCATTCATTAAAGACCCCACATCTTCGCCCCCAATTTCCAAATGGTCTCTTCCCTAAAATTTAAATTTTGTTAATGAATAAAACATAATAGATACAAATAATAAATTAAGCAATTAACTTAAAACCAAAACAAAAAAATTAAAATCATTAGCTCACAAGAGATGGTAAATCATCTAAAAAGTTGGAATCTAAAGAAACCTGCATAGATAAGTCAAATTAACAATAAGATACATTGATATTTATTAAAATTCAAACAAACAAAAAAAATATCAAGTTCAATCATAAATATTATAATTAAAATACCTCTCCTAAGCGCTCTTCATTTTGACTAGGATGCTCTTGGTTTTGACTACTGGAGACTCGAAAATTATGTGCGTTTAACATTCTCGAAAACTGCAAACAAAATACTTTTGCTTAATATATTTATTATCATGTAGCAAAAAATTCAATTCAAAATGATTAATAAAAAATCAAATAGATTGTCATAGCATAATCAACAAACCTCTCCCATGCTCGATGTGTCATTGGATAACACATCTGAAGCTATATCTCGACAAGACTTAGCATAAGTCCTGAGATCATCGATGCTCAATGCATCTACCTCGTCATTCGTATTGTAAACAAAACTTTGACGAACAATAGCACGAGCCCTCTCTCGCCCCAAACCAACTTCTACTCCAGCAAGAGCTGATGCTAAACCATCACCTACCGATTCCCTTCCAACTGTCCCTAGTTGGGATGTGGTCTCCATCTCTGATCTTAAAGCCACAACCCTCGGTGGACGAGGTATCTCAGGTGGAGATTGTATAGTGGTAGGGTCTCTGAGAGCACCTTTTCGATTATATATTCTACCCTTTCCAACTCCATAAAAGTCAGAAGGAACATCAGTATAGTTAGGCTTCATACCTAAAAAAAAATCCGCATAAAAAAATCTAGTAAAATAATTAGGAACCTCATCGTTCCAAGGCAATCGACCATAAGCTGCAAGAAATCGATCATATATTAAATGTGCAATTTGAGGATGCTTGAAATATTGCACTTTCAACATTTTTCGCTTAAGGCCTTCTTTGAAATTGAACATTGAATTGGCTTGTTCTCTGGTGACTCTCTCCTTCACAACCTCCCACTTTTCTGGACCCATAACTTGGTCCCTTCGCATCCGCATCAAATGAACAAAACCATTTGTAGTTGGTCCAAGTTCCTCGTATGCATCAATGAATTTTTGCAAAGACCCCAAAACAATCTCTAGACTTTGTCGGCTCTCTGGAGGGAGATCCAAAGAACAAAGATCATTGTTCAACCTGTCATAGTGGGATCTACAACTTTCAAGAATAGTTTGTTGCACAACACCTTCCCATGGAAGCTCATCAGGTAAATCATATGGATAAGTTGATATGGGTGTACATCCCTCGGCTAGTGGAACATATGTCGTCCTAGCTCTAGGAGGATCTTCAGGACCCTGCTCTCCACCCACACCTATTCCATCATCTACAATCCTATCTTGATCTTCCTCTCGCTCTGTCGAATTACGCACATCTTTTGAACCTCGCTCTGCTTCAAATATAGCCGTAGTCAAGACTTAACCTTGTCCATAAATTCAAAACACAAAAAAATACAAATTATACATTATTAAACATTAATGTTCATACCAACAGAAGGTTGAGATTGACACTCTCCCACAGAAGACGAAGGAGAATCATTTGTACCCCTTCGAACTTGTTGGTGATCAAATGACTGGGACCCATACAATAAACTCAAACCCCGTGGTGAATTCGACAACCTTTGACTACCAATTGAAACACCAATTCCTGATGAACGTGACGACCTCCTACGCTTTCCCTTCGAAGACTCTCTTTCCATTTGATATAACTTCTAAATTTACATAAACGTTAACATATTGAAATTGTACATGACTATTCTACAAGCATCAAGCCATATTTGATAAAAAACTACAACAAAATGTAAGTCCCTCTCCTAACTCTAATTAATTAACTAAAATTCCTTACCATCACTAATATTACAACATAAAGATATACTTAATAATCATTTCATTATCAAATATAAGTTATAACACGGGTAATTGAAGTAGTATAGTAACCTTAAAAACTTTTAATCCAACAAATATGGTTGAATTATATATGTCAATGAACAAACATCTCACTAAATATTTATATATACTCTTATTAAAAGAATTCTAGCTTATATTTATGATAATACAATTTACACACATTGAAGTTGTACATGTTAATTCTACAAACTTAAAAACATATCTCTTAAAGATCTGCATACGAAATGTAGAGCTGCCTAAAATAGTATAACATATATATACCCTTATTAAGAGATTTCTAGTTTATATCTATGATAAAACAATTTACACACATTGAAGTTGTACATGTTCATTCTACAAACTTAAAAACATCTCTTAAAGATCTGCTTACAAAATGTAGAGCCACCTAAAATAGTATAACTTATTTTCTTTCGTAAGTTTCTCTCCTAACTCTAAGAACACTATTGCACCATAAACATAACATTAATAATCATCTCATAATCATTTAATTGTAATAGTATAATAACCTTCCAAATTTTTCAATGATCACTTATGTTTTCATTCTATATCTCAATAAACAAACATTCCTTAATTTTTATAAAAAAAATACCTAAGAACTTACAACATCGAATTTTTAAGTGACAGAGTTCATGAACTCTGTTCACGAACAGAGTTCATCAACTCTGTTCATGAACAGAGTTCATGAACTCATATGACATTCTTGTACCTCACTTAACCTAGTAAAACCACCGGTTGACCATTTATAAAGTTGTGTAGTATACCCTTTATTATCTGCATGGCCCATGGTTGAAATCCCCCGAGAACTGCATTACCTCTGTAAACTAAAAAAAGTTATAGTCCATGACTCATAAATGTGTGCATGCTTATTAAGGCAACGTAGTGGGTACATGTGGACATGTTTTGAACACCTTTTCCATTAATGCCAATCACTTAGTCTTCCGTCTTGCCTACAAAGCTTATGGACCTTCATTAAGAATTAGGGAAACTTAATATGAAACTCGTTCAGGATTAGGGTTTAATTATCCATATATATAAAGAAGCCATGGGGTTGCATTTCATAAGAATAAGACAAATACATATTATGTTGTTTGATTTTCATTTTATATATTTGAGAGCCATACTTACTTTATACTTCCTCTTTACCATTTTTATATAAAAAAAAGGAGTAACCACTATCGACTATATTTGGAGGGCATATAACATGAACAGAGTTCATGAACAGTGTTCATGAACTCTGTTCATGAACAGAGTTCATGAACTCTGTTCATGAACAGAGTTCTTGAACAGAGTTCATGAACAATGTTCATGAACAGAGTTCATGAACAATGTTCATGGACATGTTCTGTTCATGAACAGAGTTCATGAACTCTGTTCAAGGGCATAAAAACTGACATCTCTTAAATTAAAATTTAATATAAAAAAATTAAACCTTCTGATTTTAACTCCCATAACAGATATTTTTTTTAATTTTCTCCTATTGACAACAACTCAAGAGCAGAGTTCCAGACCTCTGCTCAAGAGCATAAAAATAAATATAAAAAGATAAACATTCAAATCTTAAACCTCGGCAAATATCTTTTTAATTTCATTCATATTACTACATTTTTTTATCAAAGCAGGAGTTAGCAACGATACATACCTGTATCCAAACAAGCAGTGAAGAGATCGTCGATCCACGACGCCGCGACGCTTCGGTCCACCAACTCTCCAAACACCAACTAGTTCCTTCACCAAGCAACAAATAATGTTATCAACTAAAACCTATAACATACACAAATTGAATAAAAACGTCACAACTGACGAAAAAACGCACCTTCCAATGACGAGCTTTCAACCCTGCACACAAAACCGCAACACCGTCGACGCAGCAATACAACTGAACACACCTGCCAACCAAACAGATTTCAGCAGACCATTACAACACGAAGGACTCTATATACATCAACCTTAAAATTCGAAAACCAAAACAAACAAATCAACGTTACTTACCCTCAAGCGGTTAACTCCACGTCGTAACACCGATCAGCAACGAAATAAAAATTTCAAACTACCACATTCGCCTATCACCCTCGTTGACTAACACAGCTTCAACAGCCGCCACAAGAAGTTACAACACCGGACAAGCACGCAATGAAAGCGGAAGAGCAACAGGAAGTATCAGCAGCAACACCCGACGAGCAACAGCCGACAAGCAACAGAAAGTAACAGCCGACGACCCGACCATCTACAGAAAGTAACAACCAACGATCAACACAAAGTAACAGCCGACGAGCCGACGAACTATACAAAGTAACAGCCGACGAGCCGACAAGCAACAGAAAGTCACAGCAGCCGAGCGTGGAGCAGCAGCGGGTCGTGGAGCAGCAACGGGTCGTGGAGCAGCAGCAGGGTGGTGAAAAATCAACTGCGGGCCCGATTGCGGGGTCCAAATATTTATAGCAGGGAATGCCAAATGGCAGCCGATGCTGGGTTTTTATGCAGAAATATAGTTCGGCCGAACAATTTGTCGGCCGAATAATTGTTCGGTCGAAAAAATGTTCGGCCGAATAATTGTTCGGCCGAAAGAGTGTTCGTCCGAATAATTGTTCGGCCTAATAAACTATTGCCCGAAATTTTTTTTCCGTCCAGCAGCTGTTTGCACACATTTCAAGGATCCCCGTTAAACTAAACGGAGAACTGTTTGTGGTTATTTGGCCGAATAACCTCTACATTATTCGGCCGAAGAATATAAATTATTCGGCCGAATAATGTTTATTATTCGGCCGAATAATATTTATTATTCGGCCGAATAACTGCCACTAAGACGATTTTGCAATGGTTTCTCACGAAAGTGTTACCCACCTTCACGTTTTCACCCATTTTCAAGTGACTCTATTCCGGAAGTTTTTGGTGGAAGGATTCATGGATATCGGCCCATAATAGGGATGAAATCTGGAACTTTACTTCATGGTATAACTCAGTCCATATAGAAAAATCAATGCTCAAATATTCTTCAACAAGGTGGTGGTTCACATCCTGTGTTGGGAATGACCAAAGGCTTATAGGATGTGGTTCATGCATCACCTTCTATATGCATTTCTAGTGGTTCAAACAAAGCTCTTTAAAATCTTCTAAGCAATAATATGCTTAAGAGTTCTACCATAAACATATATGGTACATACAGGCAAGAGTTGCAAAATAGAAGCTACTCTGTTAAGTGCACCACTACAGTTTAAGATTAGTAATTATGATCAAGTTTGTGCATGGTTTAGCTGCAGTGAAAACAAGTACAGGGAATGGCAAAATGAACGTGGAATGGAAGGCCCAACTTTTATGGGAGACCAAAACTATTGCAGTGAAAATTATATGTTTAACATAATCCACATATCCATATGCAAAATACAACTCAGAATTTTTCACATAAACATATAAGAATCTCACACCAAATTTATAAAAAGGGGTAGACATGTAGATTTCTGTCTATTAAATTCCATATAACATTGATTTTCATTGGACAATAAGCATAGGAAATTCAGTACAAAGGAGTACCTCCAGTCCAACGCAAAGATAAGGGACACCTTACTCCTTGAATGGTATACAGGGTCTGTAGATGACTGGAATGTATGAAGATAAGAGCTCAGAATCTCAGTAGTATACCCATCAACTGTTTAAATAAGTGGCAGCTTGCTAAAGTACTGGGAAAAACCTGGTGTATATTAATTCTTCACACAATAATCAATAGTACTCTTTCCTTCACCCAAATCGACCTCTGTAGATGTTAAAATGCGCTCAAACTGGGTCTTGGCATAAATGATGGAATAAACTAAACCAACTATTCTTCAGGGATCATCAATCTCATATCTTCCATGAAATCCTCTACATCCCTAGTTCCATCGAGGACTTCGTTCTTCCTCCGACCGATCCAGCAAGAATAAAATGACCAGTCAGTAAATCCTCTAAAACAAGATATATAAGCCATGCAGGGTCTATCCGTCAAATTGAAAAAGCTTCTCAGATGTTGTTTTTATATATAAAACCCTGGATGCCCATTGAGGGTTCAGAGTCATCTGGCACACTCTTGTTTTCATAACGCAAACTATTGCAACCTAATTTTGTTAAACCTTATAAACAAATACTTCTTGGAGCACACCAAACGAGAATCCATGACTCATTAGCTTGAAGCCAAGAGCCTATAACCAAGGTATTTGCGATGCATCGACATGCGCATGGGAGGTTTTTCTTCTTTTCCTAACAACAATGGCCTGATCCATACCATCCACTTCCTAACTAACGGTAGAAGAATGCCTAGTCTGACACGAAACAACCCCTTCTCTATTAGCTTCTGACGAATGATAGTAGAATGTATCTTTTCACTGTGTGCCACAATTTATCTTGCTAAAGGTTGAGAACTCCATCCGATCCTCGCAAATAGAGATTTGTAATAATGAAGCCTTCTTGTAGTGGCATGTTTTCCCAAGAAACTAACCGGTGTGTGGAAATGAAGATAAGAGTGCCCCCCCCCCATCAAGTCTGAAACAACTCACGCAATGGGTATTCTTCTCCACAAAGAAATTGATATCAATGATGTACATTAGTGCCCTCTTTCCCTTTGTGCACAACTCGACCTCCAACTATGAAAGTAGCAAGCAAAGATTAACAATGTGGAGGAAGGGAAACTAGCCCTCCTTCTATGGCAGTAGAAATGGAAATATCAGATGATAATGTACTTAGCTCCTCTTTTAACAAGTGCACCCTTCCCTCAACTGTTTCTCCTGTTTCAATGGATGCGCCCTTCTTGGAAAATAATCTTTATCTCAGTCCAAGAGACCAAGATCTGCACTCAAAACACAAATTTGATGAAGCTCAAAATATCCAAATTGATAATCCTGGATGAATCCACTCTGAAGATGGATTTGGTTTTTCATCCAAACCACGGAGAAAATCACAGAGAAAATCCAAGGGATTGGGGAATGAGAGAAAACCCTCTTCAACCAAAAAATTAAAACCCTTAGAAAACTATGCAAATGCTGAAAGAACAACTCTTATGTGGTATAATCTAATAATTAAAAAAATTAAACCCATATTTCCATAACTCTGTAAAATATAAAATTCCTCTTCAACTAAAAAATGAAAACCCTAAGAAACTCTGCAATTGCCCAAAGAAAAAATGGTGAAATTGGGTTAGGAATTGAAAACCTTGATGAGCAGATCACGATTCATTATCCAACACTCCTCTGCTTCTCTCCGATCAACTTGTATGCTTAGGTTCTAACTAATTTCAACCTGTGAGTCTTCAACTGGTTTAGGAGAACCCCAACGAAATTTTTCATTGACATACCCCTCCCTCTAATGTCCATCCATTCCCATTTCATTGTGTTTGTTTTGCTTTTTATTTTTTTTATTTGTTAATATTACATATATTATAATATATTTAGTTATAATATGTTATTATTATTTAAACATTGTTTTATTATTATATTATATTATATATTGTTATATTATATTACATATTGTTTAATTCGTTTTTTTATGTTAAATGTTTTAATAATATAGTTTTTATGTTTTTATATATAGGAATTGTGTATAGTAATATATTTTATGTTGAGCTATATATTGTAATATAAAAACTATATATTAATTTCAAGCATTTTTTAAATTTTTTGGGTAAGTTTATAAAGATACTAGGTATAAATATGAAAACCAATCACATTTTGTAGTTTTCACTGAAAAATCACTGATATGCATGCTTACCATCAACACAAGTTAGGAAAACAAAATGCAGATCCACACTAACACTAAGATCAAGAGTCGACAAAGTAGTAACAAATTTCAAGTCCTTGATCTTGAAAAAAATATGAACCATAAAGATCTTGATCTTGCAAAAAATATGAACCATAAAGGTAAGGAAGCTATGTGCTTCCTCGAGAGTATTAAACTTCCGCTAAAGCCTTCGTGATCTGATAACACCAGATCAGAGAGAACATGCTTGTTCTAGAAATGGTCTTGTTCCTAGTAGACTAGAGCCGTTGTTGCCCTCTATCTGTCGTCATTTATCACACTCCTTCCTGCATTGCTAGCTCCATTAATATTTTGCAACTCCAAGGAAGGCGGAAGATTTAAGTGCTTTATTTCATCTATGCAAATCACTAGATCCACTAGAATCACTAGGTCCATAGAAGAACTCACCAGTCAGGCACTCAAGCACGGTCCTTATAATGATCTTTTAATATAGTCCCTAGGGAAAATTATACATTCACTTCAACTCTTGAAAGAGTGCAAAAGAAAAAGAAAAACTTGCTAACGCTGAGGAGGGGGAAATGTCTATTGAGTGAAGTAAAAGGCCTTCTCTATTTGAGTGATCCATATTGCTAAGGTCGACCCTTCATCACACCCCCCGTTATGTGGCCAATGTGCAACACTACTATTGACCGTATAATTACAATATGTTTCAGTAAGCAAATTGCCAGCAATATCTATATTTTTGCATCACAGAAAGGCTCTAAATTGTCAAGAAGAAAGAATTTACTCTCATAATTAAAAACCCCACATGGGGTTCGAATTAGAGATAAAAATTACAAACTATCGACATAGGGTTTGGTCGTCTGAATTCACAAAATATTAAATAATCCCATAAATACAATGGAACCGAAGTGATAAAGGTAGGTATTGTTACCTGAAGTATCATTGTGATGTGGTAGTTGAGCTAGGGTTTCAAACCCACCCCAAAGATTGTTGAAGAAATTGATGGCGCAATATAGATGATCTGAAGCAAAATCAAGAAGCCTATCACATAGATATCCTTGCAACCATATGGATAACTTTACTTCCTGTGTACAATTCATGGAGATCACATGGAGATCCTTGCAACCATATGGAGAAATTTGCTTTCTCTAAGAAATTCGTGGAGATCAGATCTATTGGAGGCCCTATTTTCTTTTATTTTCCCTCTCAATCTATTTTCTAATTTACCGCTCATTCACTTTTAATTTTTTTTTAGTTTCCCCCTATCTATTACATTTGTTTTGTTTATATTCTTCTTTTTCTTAATTTGTTAATACTAGTTACATATATTAATTATATAAATATATATTATAATAACTATACAATATATTAATATTGTATATGGATGAAAAGATATAGGGAAAAAAGGTTTTTGATAATTTATTTATTTTATATGTGAAAGGAGAAGGGGTTAGGTATTATGGGGTTTTATTATTATTATTATTATTATTATTTGAGGAGATGGGAACAAATGGATTTTAACAAAAAGGGAGGAATTATTTTTTCTTCAAACTGGAGGATATTGGCTATTTCTTGTAAGGGAGGGACCTAGGGGGCCTTTAAAGATTTTCAAACTTAGGTGCAGAGAGAACCATGGCGAATGAATGCAATATATGGATAATTAATGGAGGTTGTGAAATTGACAATTTTTAGCTAACATGACACAAAAACATGAACTTGTCGAAACTTTAAAAGACTGTCGAGATGGTCAAACGACGATGGTTTTGTTCAAACAAAATATGAACACAAACAGTACAACAAGCTGAACAGAGTGACACTAACTTCAGGACATGACAATTTCAAAAGGGAAAGACGACAAATATCTTATAATACTCAACTCAACCACATGTCAAAGAACTCATCTATCACTTGATAAACTATATGCAAGTCATGATGTGTTATCTAGATATCAACTCACCACACCCAATGCACTAATTACTAGAGAAACCCCTAAATGAGTATCTCAATGATTCTCCTATCGTCTAGCATAATAGGTATTGGGATGGCCTCAAAGAAATAATCCCTTAGAAGACATGTATTGAAAAATAATCCAAGTTGTGTACTATTAACGTTACAATTTACTAAATTTTAACACTGCAGATGGGTCTCCGAATCCATCTGCAGTGTTAAAATTTAGTAAATTGTACAACTTCATTATCAAAATTATAATTTTCCGATGTTGGAATGACACAACTAAAAATGACCACATAAATGACCAATTGTTATGTGGTCATTTTTAGTTTAGTTCTTATCTCGTGACCAAATTGGTCAATTATCTTGGTCATTTTTAGTTTAGTTCTTATCCCGTGACCAAATTGGTCATTTTTAGTCAGTTCACTTAAAATTTCTCAATTTTGGTCATTTATCCCTTGAAAAAGTTGTGGTGACCAAATTTTTTGGTCGCCTGGTCACTTATCTCTCATTTTGTACTAGTGTTAATATTATACTTAAGTATAGTAATCTAGGCGATAATTTTGGATTGAAAAAAACATTTATATAGATAGGTAGGCGAATATTACATTTTAAACATACAATTTACTACTGAAACGTGTAAATTTTGGTGAATATTGTGATAAAAAACATATTTTATGTAAATATAGGCGATATTAGAGACTAAAAATGGTCAAATAGCGAATTTATTTTTTGGGAAAAGTCCAAAAAATAGCCAATTGGTGAAATTTTGCCCTTAAAAATTACCCTACGACAAAGTAGTAACAAATTTCAAGTCCTTGATCTTGCAAAAACTATGAACCATAAAGGTAAGCAAGTTGTGTGCTTCCTCGGGAGTATTAAACTTCCGCTAAAGCCTTCATGATCTGCTAGCACTGAATCAGAGAGATATTTTAACTCTAGCTCTGATTATATTTTTACATGCTTGTTCTAGAAATGGTCTTGTTCTTAGTAGACTATAGCCGTCGTTTCCCTCTATTTGTCATCATTTATCTCACCTCTTCTTGCATTGTTAGCTCCACTGATATTTTACAACTCCAAGGAAGGAGGAAGATTTGAGTGCTTTCTTTCATCTATGCGAATCACTAGATCCGCTATAATCACTAGGTCCATAGAAGAACCCACCAGTCAGGAACTCAAGCACAGTCCTTATAACGCGCTTTTAATATACCAGGCCTTCGGGCAGATTATACATTCACGTCAACTCTTGAAAGAGTGCAAAAGAAAAAGAAAAACCCATTAACATTGAGGAGGGGGAAATGTCTATCGAGTGAAGTAAAAGGCCTTCTCTATAATTTCAGTGATCCATCTTTCTAAGGTCGACCCTTCACCACACCCCCCAGTATGTGGTTGATGTGAAACACAACTATGGACCGTCTAACACAATAGGTATTGGGATGGCCTCAAAGAAATGATCCCTTAAAAGGCATGTATTGAAAAATAATCCAATTTGTATACTATTAATGTTACAATTTACTAAATTTTAGGGTCTCCGAATCCATCTGCAATGTTAAAATTTAGTAAATTGTACAAATTCATTATCAAAATTATAATTTTCCACTACTGGAATGACACAACTAAAAATGACCAATTGTTTTGTGGTCATTTTTAGTTTAGTTCTTATCTCAAGACCAAATTGGTCATTTATCTTGGCCATTTTTAGTTTAGTTCTTATCCCATGACCAAATTGGTCATTTATCTTGGTCAACTTTATTCAGTTCACTGGAAATTTCTCGATTTTGGTCATTTATCCCTTGAAAAAGCTGTGGTGACCAAATTTTTTTTGTTGCCTGGTCACTTATCTCTCATTTTGTACTAGTGAAATTTACAATTTACACAACAATGAAATTGAAGTTAATATTATGATAAACATTTAAGTCCTTCATGCTAGGATGCATTTGAAGGAGAACTGTTAGAATGACCCTCCATTATGGCGACCCATATAGAGGCTAGAGTAGTTGAATGACTGTTGCGATTTATGCAATTTCAAACATGGTTTTAAAGTGCACTTATAGATGTAAGACATAGGTTCACTCCATTAATAGATATCACCATGGAGTACTTAGAATTATCACAAAGCATTGACGGCTAAATGAAAGTACATTTAAATCTTCTTAAAAATACTTGTATTACTTGAAATGTTGTGTCACTCTTACCTGTAAATCTGCGAAAGGAAAGGTTCAAATGCTTTAGAAATATAGCTAAGTAAGCCTCGGGGTGTCCATAGGACCCCTTCATCATCAAAAAACAAAGGAACATAGCTAGCACATATAAACAATAACTATAGCAAAGGGAACCTTTAAAAGCATTTGACATCATCGCAAAACAACACATTTGTATGATCATTATAAACATTTATTTCAGCATGTCAACATAGAAACATTTAATATGATTCTGCACAGCAAAGTATAGCATTTAATGCTACGTTGAAAAATTTTAAAATTTTGTGAATTTTCAGGATGTTACAAAGCCCTTGTGTGCATATTCTTAGGCCCTTGCGGGCATCTCCTTAGGCCCCTTTTGTGAGCATATTGTAGGCCCTCTTGTGAACCTCTTTGTTGACATCAATGCCAACACATTATTCAACATTCTACCACTTTGCACTGATGGAAACACTAAAACAGTCTCCCCCTTTGACAACAATGACAAAGGCCTCCTTTTGACAGCTCCCCCTGTCAACATGTCTCTCCCTGACAAAATGTATTTTCTTCCTTTTATCTACTGTAGGGAGATTACTCCCAACTTTTGCTAAGATGATCAAATGCTTCTTTGGGTATGTTGGAATATATTAATTATATTCCTTGGAAGGTAATAATGTCTTTGTATTATGTCAGAATTTATCCACAATCTTATGTAAAAGAGTAATACATTATATCTCATATTTACTATGGCAAATTATACTCTTGATATCCATCATTATATAAAGAGATGTTATTATTGATAATTACATTATCCCACATGCAATATGTAAGAGTAATTCCTCCACATCTCTTGGTATATAATAGGGTCAAGGGAGTCACATCATAACATTATACTATTACAACATGTTAATTTTTTTGCATCAATTCAATATACTCTAGGATCTTTACTGAGAGAATAACATATACAGCATATCAATCACAAGAATAAAACACAAGAGACAATAGACACAGAGAGTTTCCTTGGGGAAAACCATAAAGGTGAAAAACCCCAATAAATTCCTCAGAGATAGATAGAGAAATGATACAAAACCCAAGCATAAGAGATAGTCTCCTAGTAGTAGCTTCTCCTCCTCCACTAGTGTGCCACTCTCCAATGAGTGTATAAGTGAGAAAGTGAATGATCAAATAGAGTGCCTCCCGCACTCTATTTATACTTGACTTGGCTTGCCTAATAACCTTACTAGGTCGGCCTCAACTTAACCACTTAACATAATGCTGACAGGGACGACCCCCAATAGGGTGGTCTAATAACCCTTTAACCCACATGACTTATACAAGGAGGACCCCATCAAGGTGGTCTGATAACCTATCAAGTATAAGTTACGACACTTACAATATAAATGACAACACTTCCGTATAGAGGAATAATAACATCTCTATATGAATACAATATACATATGTGAAAAACATTCCGAAGTTACAAATACATCAACACAACAAATTGTATTGTGATCACAAGCTCTCTGCTATATTGTATTGGGGTTATTTGTAGTTTCTCTCTTGTAATATTGAAGGCGATTTCTGGACATAATAGAAGACAACCTTCCCGTGGAAGTAGCCCAATTGGGTGAACCACGTATATCTAGTGTATTATTTTCCTTGTTCTCTCTTTGTTCTTATTTATGTTGATGTGTTATTGATTGCTAAGATAGGTAAGCTAGTTTAGCTAGATCTATAGTTTTGAAATAGTATCAGAGTTGGTTTCTATGATCTAGCACATTCTATAGCTTTCAATAAATAACTATTATCATCTGTGCATCGTTTATTCTTGTATATTTGCTTTCTATCTCGTAGCTATTAGGCTTCTCTTCAGATTTGGGCATGTTTATGCAGTTTTTTTTATAACCCTAACTTTGTTGTGTAGTTTTTGTAGAAATGTTTCAAGGGGTTCTTGATTGTTTTTCTATAGATCTATATGATTTTTGTCTTCTACTCAAGGAAATATATATTCCGGTTGTCAGATCGGCAACTTTCATCCAAGTTTGGTATATTTTTTGCAGGTTTCTATCTTCGGCATAATCGACATTGTTTTGAGCCTAAAAATGGACATTCACGACTTTCTCTTTGCAGACAACGCGGGTAACCGTGACTTGTCCTACTGCAAACCTGCGAGTATACTACAGACCCACGACTTCCAGCGTGTAGACCCGCATGTGTTATGACATACTCATGTCTTCTCTAACTGTAAAATCGTGCTTACTTTAGTATACTCGCTACCCTCCTATGTAGATACCCGCGAGTGCTTCAACATAACCATGACTTTACTATATAGAAAGCCGTGAATATCCGATCGGAACTGCGACTTTCGCCTTTATAGACCCGTGCACCCGCGACTGACACTACTGTAAACCTGCGAGTAACCACAACCCTTTTCGATCAGAACCCGTGAGTATCATATTTACCCGCGATTTTACTGTTGGGAGACCCACGAGAGACTTTTTTTGGCATTATTTTTAAAAACTATAAGTAAAAGTCTCTTTTTCCCTTACTGTGTTTCTATAGATCAGTACAGTAAAGTGTATCAGTTTTCTATTTTTTCACTTTTTTCTCTTGTCATTTCTAGCATTTGGGTTTCTTGTCAATATTTCTATCATTATGAATTCAGAAGTAGCTTATGTTCCTGAACTTGTTGGTCATAACTATCTAGCATGGAAATGAAAAATGATTGATGTTCTCAGGAGTAAGAATATATGGAGGATTGTTAATGGTGAACAACAAATACCTGTTGATGTTAAAGATGTGGCTATATGGAAATATAAATGTGATCAAGCAAGAGGGCTCATTGGTCTAACGGTTTCAGATAGTCTTCAGGTAAGTATTGAGGCAGAAGACAGCCCAGTTGAGGTATGGAAAATTCTTTCTTCTTTATTTGATAAATTTGATGATGTTTTTTCTTATTACCTTGAAAATAATATTTTTGTAGGGACCCCCATTTAGGGTCCCCCAATAAGACTTCCAAAATAGAACTAACATCATATGAAGATTAAATAAAACTTGAAAATAAAATATAGAACCATAAATAAAATTTCATAAACTCAACATGTACATAAAAATGGAACATTATACATTTCGACAGTAGTTGAGCAATCCGTTGGCAAAGTCCTTGTATGTACGATCGTCGATCTTCCCCGAGTCGCTTCTAGCCTTGCCGATTTTACCACGAGACCCCTCGGTTGACCACCCTACCGTATCGGGGTTACTCTCCTTCACCCCGAACCTCTGAAATCCCGTGGTTGTTATACGTCAATATTACACATTATGTATTAGTGTCGCATCCTTGTACTAGCGACCTAAACGACAATTTCCCTTAAAGATCATCTGAACATCCAGAGTGAAAACCATTGACTGAATACTGAAAGCAAAACCTTCTTCTACCCTCAAGCACAATTTACTTTTGGTTTTAAGCTTGTGTAAAAAAAAAACCAATCCCAAGCATAGTTTACGTTCGGTTTCAAGCTTGCGTAAAAATGAAACTACCTTCGAGCATAATTTATTTCTGTTTTAAGCTCATTAAAAAATAAAAAAAGGACCCTTTCAAGCATTGTTATTATCTATTTCAAGCTTGTGTAAAAATGAAATAGATCTCCCTTCCATTTGTTCGAGTCTGTCGCTAGAGTTAGGATTTGAACCTTCATTTCATCTGCCTGGGTCACTTGATCCTAGTTCTCCCTACCCCTCTGGTGAACACATTCGGATTAGTAGCCAGGATTTTTGGGTAAGGAAGAAGAGTAGTCAGACGAAACGAAGTTTGGGGGGCATGTTTAGTCGTTAGCAATCATGCTGGGGGCATTTACCAAACTCTGGTCATCATGTTGGGAGGGAACCCATCAATGGGCCTTAATCGTGAGCAGAGTTTACCTTTGGCTTCAAGCTCATTAAAAAATGAAACCAGTAGTTTGAGCAAAGTTCTACTCCTGTGTCAAGCTTGTTAAAAAATGAAACATATCCTTTCCCTTTGAGTCGAGTCTCCTCGTAGACTTAGTACCTGAACCTTCTTTTCACTTGCCTATACCTTAGGCAAATGAAATGAAGCTTGGGGGCATGTCTTCAACCTCTGGAAGTTACGTTGAAGTCAACTCGATCGCCTCTCCACACCACGTTGGAGCTAAGTCACTTACTTCTAGCAATCATGCTGGGGGCATGTACCAACCTTTGGATTCATGACGGGAAGAAGTTCACCATTGGGAACATTTTCGAGCATACTTTCCTTTTTAGGTTTTGAGCTCATTAAACCATGAAAATTATCCCGAGCATAGTTCATTTTCTGTTACGAGGTCGTTAAAAAATGAAGCATACATCATGAGCATTCTTCCAACCTATTTTCGAGCTCGTTAAAAACAATAAGATGGTGTTTGAGCTTACTTTTCACTTTTTCGTGCTCTGGTTAAAAACATGAAAAGTGGTTTCAGCTTACTTTTTCCTTTTTTCGTGCTCTAGATCCAAACATGAAAAAGATTCTAAGTGCTTTTGATACCATTATTGTGCTCGTTAAACAATTGGAGTAAAAAGGTGTGTCTAACGAGTATAGGTTTATCAGTTTATCCGGCCTCGCTAGACTATTTACAGAAAAGGAACTGTGCCGAGTTTACTTTTCCTTTGTCGTACTCGGTCATCAACCATGACAAAGTTGTACATGGAGTCCATAGTTAAGCTCTTTTCAGACTCCCTAAAATTGAAAAGATTGCCAAGTGATCTTGACTCTTTCACACTTGTAAAAGTATTTGAAAGGTCGTCTATTTGGTGATAGGTTATCCCTTTTTCAGCCCGTCTAGACTATTTACGAGAAAGGTATACTCCAGCCAATCATGACTGGAAGAGTCCTCTCCCACGTGGTTTTACCCTTTTTCGGGCGATGAGGCTAACTTTACGAAAAAGGACCGTTGGAGTCTTCTTTAGTTCTTTTCAGACTCTCTAAACATGAAATGACGACCGAGTTTTCCTTCCTTGGACTCGTTAAAATTTAACATCGAAGGGCCCACTTTGGGACGAACCCCTCCTTTCTCAGGTTCAAAAAAACATGTGAGATTGGACTCATCTATGAGATGAGCTATACCAAGCATCTGTTATCCTCCTCAAGCATCTGTTATTTTCCCATCATGTCGGGGGAAAATGGGAAAATGAGTCAAGTTTACCTTGTTGGCAGCTTGTGAGTCATCACCTTTGAACATGGCATGCATCCTCACCTTGTCTATTTTGGGTAGTCAATCTTGCTGATAGTGTCATCATTATGATCATGCATCCTCATTATTGCTATGATTTCACACTTCCCGTGGTTGTGTCTGTTCAAGTAATCCCTGCTGCCAAGCTCTGTTTCATGCCGTTATATGTTCAAAGGGTTATTACCTTGAGTCCACCTCCACTTCATGTCAAACCTTCCCTTTGTGTCAGTACATATTCTATTGTTTCATCGGTCCATACTATCTCTCGTTCTGATTTCGTGTCGATGATGTGGGAATCATTATGGCCCACCTTCGACGAGTCTATTTCTGTCGACACCAAATCACTATCCAGGAATTAGGCTTAGGAGTCAACCACTAGTACCTTGGTACCTGCATGCCTCAATGGAAGGTTTCCTCGTATTCAACAGTAGGTTTTCATCAATGACCTCTGATTGAATGATCTCTCGGATGCTTGACATCAACTCCTTTATTCGCATTTCGTTGAGATGTACTATAGATACCTTGGGGATCATCGTCGTCATTGGTGACTTCCCTCGCATTTGTTAACGGTTCACATCATTGACCGGTAATCAAATAGTTTCTACCATGTTCGACTTCAACACCTTGTAATCACATGGCTAGATTCATATCATTTGCGATCGGGTAGAAGACCCTGGACACCCTTTTGTATTTTGATTACGTCCAGGTTGCAATAGAAATTTCCTTTGTATTGTCACACAGATCCACTTTTGTATTGGTCGTGGCTGTGTCATTACTGTCTCATGGATCTACGCTTGTTCATAGTAGCCATGATTTGTCTATAGTCTATATCGTCTCAGTACTCATGGATCTGCAATGTATTGGTCGGCAACCATGCTTTGAATCATTTGTTTCTGAGCATGGGAATGCCCGCCTCGGTGGTATATTTGACATTTTGTTTCTATTTCAGCTCCTTGTTGTCTTTCGACCATCAGTCTCTTATGACCTCACACTTTAGGGGGCATCTGTTATACCTCAATATTACACATTATGTATTAGTGTCGCATCCTTGTACTAGCGACGTAAACGACAGTTTCCCTTAAAGATCATCTGAACATCCAGAGTGAAAACCATTGACTGAATACTGAAAGCAAAACCTTTTTCTACCAACTGTCAGCCCAGCTTAGCCGTGTTTGTGAGCACTACCGCTCCCTGCACATCTACAGTGGCGCGGTAGTTAGCACTACCGCACGTTGCTCCTTCTCTGGGGTGCGGTACTACCGCGTTATGCTCAGTTATAGGGGCGCGGTAGTCTGAAATTAGCCTTTTTGCCTTGGATTTTCGGATTCGACCTTTGAGGAGATTTTGTTGGAATTACTACCTTTGGTTCGATCCTAACTCTTTCTCTGTTTAGCTGACCTGATCCACTAAACCCTCCATAGATTCACACTTCTCTCTTGTTGGTTATCCTTCCCATGTGCTATAAGAGAGAAGCTTTCCATGGGCCAAAGAGAGGACTTTTGGGGGCATCAAACCTATGATCTTCATACTTCTGCAGAGATAGTTAGAGGAAGCACTTGGAGCTGGAGGATTGGATTGGACATCAAGCAAACTTTGTAAGCATTCTTCAAGTTTGTAATAAAGATAACTTGTCTTGTTTTTCCCATTTCATGTGTATTGCATAAGTTCTTTACATGGAATGTATCTAATCTAGATTTGAATCTAATCTTTACTTCAAGGTATTTGGAAGCTTGTATGCTTTTTCTTTGTTTGATTTCAACAGGTTCTACATTGGAGCTTTTGGATCAAGAGCTAGAAGCGGGACAAACGTCAGATTGAAAGGCGAGTCATATCTTTCATTGTTTTTGAATGCATGTAATCTTGTTGTGAAAGTTAGTTCAGGAATTTCAAGGTAGCATTTGTTTCCTTTTTGTCTTAGCATAGAGTCAGTACATCCTGCTTTATCCTAAGAGAGTTTCTACCTATCTGTAGGGAGAAATCTCTACAACAGTATGGAAAATTATTTCTTCTTTATTTGATAAATTTGATGATTTTTTTGCTTGTTACCTTGAAAATAATATTTTTGGAGGGACCCCCATTTAGGGTCCCCAAATAAGACTTCCAAAATAGAACTAACATCATATGAATATTAAATAAAACTTGAAAATCAAATATAGAACCATAAGTAAAATTTCATAAACTCAACATGTACATAAAAATGGAACATTATACATTTCGACAGTAGTTGAGCAATCCGTTGGCAAATTCCTTGTATGTACGATCGTCGATCTTCCCCGAGTCGCTTCTACCCTTGCCAATTTTACCAAGAGACCCCTCGGTTGACCACCCTACCGTATCGGGGTTACTCTCCTTCACCCCAAACCCCCGAGCTAATCGGGTCGTAAGAACACACTAGCAAGATTCCCGCTGGGATCTCCCAATCCCTGGTCAAGCTAAGCACAACTCACAAGAACTATAAAATCAATTCTCGATTCTGGTGCCCATCCAGCACTAGGGAGCAAGAGATGTCCTTTTTTCCTTCTCCTCCCTTCTGTTATAACAAAATTTTTGTGCCATGTGTCCTCACATGCACATAATTTATTTAATTTAATATTTCATTACAATTTATTTCAAGTTACAAGAGTTTGTGTGACATGTGTCCTCACATGCACATAACTTATTTAATTTATTACAAATTCCCATTTAGTTCACCTTTCTAGTTTTCCTTTTTCAAAATAATAAAATGAAAATAAAAGTAATTTCTTTTATTAATACTTTCTTCATTTCAAATTTCTTCTTTAAAAAAGATATATAAAGAAAATCATAAAAAGAATTTTAAAATAGTTCTTCGTAAAGGAATTCCAACCTAAACTAAATTCTTTTTCAAAATCATAGAATATAAGTAAGAGTCAAATAATTCTTTTATTAATATTTCCTATTTTATTTCTAATTATTTTTCCTTTTTTCAAAACAAAATGGATTAAAATATTTCTTAAATCTTATGTGAAATTTCCATTTATACAATTGATTTATTTCTTCCTCTTGTTCTTGTCTAGGTATCTCTTCGGCGAGCCCTTTCGACAATTCATTTTCTTTCTTCTTGTTCTTTTCTAGGTACCTCTTCGGCGGGCCCTTTCGACAATTTCTTTTCTTTCTTCTTATAAGGAGTACTGTGTAGCGATCAAGAATCTTTACCGCGACCTTCCAACTGTGCTTTCTTGGAGACTAAGGGCTGCTGAGGGATAAGGTCCTCCTTATTGCGCGCCCCTCAACTCATCGTACGTGACCAAGTCATTATGGCCTCGGTCATATGGCACATGCTTCCCTAGGTGAGCTGAAACAGCTTCCTACCCGTGCGTGGATTTCTATTTCAGGGTCGACAGTTTGTCGTCGTACCCCTATGTGTTTTTTTTGTTCTTACGACCCTTTTAATTTCCATGTGGGTCAGTCGATAAATTGTCCTACCTGCCACTGCACATTAGTAGCACTGCACTATAAAATATTTCCATCATTCATTCTAGTATCTCAGTCAGTCGAGCATACAAATTACTCATCATTTATCATCATGTCTCAGTCAGTCGAGCATTTTCATCATTCATCATTATTTTAATTATAAAGCATTTTCATTATTCATCATCATAATATCTCAGTCAGTTGAGCATATCTTTCATTCATCATTTTCTATTGCATGATTTCACAATCTAGCATTTATCATCTAATCACTTTCATTTCCTAGTCTCTTAGTCAGTCGAGTATCATTTGTCTTTCTTTCTCAATCAGTCGAGCATAACAAGCATTCATCAATCTCATTATTGAATCCTTTCATCATACATCATAATATACTTCATTCATTCTCTAATCGTTAAGCAAACATCATAATCACCCTCATAATTTCATTTCCATAATTCAGCCTAAATATGATATTCATTATAATATTTTCCATGTGTTAATCAATTAGCCAAATCACAATTATCCAAAATCATCATTAAATCCATCATTAGAAACATATACGTTTACCACATACCTCGCTAGTCAGTTGCCAATTTTATTCTTGATCATCATGTACATATTCATTTATCTCGGTTTCTTTAACTGGGTCACTTACCCATAAGTGTTATCAACATCGATAGTCGTAGCGAGGTTGAGGGGCATTAAATTTTTTGACTAGATCCTACTAACTTTGAAAGAGTAGAATTTTATCTTGCTAAAGTGAAAACTCTAAATGAAAAATAAAATAATTGTGGTAAATATTACAAGAAGATAGACAATGCTCTTATAATTCTTGTAGAACAAAAATTGCCATCTTGTTTTGATATGTTCATCCAAACTAGGAATAGGGATCTTGAATTGTCTCCACACACCACGAAACCTACTTTTGATTATTTTTGTAAAGGTTTGATAAATGATCAAGAAAGGTTGATTGTTTCAGGACAAGTTTCACCTAATAAGGCTCTTATGGAACACAATAAGAATCCTAAGAAAAGTTTTAATAATGTCAAAGGTTCTAGTTCACACACTTCAAATCATACAAATAAATTTGGTAATGCCTCTAATGACATCATGACCATAGTAAGAAGAAGAAAGTGTATGATCCTTGTAAGAATTGTGATAAAACTAGTCATCCTGAGAAGAATTGCTTTAAAGCGAAACGTTTAATGGCTAAAGATAAAGAGAAAGGTTCTAATGAATCTCAAATAGCTTTTAGTGCCTCTGTTGTTTTAGTCTAGTAGTTCTTCTTCTAATGTGTAATTACTAATTGTTAGAATAGTAACCACACTTAGTACCATAATCCATAAATTTTTAATTGCCCATGTGCTTAATTAAACCATGTTTTGGATTAAGTGACTATAGTTGGTCAAAAACCCACTTTTGAGAGTGTTCACACCCACTTCCAAGCAAACCAGTTCACCCAGCCTCCAGTTTTGTCCACAAGTGCGCCCTCATTTATTGCTGGTGCGCCCTCTCTCCTTGTTTTGGGGAATTTTAGTTGACCAAGGGCGCTAGGGTGGATTTTTGCCCTTTTTTGGCTAGATTTGGAGCATTTAATGCTCCCTTGGGCCCCCAAACCTCCTCTACTTGCTCACCCACGCCTGCCTTGAGCTAATTAATGACCCAGCATGCTTCAGCCACCTCCACACCAGAATTCGTGGCTGTTTGGGGTGATTGGGATTGAGTTGGACCCACCTAGGGGGCATTGAGGCCAATTTGGCATTGATGACTTGTACACTCAGCTTGAGCCACCTAATGCTCTCGATTTTCTCATGGATGTAATAAAAACCTGTTACTAACATTTTCACATGTTAGACAGTCAGTTAATCAAAGGTTTGAGCATACATTGTGTGTAAAATTATCATCTTTTTCAAGTTTTTCCACTGTTTTTGCAAATTAATTCGATTTTGTGAGGTTCTCCATAGCTCCTCGATCTTCTGTGATCAAAATACTCACATGGTATCAGAGCCATCGTGGAGTTAGTGAGTTGCAGGTCAATATTGAGCGTTGAACTGCATTCTAGAGAGGATTTCCAGATAAAAATTGAGTGTTTTTTGCAGGTGTTTCAGTAGTTTTCTCACCATTAACGCAGCAGTCATGGAAGCAAACCAAATGTTGCTCACACCCTTCAATTTTTTCTATTGGAAGGCTGAGATGGTCATCAAGCTGAGATCTAAGGGTCTCTATAGAGTGACCATGGGCACAGAAGTGGAGCCAAATTCTGCTGTGGAGAAAGCAAAGTACTACAATCGACTTGATGAAGCTTATGGATTGCTATGCCTGAGCATTTCAAGGGAACTCTTGTTTCATACAGACAGTTTGACAACCCCCAATGAAGTATGGGTGAAGCTAGAATCACTCTTTGGGAAAACTGATGAACTGAGAGGCCACCAGCTTGAAAACGAGCTCATTAGCTTGAGCCCAGCGCATTTTGAAACCATCCAGGAGTTCTTCACGAAATTCAAGTCACTGGTGCTTCAACTGCAACAATGTGGAATTGTTAAGAAGGAGGAACAACTGATTCTGTCCATCCTTTCGAAGCTAGGCCCAGAGTTTTCAGTATTTGTTAGCACATTTCACTCAGCCAAAATGACCCTTCGAAATTGGCAAATGCCATCACTAGCCACCTTCATGGAGTGTCTCACTCAGGAGCAGGATAAACTAGTTCAGATGGGCACCATAAAATCAAAGGACCAAGCATTGGCAATGGGTGTTTCAAATGCAAGCAAAGGAAAGCAGAAAGCCAAGAATTCGAAGCAGCAAGAGAAGAGGAAGTTTGACAAGACCAAGTCTGCAGATGGGGGTTCGAATCTGTCAAAGGAGAAGGACAAGAAGGGAAAGGAAAAGACCAAATGCACCTATTGTCATAGGGGATGGCATCCAGAGAGCTCATGTATGAAGAAAACCATTGACTCAATGGCGCAGCTGCTGGAGAAGAACAACATCCCAGTACCTGAGGGCGCAAGGAAGAAGGAGAGCACCTCAAACCCTGACAATAAGGAGAAGTGTCATGCTTTGGTAGCAGGTACTTCGAATCCCTCATCCTTTATCATTGATTCAGGAGCTTCCAGACATATGGTTTCATCCAGAGAGCTCTTCTCCTCTATGCATTCGAATGGTGGCCCAACAGTTCGAATGGGAGATGATTCAGAAATCCAGACCAAGGGGATTGGTAGGATTGACATGGAGCATGGCTATTTCAGTGATGTGCTCTATGTACCTTCATTGGCTGCAAATTTGCTATCAGTCTATCAAATGACCCATACAGGAGAAGCCAAGAGAGTGATTTTCACTCCAGATTTGGTAGAAATCTCAGAAATCTCTTCAAATCAAGTTGTGGCTGTAGGGTATGCAGATCATGATGAGAGAATGTACAAATTCTCAAATTTCATTCCAAATTCTAGTGACCATGCTCTTGTCTCTCATGCCAACGAGACCTCCAAGTTGTGGCATGAAAGATTTGGCCACATGAACTACAAATATCTCCAGCAATTGCACAAGGACGAGATGGTGGAAGGGCTTCCAGAAATCAGATCATCAAATGGTGCATGCATTGGGTGTGTAGTTGGAAAGCATCCTGAGCGCAGCTATGAGAAGGGAATGGCAAGGAGAGCCACTCAACCACTTGGATTGGTACATTCAGACCTCATTGGTCCTCTTCCCACTCCATCATATGGTGGATCAAGGTATGTACTTACATTCATAGATGACTACTCTCGATTCTGCTGGGTTTACTTCCTTAAATTGAAGTCAGAAGTGTTTGAGAAATTGAAGATTTGGAAAGCCCTAGTGGAGAACCATAGTGGTCATAAGATAAAGATCCTTAGGACTGATAATGGAAAGGAATATGTGAATAACAACATTCAGCACCTTTGTGAGGAATGTGGCATCCAAATGCAACATTCAATCCCCTACACACCTCAACAAAATGGTGTGGCAGAGAGGAAAAATAGATCTCTCAAGGAGATGGCTACTTGCATGATTGAAGCTAGGGATATAAGCCCTAAGCTATGGGCTGAAGCCATCAATTGTGCTGCTCATATTCAGAACAGAGCCTTTCACAAATCAGTAAAAGGAAAAACCCCCTATGAGGCATGGTTTGGCCAAAAACCAAATGTGTCAAATTTCAGGATTTTTGGGTCTAGAGCATGGGCTCGAATTCCATCAGAAAAGAGGAAGGCTTTGGGGCCACAGAGCAGGGAATGTATCATGGTTGGATATGGTGAGGACACAAAGGGCTACAAGCTCTTTGACACATCCACACTTAAAACTTTCATTGAGAGAAGTGTGCAATTCGAAGAAGAACCAATTCCAGATTTTGAGCTTGCACCGGGGGAAAGCTCCTCTCCTCCACACCTTAATGAGATTAGTGATGATTCCACCTCTGATTTTTCTGATATTGCTGAAGATGACATGGATGAAGATGACATTGCTGTACATGAGTCACCATCAAGGCCCAAGTGGGCTGAAAAAATCATAGAAGCTGCAGGTGAATTGGCAGGCAATCCCCAAGAGCCTAGGAAGACTAGATCTCAAACAATCAATGCTTCCTTTGCAAATGAGAGTGAACTTGCTGATCACTGTTATATGATGATTGGATCTGATCCAACATCATATCAGGAAGCTCATAATGATCCAAGGTGGAGAGCAGCAATGCAAGAAGAATTCCAGTCTCTCCAAGAGAACAAAACATGGGATTTGGTGCCTCTTCCTCCCAAGAGGAAACTTGTGCAATGTAAGTGGATTTTTCGAACCAAACCTGTTGCTGATGGCTCTGATATGAAATATAAGGCTAGGTTAGTGGCTAAGGGCTACTCACAAATCCATGGTGTGGATTATACAGAGACCTTTGCACCGGTTGCAAAGATGGACTCAATTAGACTAGCTCTAGCCATGGCAGCTAGTAAAGGTTGGGAAGTTCACCACATGGATGTCAAAAGTGCATTCTTGCATGGTGAGCTACAGGAAGAGATATATATGCAGCAACCTGAAGGATTCCAAGAGGATCCCACACTTGTATGCAGGTTGAAGAAATCACTCTATGGACTCAAGCAAGCCCCCAGGGCTTGGTATGCCAAAATGGATGCTTTTTTGCTCTCAATTGGTTTCTGTCGATGCAAGTCTGATCCAAATGTTTACTTGCAGCATTGTGATGGTAATTTGCAGGTCATTGTAGTGTATGTTGATGATCTCTTAATTACAAGGAGCTGCACCAAACAAATTGGCTCAATTAAAGCTTCTTTGCACAGTGAATTTGCCATGAGCGACCTAGGATTGCTAAGGCAATTTTTGGGTTTGGAAATTGAGCAATCTGAGAGAGGTATATTGCTGATTCAATCTAAGTATGCTTCAGACCTGTTATTCAAGTTTAAAATGGCTGAATGTAAGGCAGCCAAGTGCCCATTCCTTTCAGGCATAAAACTAGGTGAATTTGAAGACTCTCCATTGGTGGATTGCACACTCTACAGGCAGCTAGTCGGAAGTTTGCTGTACCTTACACATACAAGACCTGATTTGTCTTATGCTGTAAGTGCTGTAGCAAGGTATATGCAGCAGCCACATGAGATCCATTGGAAGGCAGCCAAAAGGATCCTTCATTATGTCCAAGGAACAAAGAACTTCGGGGTACACTATGCAGCTGGTTCTTCACTTCAACTAGCTGGATTTTCTGATTCCGATTGGGCGGGAGATCCCATCGATAGAAAGTCCACTTCAGGTTTTGTGTTTATGTTTGCTGAAGGTCCCATTTGCTGGTCAAGTAAGAAACAGCATACAATTTCTCTTTCATCAGCAGAGGCCGAGTACAGGGCAGCAGTGAACGCAGCCACACAGTGTGTTTGGTTGCAAGGCATTCTTCGGGAGTTTGGTGTTGCTATTGATTCTCCAACCAATATTTGGGTGGATAATCAAAGTGCCATCAAGATATCTACTGATCCAATACAGAGGCAAAGAACAAAGCACATTGAGATCCACATGCATTACATTCGGGGCTTGGTGCATGACAGGGTGATTTCACTGCAGTATTGCCCATCCACCGAGCAAACTGTTGATATTTTCACCAAGTGCTTTACTGAGAAGACCTTCACTCACTTGAGATCTTTGCTTGGAGTGAGTGATGGATGGTGATTGCTGCAATTTAATTGCAGGTTCAGCCCCATGTCCATTTTTGAGGGAAGTTTTTATCCCATGAGGTTTTACTTCTTTTCCTCGGTTCATATGGACAAATAAAATTTCTGTTTGTATTGAGGTGACTTGAGCCTTTGTTGCCAAGGCCTCCCACTTATCTTTCATGAGATGTACAAAGTTATGGTTAAGGGGGGGTGTTAGAACAGTAACCACACTTAGTACCATAATCCATAAATTTTTAATTGCCCATGTGCTTAATTAAACCATGTTTTGGATTAAGTGACTATAGTTGGTCAAAAACCCACTTTTGAGAGTGTTCACACCCACTTCCAAGCAAACCAGTTCACCCAGCCTCCAGTTTTGTCCACAAGTGCGCCCTCATTTATTGCTGGTGCGCCCTCTCTCCTTGTTTTGGGGAATTTTAGTTGACCAAGGGCGCTAGGGTGGATTTTTGCCCTTTTTTGGCTAGATTTGGAGCATTTAATGCTCCCTTAGGCCCCCAAACCTCCTCTACTTGCTCACCCACGCCTTCCTTGAGCTAATTAATGACCCAGCATGCTTCAGCCACCTCCACACCAGAATTCGTGGCTGTTTGGGGTGATTGGGATTGAGTTGGACCCACCTAGGGGGGATTGAGGCCAATTTGGCATTGATGACTTGTACACTCAGCTTGAGCCACCTAATGCTCTCGATTTTCTCATGGATGTAATAAAAACCTGTTACTAACATTTTCACATGTTAGACAGTCAGTTAATCAAAGGTTTGAGCATACATTGTGTGTAAAATTATCATCTTTTTCAAGTTTTTCCACTGTTTTTGCAAATTAATTCGATTTTGTGAGGTTCTCCATAGCTCCTCGATCTTCTGTGATCAAAATACTCACACTAATTTGTTCTTTTCTTTGTTGATCATGTTTATTCATGTTGATTTATAATCATGTCATGTTTATTTTGTTCATATATGTTTTTAAGATTTGCATCGAAGCAATTGCATAGAAGCATTCCTGTATTATTTTTAACACCATATATGAGTTGCTACTCCTGTTGTAACATGTAATTAGAGCACTCTTCATGGAATAATGTTTTATGGTCTTGCATAAAAGTGATAGCATAAAAGCAATCTATATATTCTTGCACAATTTTATCTCATATTTGCAAATCGTGTGTAAACTATTTTATTGCTCACTTTTTATATGGTGTGGCTAACACTTAATGCATAAAAGTAAATTCATTTTCCTTAATGAACAAGTTAATCTTTTATTTGATCATATTATGTTGTCATATTTTATATGATGTTTGCTAACCTTTGGTGTATAAGAATTTTCATTTATGTATGTGCAAATTATTTTTATGATCTTTGTGTGCTTTAATATTGGAAGTTCTTGTGTGCAAATAAGTTCTTTGTTTATGTGAAAAGTTGTGAGAAGTTGGTTTATGTACTTCCTTCCTGAACATATTAATCTTTGGTCATTGTTATCACCTTATTCCAGACATAATGAAGCACCATATTCTGGGTATTTTATACACTGTTGTGGTGTTCTTAGCCACATGTTCTATTGTATCAGCCATCAGAAGGTATCTGTACACTGGTGTGGATGTTATATCAGAGCTCTTCAGTTATGGTTGTGATTATTCCTGTGTTTATCTAGGCACCTTGCCGTTGGATTGCGTCACATGTTCTCAACATTTTCCTGTTGGATCTAGTAGCCATAAAGGCTTCTCTTTATATAAGGGCATCTTGTTGTTGGTATTTCATCGTACAACCTGGATCGTGTGCAATTTCCCGATTCAGTGAGAAGCTATTGTTCTTCATCAAATTCCATTTGCTACATTTTTCTTCTTATTTGCAGCTTATGGATATTCTGGAAGTTTTCATCATGGGGGAGTAGTAATGACTCCTTCCTTCCTTAGTGTTAGTAAGGGATTTTCTCCAGCCATTATTAAGGGGGAGTGTTGGAATATATTAATTATATTCCTTGGAAGGTAATAATTTATTTCTATTATGTCGGAATTTATCCACAATATTATGTAAAAGAGTAATACATTTATCCCATATTCATTATGGTAAAGTATACTCTTGATATCCATCATTATATAAAGAGATGTTATTATGGAGAATTATATTATCCTACATGCAATATGTGAGAGTAATTCCTCCACATCTCTTGGTATATAATAGGGTCAAGGGAGTCACATCATAACATGATACTATTACAACACATTGTATTGTGCTCACAAGCTCTCTACTATATTGTATTGGGGTTATTTGTAGTTGCTCTCTTGTAAGATTGAAGGAGATTTCTGGAGATAATAGAAGACAACCTTCCCATGGATGTAGCCCAATTGGGTGAACCACGCATATCTGGCATATTCTTTTCCTTGTTCCCTTTCTTTTCTTATTTATGTTGATGTGTTATTGATTGCTAAGATAGGTAAGCTAGTTTATCTAGATCTATTGTTCTGACAAGGTAGTGGCTTAGTTAAGATATCAGCTATATGTTCCTTTGTATCAACATATTCCAGTTTGAAAACCTTTTGTGACACTTGATCTCTTAGAAAATGATATTTTATTGGAATGTGCTTTGTCTTGGAGTGAATGACAAGATTTTTTGATATGTTTATGGCACTTGTATTGTCACAGTTTATCACTATGGGATGCTCATACTTCACAAGTACGTCTTTCAATGTCTGCTTCATCCAAATGACTTGAGTGCAACATAATGCAACAACAATATATTCATCTTCTTCTATAGATAGTGCAATGGAGGTTTTTTTCTTTCTTAGTCATGATACCAAACAGTCTCCCAAGTAGAATGCTACTCCACTAGTACTCTTTCGGTCATCAAAAGTTCCTGCCTAATCTGCATCAGTGAATGTTTTTAAACTGAAGTCTTGGCCTTTTCAGTACATAAACCATACTCCATAGTACCTTTCAAATATTTGAGAATTATTTTTACTGTTGTTACATGTGTTTCTTTGGGGGTTGATTGGAATCTAGCAACCAATCCTACAGCTTGCATCACATCCGGTCTTGTAGTTGTCACATATAGCATGATACCTATCATAAATTTATACATAGAATGATCCACTTTCAAAGACTCATCATCCTTGCTTAACTTACAACCAGTGATCATGGGGGTACTAACATGCTTGAAGTCTTCCATCTTAAATTTTTTTAGCATCTCTTTGATGTACTTGGTTTGAGAAATGAAGATCCCTTTGTCTGATTGAGTGACTTATAATCCTAAAAAGAATGTTAGTTCTCCCAACAAAGACATTTAAAATTCTTTCTTCATATCTGAGGAAACGTTTATACTCAAGATTTGTAGATCACTTCCAAATATGATATCATCTACATAGACAAAAACAATGATCATATTCTCATTTTCAAATTTCATGTAGATATTACTGTCAGTGGCCCCTCTTATGTATCCTTGTTGCTTCAAGTAGTTGTCAAATCTTGAGAACCATGCCCTTGGAGATTGTTTGAGACCATAGAGTGCCATTTTCAGTTTGTAAACATAATCCCTATTTTCTGATAAGAGAAATCCTTCATGTTGTTCAATATAGACTTCCTCTTCAAGATTTCCATTCAAAAATGAAAATTTGACATCCATTAGATATAGTTGAAGTTTTTGTAGCATGAAAAAGCGTGGAAAAAGCTAAGAACATCTTGATTGCTTCAAGTCTTGCTACAGGGGAAAACGTTTCATCAAGGTCAATACCTTCCACTTGGGCATATCCCTTGCATACCAGTCTAGCCTTGTTTCTTATTACTTTACCATCTTCATTTAACTTGTTCTTGAAAATCCACTTGGTCCCAATAATATTCTTTCCTTTAGGTCTTGGTACAATTTCCCAGGTTCAATTCTTCTCTATTTGGTCCATCTCCTCATTCATAACTTTGATCCAATCATCATTTAGCTAGTTTCTGCAAATGTTTTAGGCTCTACTAGCGAAAGTAGTTCTTGTTCTTGATCATATATTAATCTTCCTCTTTTTTTAACTCTAGTACTTATGTCACCAATAACTTGATTTTCAGTGACTTTCAGGATGATCTCTTTGGATTCTTCTTGATGGTGCTTTTGTATTAGATCTTGGACAATCTTCTTTGTCATTTTCTTGATATACCTCATCTTCCTTTTCTTCCTGTTCAATTTCTTCTTCATATTGTGAATACTCTTTCCTTTGTGAGTCTTCCTCATCCTTATCATTATTTCCTATCTCATCATATTGAGTTCTAATTCTTCTTGGATTCATGTCATCTATTCTTACATGTGCACTTTTTATGATATTGTGTAGTCTTTGATTGTAACATCTATATGATTTCTTGGTGGATGAATATCCTAGAAATATTTCCTTATCGGTTCTGGAGTCAAACTTACCAAGATCATCATCATTCCTCTTTATGTAGCACTTACTACCAAACACTCTGAAATATTTGATAGAGGCAAGTCTTCCATACCATAGTTCATAAGGATTCATGTCATTATTTACTCCGAGTTGTCCTCTACTGAGTATATAAACAATTTTATATACTACTTCTCTCCAATATGCATCTGAAATTTTTGTTTCATTAAGCATAGTTCTGGCTGCTTCTTGGACTGTCCTATTCTTTATTTCCACAATGCCATTTTGCTGAGGAGTCCTTGGAGCTGAAAATTGTCTTTTAATTCCATGGGTTTCACAAAACTCATTGAATTCGTTTGAGGTAAACTCTCATCCATTATCTGACCTTAAACATTTGATTTTCAGATTTGTCTCATTTTCAACCATTGCTTTAAAAATTTCAAACTTCTCAAAATATTCTCATTAATCTTTGAGGAATGTCACCCAAATCATCCTTTTATAATCATCAATGAACAACATGAAATAATACTCTCCTTGCAAACTTTTAGTTCTTGTTGGTCCACAAAGATTAGTGTGAACTATTTTCAATGGTTGTGAGGTTGTATGTTATTTGACTCTGAAGCTGTATTTAGTATGTTTCCCATGTTGACAATGTTTACAAACTGAATTTTGAGGCTTCACAATCTTTGGCAAGTCTCTTACAACTTCATTCTTACTCACCTTTATAAGATTGTCAAAATTCAAGTGTCCCATCCTTCTATGCCATAGCCAACTTTCATCAATCCGACTCATGTAGCAATGTTCTTCATTTTCTAGGATGTATACATTGCTTGAATTCCTTACAGAAGTCCCAATAAGTTTTCCTGATTTTTTTCTTTCTGATTTCACATTTCTTGGAATCAAATATGAAGATGTGTCCTTGATCACATGTTTGACTCACACTAAGAAGATTAGGCTTTAAACCTTCTACTAGCAACACATTTTCAGCTCTGATTTTGTTATTTCTGATAACAACTGTACCCTTTCCAATTATATTAGAGAACATATTATCTCCAAAAGAATTTTCCCTTTTGATCTCTTCTTAGGCTTATGAACTTGTTTAGGTCTCATGTCATGTGTTTTGAACATCCACTATCAACATGCCATATAGTTTTGTTTTTTGTCGTACATAGAACTATCATGTATTATGTCCTCTCTACTACTTCCTTTATTTTCCAGACCTTTCTCTGCTCTTTGTCTTGAAACCTTATTGCAATATTATTTTCTGTAGGAGTCATCAGTTTATATTCTCTACCTATATGTCCATGGTTATTGCATTTGTAACATTCTATATCATAGCTTTGTAGAGGTGCAAAGGAGTTATGGTTTCATTTTATTTCTTTTGGATAGTTGCTAGATGTATTCTTCTTATGGAAATGAACCTTTCCATATGATTTTCAATTTAGGGCTTTATGTCCAAAATTATTACATGAGTAGCAGTGACCCAAAAATATCTGTTGATACCTGCTTTTCATTGATATTCTAAGCACCATATTTGTCTTATGTAAGCGGGGAGTATATTTTTTATTATTATTTGTTTTAATTGGACTCATAAGTGTGGCAGCATAACTCCTTTTGTTATATCCTAACCCAGTTTTTTCACTTGATGGTATTTGGCCACTTAGAATGTCATCTAGAGTCTTTGAGCTATTCTCAAACTTTGTCTTAATAGATTTTTCATAAAGTTTCCTTTTAAGATGAATCATTTATGCTTCAAGTCTTTCAGATTCTTGCATTCTTTCTTTGAGCTACAATTATAGGTTCTCTTCAATCTTCTTAGCCTCTTACAGCTAGATCTTTAGATCAACAATGATTTGGCTTGACTCCTTATCTCTTGTCTTTTTTCTTTCTTCATAATCAACAAGTTGTGTTCTTAAATATTTAATCTTCCTTTTATTTTTTCTCAATTCTTCAGGAGCACTTATAAGTTCGGCCTTTAGGTCCACCTATCCTTCCATATCTGATCATCATCTAGAGCTTGAGTTTCTATTCCCATGAATAGGATTTATGTTTCCTCATCTTCTTCTTCTTCATCTTCACTATCTTCTATAGTGTACATGATCTTCTTCTTTCCATTAAACTTCTTCTTGTTTCCTACTTTGTTCTTCTTGAGCTTCTTAGAGGTTTCTCTATCATCATTATCATCTTCTCTAGGATAAGGACATTTTGATGAAAAATGCCCAATTCTTCCACAGTTAAAGCACTTTAGGGGTAGCTTTCCTTCGTGCTTTCCAGTACCTTTCTCAAGTTTCTTGATGAAAAGATATTATTCATCATCTAAGTTCTCTAAGTGGATTTTGGGTAATGCTTCAGATTTCTTTGACTCTTTTGTGGCTTTAAATGCTACCTCTTTTCTTGATGGTTTGTTTTGTTCTGTTCTCATTTCATAGGAAGTGAAGATCCCATGTAAATCATCCACTGTCAGAAATTCAAGATCATCTTGATCTTCTACAGTAGAAACTTTTGAGTCATACTTCATTGGTAGGTTTCTTAGTACCTTTTCAACAACTTCTTTCTCATGTATCTCTCCTCCTAGGCCTCCAATAGTATTGACAATTTCATCTACTCTTAGAAGATATTATGCATTGATTTCTTCTTCTTTCATTTTAAAAATTTCGAATTGGCCTTTTTATGTTTGAATTTTCAATTGTTTGGCTTTGGTAGCTCCTTCATAAACATTTTTTATTTTATCCCAAGCATCTTTGGCTGTCTTACATTGCATGACTTTAACAAACATTGAATTTTCTAATCCATTCAAAATTGCATTCAAGGATTTTGCATGGGATTCATATTGTTCTTATCCATCTCTATCTGTAGGTGGGTTGTCTGGTATTTTATAACCATTTTCAACAGCATTCCAAACTTTGCATCCAAGAGACATTAGATGGCATCTCATTCTTACACTCCAGAATGCATAAATATCTCTTGTGAATAATGGGGGTCTATAAGTAGCTAAACCTTCTTGTTGATCCATAATGGTTTTTAATAGGATCTTCCTTCCAGTGATTAAACTATAGTGAAGGATCCTGCTCTGATACCAATTGTTGGTTTATCCAGCAATACTGATAGGGGGAGTGAATCAGTATTGCCTTCTTTCTCTTTTATTAAAAAAATTAGTATTAAAAACAAGATAGACAATGAATCAAACAAGTAAGGACATAGAATTTTATCGTGGAAACCTCAAAGAGAAAACCACAAACTCAAACTCATTAATAAGATGAATTCTACAAAAAAAAATTCCTGCTACAACAGAAAGGATGCACCAACATCCCAATTTTCTATCTTCACCTACAGATAAAAATGCCACAACACCCCTGTTTTCCAGCCACTACTGGAAGGAGGCTACTACCTCCTTAGTAGGCTTCAACTTGCCCCTAGCACCACCCATCCTCCATTGATATTTTTGACTTCCAGATCCTTTTCTTAATTCATCAAATCTGCCTCTGGTAATTCTTCATTTTCTGGTCTCTTCCTTTCTTGATGCTTGTTTTATCTGCTCAGTAGAGACATCCTTATTCAATTTCAAATATATGTTTATATAACATCATGTATCTCATATTTTTCAGGTCACATCTCTTCATTCTGAAGTTTGTGTCTTTCCAGAAAAATTAGATCTTGTTTATTACTTATTGAATTAGATCTATGTTTAATTTATTTCTTATAGAAAAATTGTAAATCTTTCTAGTATATTGTAAACCTTTCGAGCATATTGTAACTTGTGATCATATTGTAGAGCCTATGAGCACATACAAGATCCTATGGGCACATGTATGAACCCTATGGGAAGATATATGAGCCTGCGGGCATATGTATGAGACCTTTGGACATGTATATGAGCCTTCGGGTATATCTTTAAGCCCTGCGGGCATATCCTTAAGCCCTGCGGGCATATACTTAAGCCCTATGGGAATATCCTTAAGCCCTTGTTGGAATATCTTTGGGCCCCTTTGCGGGCATATTCTTAAGCCCTTGCGGGCATAACCTTAAGCCCTTGGGGGAATATTCTTAGGCCCTTGCGGGCATCTCCTTAGGTCCCTTTTGTGCATATTCTTAATCCCTTGCGGGCATAACCTTAGGCCCTTGCGAGTATCTCCTTAGGGCCCTTTTGTGAGAATCTCCTTGGGGCAGCTTTTGTGAGCATCTCCTTAGGCCCCCCTTTTTAGCATATTATAGTACCTCTTGTGACCCTCTTTGTTGACATCAATGCCAACACATTGTTCAACATGGAATTTCAAATACCTAAAATAATGAGCCTCAACATTTTAATAAAATTTTGGTTTAAATGTTATATGATCAAACTTATATTAAAAGGGATTTATTCTTTATTAAACGTGCATAGAAGGAATCATATTGTATAATTTTATCCTCACACGTTAAGTAATTAATTTAGGAGAAGGGGTCGAATATTTACAAGAGGGCTTGACCCTAGTTCGAGAATGTCTATGCCGAGCTTATTTCCATAAGAGAATTTACTCCCTATGACTAATAGGGAGACTATTCAAGTTAACCTGACAAATCTAAAGATAGCCAATCGATGTTTAAGTATAACATATAAATTGAATGAGAGAGTAACAAGTTAACTTGAGTAAAATATAACTTCGAAAATACAAAGAAAAAAAAGGCTACGTAATTCCCTTTGAAAGAAAAGTCATATATAATATTGGCATGGAATACGTCCACAGGGATTTATAAGTACATTAAGATTCGTTTCAACATAATAATACATGTATCCGTTATAGGATCTCCCCCATACTGGGTTGTAAGCACCTCGTTTACACTCGGTGCAACTAGACTCCAAAATAACTCAATACTAAAACACGTCTGCAAAGAAAAACATGGAGCGAGAATGAGTGATCAAATCTTCAACCCACTCTTACCAATAAAGAACTACAGCATCCCCATCGAGTGCTTCTTTAGACAGTGCATCTGCTGCATCATTGTTTTCCCTATAAATGTGATCGATGGATAGATCATAGAACCAAGACATCATTTTAGAAATTTTGTCACACCAATGCTTGAGTTGTATGATGTTGAGCTGATATAACTTCTTGGCCCAGTTCATAATAATCATGGAGTCACTGAATATTCTAATAGAGCCTAAACCACAACAAATTCCCACCTTTTAAATACCCCATATCCCAAGTAGTTCATCCTTTGTATTTGAACCCTGACCACATGTAAGATGAAATTTGTAAGAGAGATCATCTCCATTGTTGATGAGAAAGACGAAACCACAATTCATCTCTGCCGAAGCCCCATCAAAGAAACCATAAATATATTAAGATTATTTTATTTTAGAATAAGTAATTATTTAATATTAGTTAGATTGTAACATCCCTCTTCTACCCCGATACTTTTGTAATCAAGGGTGTAATTATGTACTTTTTCTGGTGAGGAGCTCAAGGTCAAGGCCCCATAGTAAACATTGTAGGTGTTGTTATGTATTTCCTATGTTATAATCATGGATTATAGACCTAGGAGACTGAAGATTTCTGGCACGACTAAACGATGTGGAAATGAATTCGCTAGGGGAGAGAGAGGTCGTCTCGCTATGAAGCCATGAAAACTATTGGATTTTGATGACCGATGTCATCTTGGTGACCGTAAACACTAAGTAAACTATTTACTTAAATTCCTAAGGTTATGACTGTCACCTTAAGATGTGTTAGTCCTAAGAAAATAAACTACTTGTCTCAAGCTTTTAGTGAACTACTATGGCCTTCTTGAGTAGCTTAAAGCTAACCAGTATTCTAAGTTAGACTAAGCAATCATATCATATACTTTTATAAACGACTATCCAAACAAAAGAATGTGATTAAAGCATTCTTATCAATTCTAAATAATTGTACTATTGTATGAGTTCCCTCAACATTTGAGTATATATATATAAAGGTAATATATATATATATATATATATATATATATATATATATATATATTCATAGAAGAGGAATTGAAGTATTTCATAATGATTTAGGAGCATTATGAAGATTCTAAAAATGGTTTGAAAACAAAACAGAGGGGGAATCGTTCTATCAACCACTTGGGTATCTTCTCCTATTAGTAAGGGGTATTAATATCCAAGTGGTCGGGAATATCTTCAAAAACTTGGCAGACTCACCGAGTTATATAAAATATGTGAGTATATAAATACAAGGTTACGGCTGAGGGAGGGGGACGATATACATCCATGGGAAATTGGATATATACAATAGATCTTATAAATATAGGTATATATTTGGGGGAGAATTATGGGACGATCGATCTGGAGGGTTATGGGAATATCAATCTCTACATGCATTTATGGAGAGAGCGATCTCTGATTACTTGAGGATGTTTTCCTAATGTTCCCTGGATACTACACTGCAATATCATAGTTCTCTAACAGAGAGAGGTATGTAATCACTGCGTCTTTTTAGATGATCGTGATACTATGCTGCAAAATCGTAGTTCTTTGACAAAGGTATGTAACCTTTGTGCCCCTTCCCTTTTCCCGGGATTATGTTGTTGTATAGTAGTTTTTGACAGAGGTAGGTTCGTTGTCTTGTTTTTTGGATTGCCCTCTGTGATCTCCTAATTGTTGTGTTAATTCTGTTAGTTATAATTGTTACTTAATCGATCTCAGTCATCTACTATATATATCTAAACTTTGTCTTGCGGTTGATTTCGGTCTCCTGCCTAAACCTGAGATCGATTCCCACGACTTCTTTTAAATTTGACAGAGTTAATCGATCTCTATTATGAGAGTTTGTCCCTTGTCTACTGTTCCGTTGGGAGAGCTCGATCCCCATGGCTTCTAGTGATTTTTATTTATATCTAAACTATGTCTTGCGTTTGATTGCAGTCTCCTTCCCAAACCTGAGATCGATCCCCATGGCTGCTTTCTACATTTGACAGAGTTAATCGATATCTATTATGATAGTTTGTCCCTTGTCTACTATTCCTGTGAGAGAGGTCGATCCCCACAACTTCTAGTGATTTTTATTAATATCTAAACTATGTCTTGCGATTGATTGAGGTCTCCTGCCTAAACCTGAGATCAATCCCCACAACTGCTTTTTACATTTGATAGAGTTAATCGATCTCTATTATGAGAGTTTGTCCCTTGTCTATTGTTCCAGTGGGAGAACTCGATGCCCACGAATTCTAGTGATTTTTTTTTATTTGTATCTATACTCTGTGTTGCGGTTGATTGCGGTCTCCTGCCTGAACCTGAGATCGATCCCCATGACTTCCTTTTACATTTGTTAGAGTTAATCGATCTCTATTATGAGAGTTTGTACTTTGACTACTGAGATCTCCCCACGATTTCTAGTGATTTTTTTTATTTATATTTAAACTGTGCCTTCGATTGATTGCGGTCTCTTGCCTAAACCTAAGATCGATCCCCACGACTACTTTTTACATTTGACAGAGTAATCGATCTCTTTTATGATATTTTATCCTTTGTTTACTATTTCGGTGGGAAAGCTCGATCCCCATGGATTCTATTACTTTTTATTCGTATAATGCATTAAGTGGAGCATATAGGGCGTCTCTATCTTGATCCCTTGTTGATTGAGTTTGGTTACTAATCATATATAGTAGGCTGAGCTATTCAATGATTTTCCCATGTAGAGTCCTCTTGATACTAGTAATGAAAGTAGAGTCTGAACTATATTGTTTGGATTATTTGGGAATTAGTGTAATGACTATTTTGGTGTAAATTATCCCGTGGATTAATTATGCCCTGGCTAGGGTCAAACTCATGGTATTCCCAAAGGTGTAGTAGTGGGTGAGGGTTAGCTACCAAGTTGTGATTATGATTTTGTTTTCCCTCACCCTAGCAGATTCGTTTCCCAGCTCGGGGGTGATCTCTCCGCCGAGAAACATACCCCGGACAAAGAACTAAAGGTTGGGAGGAAATTTGTGGTCAAAACTTGAGTCGGGTTAGTCTACGTCTTCTCAAATAAGTATTCTTCATTATACTATTGCTGTTTGAAGATGTCAAGTTAATAAAAGTACAAAATTTTCATGAGATGCCTTGGTAAAAGATTATGATTCAATGTATATGTACTCTCATTATTGTTTGTATTTAAAAGATGTTCGGTTTATAAATGTATATATATAATTGGGATGGATTGTCTTGTTGGTGTAGATATTATATTTTATTATAATTGTAATGTGTCAATGGAATCGCGTGTGTACTTAAAAGGCTTATGCGATTTGCATAATGATAATATGTGTGTTTTACACTAATGAATATGTATATATATATTCGATCAATTCATGCCACTAATCAAAGTATGTGTGAGGTACATTCATTATATCCCATGCAGATATGTACATACCTTAAAAGGAATAATACTTTATCAATGTTATAGTTGCGCATAAGCAAATAGTATAGTCTATCGTACAAAGCTTGGCTAATTGAAGAACTACTATCTGATCAAATAATAGTAATGCTTGCACACTTTAGGATGATGATCATGCAGATATTTAGACGACAAGAGGAATTGGTTTATGTTAGTAAAGAGATATGTTGTTAACATCCTTAGCTAAGATCCGCATGATATGAAAAGATGGATGCTTTAAGGATCATAGATGGTTAATAAGATCATTGTTGGACATATTTCCTGCGAATGTTGTACTTATGTGGTTTCATATAGTATGCTAACTTAATAGGATTAGTTGTTATGCTAAACGTAATGATTTAGATGATTCTCGTAGAGGTGACATGTGCAGATGAATGTAGATTTGTGCTTCAAATTTCTTACTCTTATGGTGAGTGATAGAAATGTAAGGACCCTTGAGTAAAGAATGGTTTATTATTATAAAAACATTATTATGTGGTCAAATATTAGAAAGAATACAAGCATTTTATGTCTTTCTTAAGTTTGGATATCAACACATGATTATTCTTGCACGCTTGTAAAGGCCTTATATTGTTCGCCTTGAAGCCAACCTTTTTCTCATGCATTACATTGATAACTTATAACGCGCTTAGACATGGAGTGATATATATTCATGAAATTGAGTGGAATCCTGACGTGCTTCGATCTAAACATTGAATGGTATAACTACTACAACTGACCTGGATGGATCAACTGGCTTTGTTGCGTGCTCAGGGGTGGTGAGACCTAAGACCCTACTTTCGAATTCCTTCTTTCATGGAAGCATGAGGCCTTTGAGATACATGCTTGGAATATTGTATGAAGGTTCCTTAAGTGATAAATGAACACTTTTATAAGGTCTATCCATGGGTTAATACCTGCAAAAAAACTCCACTATTTCAAAGTTAAAGACAATGAGTACAAGCCTCCAGGAAAATACAGTAGACAAACCTTCTCTTATACCTCAGGGCGTAGATCACCTCATACTGAGGTAGACTTGTGGTTAGAGTTTCCTCAGGCCCACAGTGAACCTATTTTGTGGCAGTATCTAGCACCTTGATGACTTGAAAAATCCCATCTACTTGAAGACATACCAATAAGATCAAGGTAAATAATTTCTGGGCAACATTTTAGGGTTGAATGTTGGCATCTGTAAACGAACCCTAGCAATTTGTTCCTATACATAATTTGTTAGAAACTAGGATTACCTCAGTTCTCATAGTAACATAGAAAGAGGGGCAAAATTACAGCGGGTCTTCAATTTAATTCTGAGCATGAACCTTCTAATTTTGATCCTCTAAATTATGAGGATGAACCTTATAAGGATCATATCAATTCCTGTCAAATAGAGACAGGTTTGACTTATGCTATTCATATTGAGCATAGAATTTATGCTTCTTCAATTTGCATTATTTCCCTGCTCAATGGATTGATGACAATTCGCTCGCAAGTCAGGTCTATTCCAGGATCCATTTCCTACGTTTCCTACGGCATAAGCTTACTCATCCAAGGTTATTTGATTCGTAAGGCTAGGCGGAAATGTCGTAGCAATAGCGAATAGAATTATTAGGGAGCTAAAGGGAATCACTCCGAACCACATTTGAAAGCGTTGACTCGGAGCAAGTAAAGTACAGTCTTGGGCAAGATGCACTCCTAACCTAAATATTTTCGACCCCAACCGACATTGTTCTTAACAAAATCATACTGCTTCATCACTCTGTGCCTTCTTTAACACCCTATCTATTTAGATACATCTCATATCGGGCTTGATAAACCTTCTTATAGTAGTCTTTAGAGCCCACCTTACCTTTAGTATTAAATTATTGATAACCCCACCTAGGAAATATCCTCAGCACGATAGATCAATGGAAAATGGTGGTGGCGCAGCAAAATACTGCTTACAATAAATTTTAATTATGTTGGCTAGCTGGGTATGGGTGGGAAAACTTTAAACTTTGTTTAATAAGAAGATCGACAGAGGAAACCGAAGGATGCCCTGGATCAACCTCTGTAGAAGACTTCTCCCAAATGGCATAATTGATTGTGTGATTCCCTCCCCATCTCGCATCCATGGGAGCTTGTTCCATGCCAATTAATGCTTTTGTCGGGAAAACCAACTTGGTTCTTGTTTCTATGTCAGAAGTTTTTGGTTCACCTCTATATAACAACAGAGATTATAATATATATGAAAGAAGAGAATGCGCTTGTCCCTCATTCCGTTAATTCTGGGTAGTTTCCGAGTAGGAGGGAAAATCGATCTTGAACCAAAGTTGGGTATCTCCCAACCAATGAAGCTTTGTTGAGCGAATAAAACTTAACTTCCACTTTTATAGAGGTCTTATATTTTATCTTTATAGGGTGGGTGGAATCTTGGAGAATCACTAGACTAGGATCTTCACTCGATCTAGTACGAGCCAAAGCGAAGCCAACTCTTCAAGTACAAGGATCAAAGTTCATTGTCTGAGTAGTAAATTCTGCAAATCCAGCTAGCTATACTCACGATCACTAGAGGATTTCAATACCAACTTTTTAATTAACCAATGTCCCACAAGGGGTTATGTCTCGTATAGCATGATCTTTACATAATAATTACCTAAGGCAGTTATGATGTCAGACTCATAACACTGGTTGTAGATGAGTGGAGGAATTTTCTCCCTCACAAACTGCCTCTACGACGTATATTCTACAACCCTTCTTCATGCACTTCCTGGCCTTCTTTGCTGATATGAAACACAAAGTGATCTCTCTCTCTCGATTCCCTCATTCACCCTTAAGTCACCCAAATCATCTTGAAAATGAACTACCCTTTTCAAACAGTCTTCTATAGCTCGGTGGGATTGAAGCCAATCCATTCCAATCATTAGGTCATAGGATCCTAGGGATACTAGGAAGCATGGCTCTCTCTTTAGTGCATAACCTATAAAAAGAGAAAGCCTTGACATCTATTGAATAATGTGCATCAGAAGCTGCTTTTATGCCATTGAAAAAGCAAGAAATAAGAACTCCTTCTAAAAGCTCCAGCAAATTAAGCTAGCTGCTATAGGTTGTGCCCTTATGCTATTTACTTAAGCAAAAAAGAGAAAGGAGGAAGAAGTGTGAGGTTGTTGTAGGTAGGCGCTCCTCATTCCCCAAGTTCTTCCTTTTTAGCCTTAGCCCAAACATGCCCTATGGGGCCCAAGCCTTGAACTATTCGTACCTGAACAAAAATAATTTGTAAGGAAGTTTCTATTTACTAATTTGTTAATTAAAACCGAGAGATCTCATACAAAAGATGGAGCTAAACGAAGAATTCCCACTACTACAAATCTTTGTCTTTGTACAAGAAAAATATAGAGGAAAAAGCTATAAATAGTGCATCGTCTATAATTCAAAGTTATTTTATTTTACTTTGTATTCTCAAGGTTGTCTATGTTCTCATCTCACTGCGAAGAATGCATCATTTATAAGTGAATTCACTTATTTATCTCAGCATCGCAGTGATATATCACCACATATCTATGGAAACTGGTGAATCAATCTATTATATGATGCATGGTTGTATAAATGATGAATGTTCTTGATATAAGATGTATAGCAGTGATGTAATTCCGTGATGCATGCTTATAACGAATGATGCATAGTTATGAACCAATGATGCTTATAATACATCTTAAAGCAATGAGCTTAATTCAAAGATAAAAACTAGATGCATGCTCGGCAATTGTTTGAGAGTATGGTATATATAAGTTGAGATGGTTTCCTGCTGTGTAGTGTGTGGCTTTCTAGTTGCAAGATAAATAATATATTGTTGAAAGGTAAAGAATATAATGTCTTAGGTTGTAAATGAAAGGATATATGTGCTTATTGATAGAGAATAGATGTGATGAGATACATAATATATGTGCTTATGAGCCTTATGTTGCTATCTAATGAATAGACAAAATATATGTCATAATGTTACTAATGGTTGTAGCCTTATTTATAGAGAACCAACCTAGAATTTTATTCCCGACCCGAAGGAGGGGCCCGACCAGAAAGGAGGTAAAATTATGTTATAGAACTGAGCTAAGGTTGTTTAATAATTTCTCCTATGAAATTTTTTGGTCGATGCTATGGTAAGGTTGAGTCCATATCTCTGGGTAGGATAGATACTAATATATGTCATAGTGGGATTCATGGCTATTTTATGGGGGGGATTGGGGGACGGTTCCCCCTATAATCTATAGAAACCAAATCCTTATTTACCTTTCTAAGAATGAACCATTGTTGCTAATCATGCTATCTTAATTTAGCAAACCAACCTCACCTTGTTCTATGTAAATGAACCTATGATGCTTTCTAATGAAACCTTCTTAACTTTCTTTCCATAGAAAAAACCAACCTGGTTACTAATGAAATTACTTCTGTATGGGTGAAATATTCCTACTGTAAATTATATAGTAAATCCTATTTCAAATATGACTAGTTTCTCGGTTTTTCTTTGGTGTTAAAACCATAAGGTGGGTTAATCCTTATTTCAAAGGTTGGTGAACCAGGTGTTTCTTCTTGGTTGAACCCATGATGTTCTGTCTTTCTGATAAAATGTATGATACAAATAAATTTTAAACTAGTAATAAAATGATTCAATGAAGCCTTCCCCATCCCGGCCTTTTCGAACAATAAAATATACCCCCTTTTGTAAAGTGTCCTTCCCCTGGGTTGTTCCTATTTAAATTAAAGCCTTTGAAGCCCCTAAATTCATGTATTTTCCTTAAATAATTGGTTTAAAAATAGAATGAAAGATAAATATTTCTAGGGTGGTGGTTGGATTCAAGTACGTATCCATTCCTGGAGCCATGGTTTCAGCTATGAAAAGCCCATAAAAATTGATCATTTATACTCTTAAGGATAGATTGGATCATATCAGCTCCTAATCTTCTAATTATCTTGAGATAACTTGCTTTTTTTCCTTGGCTGACCATAGGATGCTCCAACGATGTTTTTCAATGTTACTTATGATATGCTTTCACCTATTTGGCTTTCATGGTGTTGCCGGGCTTGTTGATAATCCCAATAAAATGAATAGATGTGCTTATGATTCAATGATGCTATGTCTCTTTGGCATTCATCAATCCTTATTGTGAGGATCGGGGGATTGGGGATCGCCCCAATCTGTCCAATTAGGAATTAATCATTTAGTTATGATGCTAATAAAACTACTACTGAACCTAATCCTAGTGTTGTTTGGGAATTATACCGTATAGCGAGGAGAGGGACACTACCAACTTCTGGGGTGACAGGTAAACACATTGATCATATCACATAGGCTTCTACAAAAGGAAAGAGATCAAGTTTCTTGAAGGCATACCTTATTAACAAAGTTAGATCCTAGCTTTTGCTTGCTCCTTCGATTGATCCTCTACTTGATCTTCCGTTTGAGGAACCTGCAATACAAAGATACCTTCCTCAGCGTATCTTGACTAATATAAGAATGATGAAATTGAAATACAATTTAGACATCAAATACAATCAAGCATTTAATCCAAACAAATATGCAATCCATTAGACATTTGATTGGGACGGGAAGGGCATTTCAACCTTTATTGTCAAAAGCAAATAATCAGTACAATTATACCTGATCATTCAGAGTGATTATGCAACCGGATCCTTCGCTCCCGCTTTTCACACTAAATTTGGAATTCCTCCAGCGTAACAACCCTTAATGCATAGTTTCTCCTCCTCTCTCTCATCTATCCCCCTTGTATTTATGGGACAACATAGGCAGTTTGGATCGAGAGGTAGTTTGATTGGAAGGTTGGGGAAGTTGCAAAACCAACTTCAACTAATCCCAATTTGTCAAATTAATATATTTTTTATTACTTTTTAAGGTGTATGCTAGTTTTCTTAAGTGAAGTAGCATTCAACATGTAGCTTCCCTACTTTACAACTAGCATTTGCAATATTTTTTGAGCTGTACGCTACTCTATTGATGCAAAGTAGAGTATTTCAGAAGGAAAACGCTACTTTATTGAAGTGGAGTAGAGTATTTCAGCAGGAAAATGCTACTATCATGTTTATCGGGTAGCGTTTCATTAGAGAAATTTTGAGGTCAAAAAATGGCCTCAAAACAAAGAAAATGTACTATAAAAAACAACCAATCACATTCTAGTAGATGACATCATCCCCCTTGGTGAGGTGGCATTGCATGAGTTAAGAATGCTTATTTGTCAAATTTTCTATGGTGGATGAAAACACATAGTTAACCAAGGTAGTGGTGTAAGTACTTTTAAGTCATAAGGTAAAGTACTGATAATGATAGTCTTTTCATAAAATAATATTATTGTCATTTTCAAGTAAAGTATTCATAATGAATGTCTTTTCACACTTTCTCATAAAATAATATTATTGTCATTTTCAAGTGGAGTACTCTTAATTCATAAAGAAAGTCCTTTCACATTTTTTTATAAAATAATATATTATCATTTTTATGTTTTTAATTTTAAATTATATATTCACTCCATTCTATTTAATAATATAATGTCAAACTAATAAAGAATAATATTAGATTTAATTAATAATAATAATAATGCAATGTGGATTACAATAATATTATTAATATTTTACATGTAAATAAATTCTCAATTAACTTCATGAGAAAAGTACTAAATATAAAAAGTCAACATAAAATTAAAAAAATAGCTCTTAAAAATATTTTTTATTATTTAATTTCATTTGCAAGTTCAAGACAAATAAATGCTAAAGGACAATAAATTTTTGGGAATTTACAATGAATCTTAGTCATATCAATTTAGACTTATTTTATTAATTTTATTTCTAGTGAATTTTGAAAAGCAACTCAACCATGGTTATTTATATTGTGCATAGAAAATAGTGTGCGAGGTGACTTGTCATATATACCTACCCCATAAAACCCTCAATTCATAATATTTTAATATATCTCATGTTTTTGTAGTACATCTCTTAGGAGCCATTTTTTGACCTCAAAATCTCTCTAATGTTCCCAAAAAGTAGGTAAAATGAGAGTTTTGTCAGCTGCAGAGGGGTAAGTCTAGTCCATTCACCATCTAAGGAAATCATGCTCTTCAATCCTAGTTGTCTTTTTGTGTGATTGACAGCTAAAGGTGATCACGGACTGAGAAGTGCATATTTGACCTATAACAGATGCCCCCTAATGTGTGAGGTCAGAGGGAAGCGATGGCCGAAATACATTATAATTCCAAGTCATAGGAGGAGCAGGAAACCGCAGAACCAAGTCACAAAAGTACCTAAAATAACGATCAAGGTCAACGAGCAATTACAATCTTGAAATCATATAGATGTGTAGCATGATACAACATGATCTCCAACACATAACTAGGAGATGTATATATAACATGGCCACTGAAATACAAGCGTGGATCCATGTCAAAATGAGAGATCGTAACCATAACAACAAACTGGATCTATGTCTTATGGAGAGCGAAAAATGAGTGAGGCTTAGTCTTGCACAGCTTGGGTGATAACATAATGAGGTAATGCTATCAAAATCCCAAGGTCTTCATCCAAACAACCCAAGGTACAAACCGTAACCATGTGAATAAATGAGATGAAGTCGAACATGGGGGGTATCGTTTGATTACTGGTCATTGATGTATACCGTTAACAAACGCGAGGGATTCCAACGATAATGATAATGGGGCCCAAGGTACCTAGTACGATCCAACAAGTGTGAATAAGTGGACTTGAAGTTGAACACCTGAGGAAACTGTCGAATAAGAGACATTGATGTATTCACATTATCCAACGACGAGGGAAACTTCCACTGATGACTACAATCCCCAAGGTACTAACCAAAACTCTAAACTTCATTCCGAGAGAAAAATGAGTTGATGTCGATGGGAAGAAGTCCATTGGAAGGGAGGCCTTAAGGAATCCTCCATCATCCAACACGAGGAACACTCAAATGGTATGAGTTAATGTGGAGTAGGACATGTAACAATACTGACACTAGGATGGCCTACACATGAGGTCAAGGTAAACTGCAGAATGGCCGACACGGGTTATATCCTCGAATAGTGAGAATGACACAAAGTGACTTAGGCAGTTTTCAACATGATGGGAAAGTGATATAAGCCTGCAATGTAGGAGACATTAGCAGACCCTCCATATGGTTGGAAGAATAACCAACCGGGGGAGTAAACAACTTGGAGATTAAGTTCACCCTAAGGTAAAAAACTAAACCCAACTAAAATTATAGACTCAAATAGGTGTTGTGTTCAAGGATAGGACTAACTAAACTGCCTTTGAAACTGTAAGATGTGATATACCCTTCCTATCCCTTATTCTTTTTAGATAAAAGAATACCTTTCTTATTGTTTTAATGAGTCCAAGAAAGAATCAAAACTCAATAGATCCAACCATGTAAAGAGTTTAACGAGCCCATGGGAGGAAGACTCGGGACCTTCTTCATTGTTTACAGAGTTCGAATAAGAGATAGAAGAATACTCTATAATACTGATCTCTGGATTTTAATATCGAGCCAAGATTTGTTCTTGCTTGTCGGTGTTTTCAATTTTAAGGAGTCTGAAAAATTTAAACAGTAACTCCATTCACCTACTCGTGTATTTTAATATCAAGCCCAAGCAGGTTAATGCTCGCTGATGTTTTCATGTTTATAGCGTTTGATAAACTTAAACAATCCTCTATAAACCCTCTTGTGGATTTCACATCGAGCCCGAGTAGGTGAGTGCTCGCTTGGTGTTTTCATATTTCGAGAGCCTGAAAACCCTAAAGAAGGCTCCAAAAGGTTATTTTTCGTAAAGTTAGTCTCCTCCCCCGAAAAAGTGTAAAACAATGGAAGAAGAACTCTTCTAGCCACTGATGACTAGAGTTGTCCTTTTTCGTAAGTAATCCGCAAAAGTCTGGAAAATGGTTAAACTTATACTTAAGCAGATGTCGCTTCAAATCCTTTAACGAGTCTGAAATGACAACTATACTCAGCAATCTTGTCATATTTAAAGAGTCTAACAAGAGCATAGAGAGAACTTGATAAAAAATATTTTTCGTAAAATTTTAATGAGCCCGAAAAAGTAAACTCGTGACCTCCTTACTGTTTTTAACGAGCTCAAAGGAGATATGGAAGAATGCTCGTAACTTCCTTACTGTTTTTAACGAGCTCGAAGTGAAGGTGGAAGAATGCTCGACGACTCCTTCAAGTAGGGTTGATGCCTAGAATCTCCTCATGAGACCAGGCAATGACGTAACGGAATTCGTTAAAAAGATTGTTATACAGAACGATATCTTCAAGATAACAGTCTACTCCAATGAAGATGTTTTTGGTGACCCCAGGTTCAGTGGGAATGTTGATGGGGATGGTTCTCATTGTACTCGTCCTATTCCCTTCGGCAAAAACAACTTGTGAAGTGGAAAGAACAGAGGACCAATCACCATTCTCACTGGGTCTCGAAGGGAACTCACCTCTCTCTATCAGGTTTAAAACAGGAAGTAAATAGGTCCTGGGGTGTAAATGTTCCCAAGGTCGTCTCAAGCCTATCATAGCTTCAAAAAATGTTTCATCGGAAGGCAAAACCGTGTCTAAACTATCAGGAGAGAGGGTAGATTCCGTTGACTGTGCAGGAGCAGGGTTCATATCCGACTCAACATAGACTAGTGGAGTCATGATATGTTCCATTGCAGCATGATGTGCTTCCATGTATGCTACTTCTGCAACGGATAAGGGCACTGATGGTTCTGATACAGTAGGAAGGATCCATGGATCAATCCTTAAACCAACCATGAAAGTTTCAGTAGATGTACCTTCGTCAGAACGCATGAAAAGAACGAGAGAGGGTAGGTCAAAAGTGCCTATTAATGACCCATAAAGCCCTACTCCTAAACTCTTGTGTACTGGGGAAGATTGATCAACTAAAGGAACTGTGGATTCCGATGAAGTCTAGTTGTTTCGTCGAGAAAATGAAATTTGATCAACCGTGATGATCTTACCTTCGAGAGGAAACATAACAACTTGGAAAACTACCTATGCAATAGCTCGTGTGGCATATGTCCAGCTCCTGCCTAATAGCATATTGTAGTCAAGCGAAGCGTCCAGAACTTCAATCTCTACAGCAACTATCTTATCGGCCAATGTGACATCAAATGATGCCAAGACTCCGTGTGGACGGAAGGTTCTTCCATCAAATGCAGTAAGCAGTGTGTTAGAGGGGGCTAACTCGGGAGAACCCAAGGATTTCCAACAAGAAATCGACATTACGCACATAGGCGCGCCCTCATCTACGACCGCTCGTCCAATGGTCATGGGACCATGAACTACCTCTATCTGAAGGGAAACGTGGCATGGAAACCGGTATTTGATATCAGACATATCAAAACGCGCAGTCATGTTGGATGATTCCATACTTCCAATCGCTTCCAGAAGTGCATTTTGTTGTAACGGACAACTTTGAAAAACTTCTAAGGTGGACATAGCACAGGGGTCTCGGCTAGATCTTCAACCACATTGTAGTTGGCAGTAGCCCGTGCATTGGGATTGTTGGAAGCCCATTTCAAGACACCTTTCGGGATCTTGGGAAATGGATCCATAGGTATGTGGAGAGGAGTGGAAGATTCAGGAACCTCTTTATCCTTATTCTGCGAATCTGGGGTATAATTTCTTGCCTGCGTTTGTAAAAGAGCATCCGCATTAACCATATTAATGAAAGTTTGATCAATTGAAGCATGGGTGGTGCCCCCATCATTGGAGGTGCCAGAAGTTGATCCCTTCCCTTTGGGAAATGCATCTTTAAGGATGACAAGTTTCTTTTCTTGAAGCAACTTCTAGGCTTCTTCGATTAGAGGGCATTGGTGAGTGAGGTGGTCCTGCTTGCAAAGCTTGCAAGGAAACTTAACCTTCTTCTTTTCTCTATTACCCTCCTTGACATTTTCTTTGTGTTTGGGATTTTGTTGGTTCCCCTCTCCTTTCTTGCCCTTCCTTTTGTTGTTGGGATGCCAAGGGCTCTTTTGATTAGTCTGAACCTGTTGTACAGATTCAGTAGTTGAAGGAGAGGTTGTGACGGGAGTCACTTCTGCAGTCGATTGTTTGATCGATAAGGCATGAACTTGTTTAGTCAATGCTTCGAAAGCTACAGAATCAACTGAACCTACTATGCCGTCAGCATGTGGTCCAGGTTTTGGTCGACCTAGATCGATGTTCGATCGCGGTGCATCAGGTATAATCTCGTAAAGGAGGCCAGACTGAGTGTAAACCAAGTCTAGTTGTTGGGTCCTTAAAATGGCTTCTTCTTCCGATGATACCCCAGACGTAGCTACTTCCTTAGAAACATAAGGAAGGAGGGATTTCAGATACCACTCTAATAATAAATCTAGGGGGATAATGGCCTTAATGAGCCTCTTCCATCTTCGCCACTCCTGAATATGATCAGATAAATGGGTGGCTTTGTTTTGTCTAAAGGTAGACAAAAGATCTGCCCTAGCATCGTACCGAACAGGAAGTTGGAAGTGGTTCAAAAAGACTATAGAGAGATCCTGAAAGTTAAAAAAGGTTGCGGTCGATAACTCAATGTACCATTTGGCTGCAACACTAGTCAAGGTTCTTTGAAAAAGTCTCAACCTAACGGAATCTTCGTTCAACGAGTTCGAAGAACACCAGAGATGAAAAGTGGTAACATGATCACCAGGATCCTCACCAGTTTTACCTTCGAATTTTGGAATGTCCGAAGGTAGCTTAGTGGGAATTGGTGGCCACGTAATGTTATGGCACACTAGATCGTTCGTTAACTTGGAAAGATCTGGCAAATTCATAGTTTCCAGAAATGGTAAATGAGGTCTATAAGATGGCATTTGATAAGCTGGGTCATAAAGGGGGAACCTCCCATAGTTTGACCCATAAAGTACTGGTTAGGGTTTCCCCTAGCCATTTGTTGGTAGGGGTTTCCCCCATCCATCTGCTGGTAGGGGTTTCCCCCTTCCATCTGCTGGTAGGGGTTGCCCCCAACCATCTGTTGTTGTGTGAAAGTGTTGTTGAAATTCCCCCACCCAATTGAAAGTGGGTTGGCACCCTGTGCATTTGTCCACTGTGGCTGGGTATTAGCCCCGCCATGTTTTTGGTTAAAAATATTACCCCCTCCTCCAGAAAACAAAGAAAAGGGGATATTTCCTGCAGGTATATTACTTTGATTCATATTGTAACCTGCAAAGGTGTTAAAACTAGGGGTAGTCGAGGTGGACGACGCAGTCATGGTACTCATGACAGGCATAGTTGTAGAGGGATTTGGCCCAACATTGGGTGTGGAAATCCAAGTACTAGGTATATGGTATGACTGTTGAGTTGCAGGAGGTGGAGTGACATTCACTGCATTATTGGTTCCAAAAGTACGGGTAATGATTGAGGTGGATTTAAAATCTATTGAGCTTGGCATGCCTAACGTACCAGCGTTAAAACTGAAGGACGAAGTTGAAGCAGAAGCTATCTGCGATGAACTCGCTGTAGCAGTGGAAGAAGGATTTACAATCGTTGTATTCATACCCATTGTGGGAGTTTGTGGAACTCTCTGTTCATCTCCTGGGTTAGTCATAATGTGCCTAGGTGTGAAAAGATATGCACTATACTCGGGTTGCTGGAAACCTATAGGGACCAGAAGTGGATCACTAGGTCCAGTAAGAGGATGGTTAAAAGGAGTGTTAAACTCACTAGAAGTAATATCCTCAACCTTGGCAGTATTAAGAACTTGTCTATCCGGGGTTTTGGGTTGTGGTTCACCAGGAACCTCTATTTCATTAGTAAGTTCAAAAAGACCACTGGAGTCTGTCCTCCGTTGTGGTGGTGGTGGTAGTGGCTCCACACTGAGTGGGGGAAGGTTTTGCAACCTCCGAGACCTATGAAGCTGTTGGTCTTCCACAATTATATAAAAATAAAAGTAAGTAAAAACCTAGTGGCGACTAAACTAAGGGGCAAACAGCATACCACTAAAAAATCCTGAGTAATCAAACCAATCAAACAGATAGAAAATACTCTCAGAAGTAAGTATGGGATGATTAGGGCCCAGAACAGACTAACAGAATACTGATGGTCAGTTTCGTGGCGTCCACCGAAGGTCCACTGGGTGCAAGCGCTTGAATCACCAAACTGCTTTCCCGGGATTACTGCTAGAGGGTTACCTTCCACGCCTGTCCGAGGTGAAGTGGGAATAACCGCCCACTCTACCTGTGTAGGATCCTAAAGGTCTGATACTAAGGCTACCATACATACGAAATATCCTGGGGGGACAGTCGTCAGCCTAGTCAAAACGCATGCGTAAGGTAGCAAAGCCCGAAGTCCGAAAGGACCCTCGTACGCGAATCGACTCTAGTTTATGGTCAAAAGGAAGGTGAGGGGATATCCTCAACAATTTGAGTCTCCCATAGCCTCATGTTTAACTCTGGTTTGAGTAGAGCATCCCAGGGTTATTTGATATATATGGGTTTACCTAAATGAAAGTTGTACTACGATTGTCGCGTAATGAATCTAGTTGCGAGCAGTTTAAGGTGATTTAAGCTCGTAACTCTAGCCTAAGATAGTTGATGTCGTGTATACCTAAAAAGAAAATGTTTCTAATTGATTTTATTAAAAATTCTTTTTAAGGCAACTTTTTACTCAACGGGGTAGTGCATTGTGTGGAAATGGTTTGAGAAAGTAAAGTGCAAAAGAAATAACTTTCAAAGCAACAAAAGACTATTTTTCTTTTTCGTTTTCGTTTATGCTCTTTCCAAAATGAAAACTAAGAAAACCATAAACAAATCTCTTTTTTCTTTTCTTTTCAAATTCAAAACAAAGTAAACTACGCTACTTCAAAATGATCATAAGCCTTACTACTTTAAACTACCAAACTCATTTTTTGCTTTTTCTAATATATGTAAAAGAAAAGGAACTCAAAAATGGAAGCAAGTAAGACCTAAAAGATCTATGTAAGTAAGGAAAAGCAACTCTAAGGCTCACAACAATAAACTTGATGTCTTTACAAAGACTTGTCCTACAAAGTTTTTAAAGAGAAAAAACCTTGGGCTTGGAAGACAAAGTGGAAAGAAAAGAAGGATAAGAGACGCTTTAAAATGGAAAGGCAAACTTGAAAGGTTGCTCCAAAGCATCAAGAACCCTACAAAGCACTAAACCAAGAAAATGGTAGGCAAGCGAACCAAAGATGACCTTACAATCACAAAGACTCAAATGGAAGAAAACTAAAAGACTTCAACTTACTTGAAACTAAAACTCATAAAGCAATCAGGAAGTGTCTAGACTCAAAAACTTTTGAAAACACCCTACAGACTCCAACTTGGGGTCAAATCCTAAATCAAAGACAAAGACACCGTCAAAGTATGCTTAGTGTTGCCACAAACAACAAATGTCATAAACAAAGGTTTGTATACCTACAACAAGCAACTAGGGTACGAACATGCAACTATGTTCAACTAGGAACAAGGCACGGTTTCCAAAAAGAGTCACAAGTAAGGAAGACACCTCAAAAAGTACTCAAGCAAGCAAAAGATGACCTAAGGGACTTAGGAGAGGCAAACAAGACTCAACAAAGGCATAAAGACCTCAAGGATCAGTTAAGAAGACAAGGCAAGAGACTGGAAATCAAACCAAACAAATGGAAATCAAATCCCACAAGCAAACATAGACTTACAGAAAAAAACTCTATTGTGCAGTATACAAACCTGCGTACACTGGGAGGTGTACCCTACTGTGCAGTAGGGAAAGTAGCATTTTTCAGCATGTGTACCCTACTGTGCAATAGGTAAAGCAACATTTTTCAGCAGGTGTACGCTACTGTGTGCAAGGGATACCAGCGTTTTTTCCAGAGAAGGCTTGAAACAAGCTCTAAAACGTCAAACTGGGATGAGTCAAGCAATGGAAATAGGCTACAGTAACCTACCAAGCCTCTTATAGGATCAAAAATATAAAAAATTATTGGAAGGAAAGTTAAATGAGTCTCCTAGAACAGAAAACAATCGGTCCCCAGTGGAGTCGCCAGTCTAATGTTTGGGAATTCTACCCTATCGCGAGGAGAGGGACACTACCAACTTCTGGGGTGACAAGTAAACACATTGATCATATCACATTGGATTCTACAAAAGGAAATAGATCAAGGTTCTTGAATGCATACCTTATTAACAAAGTTCGATCCTAGCTTTTGCTTGCTCCTTCAATTGATCCTCTACTTGATCTTTCGTTTGACGAACCTGCAATACAAAGATACATTCCTCAGCGTATCTTGACTGATATAAGAATGATGAAATTGAAATACAATTTAGACATCAAATACAATCAAGCATTTAATCCAAACAAATATGCAATCCATTAGACATTTGATTGGGACGGGAAGGACATTTCAACCTTTATTGTCAAAAGAAAATAATCAGTACAATTATACTTGATCATTCAGAGTGCTTGTGCAACCGGATCCTAGGCTCCTACTCTTGACACTAACTTTGGAATTCCTTCAGCATAACAACCCTTAATGCATAGTTTCTCCTCCTCTCTCTCATATATCCCCCTTGTATTTATGGGACAAGTTAGGCAGTTTGGATCGAGAGGTAGTTTGATTGGGAGGTTGGGGAAGTTGCAAAACCAACTTCAACTAATCCCAATTTGTCAAATTAATATATTTTTGATTACTTTTTAAGGTGTACGCTAGTTTTCTTAAGTGGAGTAGCGTTCAGCATGCAAATTCCCTGCTTTACAACCAGCGTTTGCAAGATTTTTTGAGTTGTACGCTACTCTATTGAAGCAAAGTAGAGTATTTCAAAAGGCAAACGCTACTTTATTGAAGTGGAGTAGAGTATTTCAGTAGGCAAACGCTACTATCATGCTTATAGGGTAGCGTTTTTCCCAAAAAGTAGGTAAAATGAGAGTTTTGTCAGCTGTAGAGGGGTAAGTCTATTCCATTCATCATCTAAGGCAATCATGCTCTTCAATCCCAGCTATCCTTTTGTGTGATCGACAACTAAAGGTGATCACGGACGGAGAAGTGCAGATTTGACCTATAACACCTAGTAAATCGATGGTTTATGGTCAGCTGGAATCTTCATGGTGGGAAATAATTAATGGTGGGAGAAAGATATTCCTAATGGTAATAGGGTAAATTAATAACATTGGGAGCCTGCTTTTTGTTAGGGTTAGGGCCTATAGAGAGGGGTATATTCTCTTTAATTGAAGAAGCACCGATCTTGGGAGACCAGAGTTTTAAGCCCTGGCCTTAAGTTTGTAACATACCCCAATATCCTAGTTAGTAAATTAAGCGAATAATCATAAAAAAATAACTTTTCACATGACTACTTAATTCATACCCAATTATCCGATTTAGTACTTTGTGAATATTTTCAATTCCTTTTCAGAACGATTACTTAAATTTGAAAGTACAAATCCTAGTTCACTAAACAGAGTTCACTTATATTGATGTACTCTTAACTATGAGCTTTAGAATAGGATATAGGGACCTTATGAGATTCTATTTATAGAATAAAACCTCTAATTGAAAAGATCATAAATTTTTAACTAAAGTCTTTTCATTATTCGACAAGTATCATTTGAATTTACTAACTTCATAAGAATTTCCCATGCATCAAATATGAAATGGTTTCTCATAGGGAAGCTTCCACGACATGGAGGATGTCCATAACTTTATAATGCCATTATTTGTATTAAAAATCCAAATTCCACCATCCTTATATCAATCAATGATAATTAGTCAATCATAAAGGATATTCAAGCATTCATAAACCTTAAATTTAAATATTTTCTAGGAACATTACTCACATATGCAAATGCATTTAGTCAACAAATCTATATTTATACCCCATGAATGCTATTAACCTCTTTACTAAATCATCAAGTACTCACTCCATAATTAACTTTGCATAACAAAAGGAAATGTAAAGATAGATGTAGTTAATTTACACAACAACATATAAGAAAAAGTCATATTTACTTGGTTCACCCATACCAGGGCTACATCCACAAAGGAGTATCATAACTTGTATTATTGATTCAAAGAGTGGGTTACATCTTAAAACATCGTTGGTGTAATTTTTACCTTCCACTATATTAAGCCTCTCTTGTAGAGAGTATTTTAAGACATTCATCTCTAAAAATCAAAACTACGACAAGGATATCTATTAACGCAATAGTGGTCTAGGGAGGAATTCACCTAGATACATATAATCTAAACAAGGATTTCATTTAAAGTGTTGGGACCAAACCCTTAATACCCACCTTTCACATGCTCTTCGGATTCATCTCTATCCAACCATAGTATAAGTATTTAACACTAATGGTCCAACCATTACAACAAGAAGTATAATTAAATAGAAACACTCTATCGAATCCCATGAATCCAAGGGTTTGATTTCAGAGCTGATACCTATGTATTTATCTAAACTGTAACTAACATCGAGGTTAGCTTATAAATATAATAACATTTCATCACGGGTCAACTCAAAAGCAATGCATCACATCCTTAGCAGATATTTAGGCTTTGTCCTCTAATTATAAGGATCACGTTTCAGATCTAAATTGGTATAATCAATCTCAAAAAATACATACAATACGTTTTAGCAGAAATTAAAACTCTTAGCTTTGAATATAAAAACCTCATTTCAAATCTAGTGAAAAGTATAAGCATTTAATAGGCATAAAACAACCATGATTCCGTCTAGCATGAAGATCAATAATCTATGCAACTTCATCCAATATAATGAATATGCAGAGAATAACCATGATTCTGATCTAGCATATGAACAGAGAAACTAGCAATTCTAATAACAAACAGGCATAGAACAACCACAATTCCGTTTAGCATGAGGATCAAGGATCTATGCTGGTATACAAATCCTTACAGAGTAATCAGACTATGCTAGTGTAAAAATGTTTGCAGAGTATTCTAAAATCATAAATGCATATAAATAATAGATATTTTAAGGGTTAATCATTTTGTTCCCATAACTGTAAACAATGTAACAGATATCGAAAGGGTTTAGTCATTTTGTGGAGGCACAAATATCAATAAGCAATGTATAATACCCACGATTTCGTGGGAGCTCATACATACATAGAGTTGCATTATATAACAGGGCCATTGATAACGTGGTAGTACAGAGATCAACAGCCACGGGATCATTCGAATACTATTACAACATATAGAGATGGAGGTCACATGGATCAGGCATACAACTAGTCATCGTTTCCCCGGACTGCGCAGTAGGATTACTATGCAACATGTGTAAAAAAACTAACAGCTCCCCCCCTTCACTTTCAGGCAGCATATATATATTATATAGCAAACAACAAAAGGCATAACATAAAACAAAATGAAACAGAAAACAAGGATGGAGAGCCCCTCCTTCCTCGACGCCCCTCCCTTATAAAGAGTCTCCTCCCCCTTACTAGAGTGACACCTGGCCAATCTAACCACTCACACTCAACAAGTGGTAGTCTAAAGGAGATGTATACTCCACTACAGAGACAAAATCCCACTAAATGCTACACCGGTATTACTTAGATACACACTTGTAATTAGAGGAGCGACTCCGCCCTTAAGTATAAGTTAACACACAAAAGCACTTACCATATCATAAGTACAAACCTTTAAACCATATCATAACCAAAATATACACGTCTCATATTATAAGCATGCCGCTCTCTAAGATTAACCATATGTTATATAAATATGATGCCTCTAGATGCTATTAAAAATGCATGGGCCCTCTTGTAGTGTAGGTTCTTATTTTATGATATTTATTAATTTCTAAGAAAAAGATATGTCAAGTAGTATGTTTTCCATATATATATTTAAGTACTCCTATATATACATTTATATATCCTATACATACTTCACTAAGTACAACTATACATATAGGTGATATATATTATATATGTCCTCGTAATAAATATATCATTATACACATATATGAATATATTTATACTTAGTGTATAATATAGTTCATAAGGATACCTGATGAGGTATCTTTCTTATGTCCTATTCCTAGGTTGTTTTTTCAATTCATAACATATTTACTTGGTATTAAATGTCAATCTAGGAACTCAAGGATATCCATGGGGATTCCCATAATGTTAACCATTACGTCTTAGGAATCCGTAGATGTTTTTCGAAAGGTAAGGTGTTTTGGTGTCCTTATAGGGTTAACTTTCAAAATTCTAAGTGACCTTTAACGAACATCTATGTTCATTTCAAATGTTCGTGGTACTTAGGATGACATCAGTCATCAACTCATGGTTTTGTAACCATTTCACTCCTCTCCCCTAGTGGATTCAGTTGCCATCAGTTAGTTGCGTCAGCGTCTTTAGTCTCCTAGGTTTACAATTTACAACTTAGAGAAATAAATCACATAACTTACAAGGGTTGTTGGTGGGGCCTTGGCCTTCAGCTCCTCACCTGAACCCAATACAAATTCATTTATATGACAAAAAAATTGGGGTGTAAAAGAGGATATTACATCCTTCCCCCCTTAAGGACAACATTGTCCTCGGTGTTCACATCTTTCCATTATTTGGACAAATTTCGTCCCTTTGTCTCTTTCTCCATGCTTCATCTTGGTCAATTTTATTCATCATAATTTACCAATATCTTGATCAAAACAAGTTCGCTTTCAACATACATTTATGTATCAACCTCAAGGTATTACAACCTCTTACTGCGAGTAGCCCCTTTGCGACTACAACCTTTGTTATATATATATGTCATATTCATGATAAATATTTTAGTATCCCTCATACATCAAGATTTGTATTTTTTTTTAAATCATCATTTTGTTACCGAGTAGGCACATTCATCATGCCATTTGATCTTAATCAAAGATATACTCAAACCTACACTTATAGTGTGTTCTTCTGGAGTACCTCCAAAATTTTCACTGTTGGTGTCTTTTTCTTTTCTCAAACAGTTTCTATTACTATAAGGCATGTAGTATTTGTAACATGCATGCTCTACCCAACACGTGGACGATACCCATCATTGGCTTTCCATAGCTCTCAGGCATACCTCCTACCGGTGCTATTTAGGGTTTTCATCAAGAAACACATCAAGTGTTAGTAATAAACACCTCAAGTGCTAATAGTACACCAAGTACTACAACAAATCAAGTGATGGACTTATAAATGGAGAAAAGTCTTAGACTTGCTTCCAGCATCAAGCAATCTAATATCTTTTTCTCAACACCACATAGCATCCTGTGCTTCCCTAGTGTTATAATGTTTTCCGAGGTCTTGTGCCATCGAAGTCAAATTTGCAATCATCAATTTGATCCCTTTCAAAGCGGATCTTGCTGTTTTATTTGACTTAAAGAACCAAAGTACCATTTGTTCTTTTTCTTGCTGCTAATTATACATCTTATTCATAGCGATTGTCCTCTTTTTCAAGGCATATCATATTATCACTCCATGATGTAATTACTTAAAAATAATCATTTTATTGAATGTTCTTTTGGTTTGCATACCACTGCACACCAGCAATTATAAGGTGCGTATACATCTCGCTTGACTACCTTGTCAGCATAACACTTCTACTATGTAAAACAATAATCAAATCAATTGATATGTAGTATATGACATTTACCTCATCAACACCATACTCCATCCAAGGGTCTTACCATTATCTGATCAGGTGGCTTGTTAGCAATCACTACTCTTTCTTTGAATGTAAGCTCATTTGCATTATGCCATCCCTAGCACATAACAAGAGAATAATCATTTTAGTCATTTTTTTTTTAAGCAATCATTTTAGTGATGGACTTATAAACAGAGAATAATCATTTTAGTCTTAGACTTTCTTCCAGCATCAAGTAATATAATATCTTTTCCTCAACACCACACAACGTCCTGTGCTTCCCTGGTGTTATAATGTTTTCCCAGGTCTTGTGCCATCGAAGTCAAATTTTCAATCATCAATTCGATCGCTTTCAAAGCGGATCTTGCTGTTTTATTTGACTTAAAGAACCAAAGTACCATTTGTTCTTTTTCTTGCTGCTAATTATTCATCTTCTTCATAGTGATTGTCCTCTTTTTCAAGGCATATCATATTATCAATCCATGATGCAATTACTTAAAAATAATCATTTTATTGAATGTTCTTTTGGTTCGCATACCACTGCACACTAGAAATCATAAGGTGCATATACATCTCGCTCGACTACCTTGTCAGCATAACATTTGTACTATGTAAAACAATAATCAAATCAATTGATATGTAGTATATGAAATTTACCTCGTCAACACCATACTCCATCCAAGGAGTCTGACCATTCTCCGATTAGGTGGCTTGTTAGCAATCACTGACTCTTTCTTTGAATGTAAGGTCATTTGCATTATGTCATCCCTAGCACATAATAGGAGAATAATCATTTTAGTCATCTTTTTTTTAAAGCAATCATGATTGCATTCATCAAATTCTAGTTTGCAGACTGTTTAATGTTGAACCATATCTTATAACCCTCATACTATTTTCTTTTGCATGTGCAAACATTGCATAAATATTCTTGATCTTATGTATCCAAAAATTGATATAACTTTACAAACGCAAACCAATTTCCTTTCTCAGATTTTTGTTTCAGATGATAGTTAAATTTATCTGAGCCTCTTATTACCTGTACTCAAAAGACATTAGCGATGATATCCAACATTACTCATTAGTAAAATACTATCTACTAACGAAATGTAAAATCTTTTGAAATTGTTAACGGGGTGTAAAACAGATTTATGTATACTATAGTGATCAAATAAGATAAAATATATCTACGATGGTTGTTACACAACATTCGCTAATACCTCAAGATCATGTCGTGAAGAAATTAAAGAAGTATTGTCCATCTTCTTAACTTTAACTATCATGATGGGGTGTATTATGACTCAATACAACAATTTTCGATACTCATAAGGGTACATGATTTCCTAAGGTGTTAATCACCTTTAATCATTGTTGAACGTAATCATGGAAGGACATATATTGGAAGCTCTAACCAAACAAAATCAGCACATAGAATTTATTAATCTCTTCTCAGAATTTTATGAGGTATAAAAGCTTATCCTTTCGATAAGTTGCAGCCTTTTCTAAAATTCTAATGGTTGTCTGATTTACCATTCTAATGTTTTCAACTTTTGTCTTCACAAATTTACAAGATGGTTGTGAAACAATTTATGTACATTTATATATCTCCATATTTAAGGAAAGTTTCTAGAAACATTTTATTTCTGGAGTGTATCAAAGAATGATAATCCAACCTCTAATTTTAGTATGTCGACAATATTCATGATATGAAAGCATTATTCCTATGCTTATAGTTTTTAATTCATAAATTTTGTTAGTCAATGTAATATCATGTCTCATCATAATTCTCCATATCTTTTAGATGGAATATATCATTTTCATTGATGTTGACACCATTTGTTAATACTTTAGTCATCATGGTTACTGTCTCAATATATTCATAAATAAGCACATTTCTAACACACTTTTCCCTATTTCAAATATGAAAAGGAAATTATTGTTAACATAATGTCATTGTCTAAAACAATCTACCTCTATATGAGATGTTTTATGATAGCTAACTTTAGCATTTATTTTCTTTTTAATAACCCCGTGTCAATATTCTTTATCCTTCAGAATACATGATCCAACCAAGAGAATGCAACTCTTTTAAGTGCTACATTAAAGTATAACTAGTAAGTATAGATAACAATAGAATCTTGGTGGGGTTTGTTAAACTTCTTTCCCCAAGGTATTAGATCTACTAGACCAAATATCATTTATTGTTATTTGAACTTCTATTGTTATGTTCTTTCTGGAAAGGTAAGATGGTTATAAATTACTATACTACTATCGACTTCTTTCAATCATAATTTATGCAAAGCTGATTGACGATATCAGTTCTAGAATATCTCATCCTATGATGAATTTTGCAAAACAATGTCTATTCGTCATACATACCTTAGCTTAGATGTTAATAGAATTTAGACACCTTAACCTACCAAAATTTTAAAACAATGTTTGCACTCCTAGCAGATTATACTTTGAACCTTAATTTCATTAGTTTAAACATAGTGCTTTAGCAATAAACATAATGCAACTTTACATACTTACACCTTGCAGACTACTTATCAGTTACCTCTTGCCAAATATTTGAAAATGAATTCGTCCTGTTGCGTCTTACCAGTAGAGTCCCTCCATTGGTTTATCCAGCTATTTCATCATGTTGAGCCCAATTAGGCCCGAGTGTTGTAACTTGTGCTGTGATACCATATGTAACATACCCCAATATCCTAGTTAGTAAATTAAGCGAATAATCATAAAAAAAATTAACTTTTCACATGACTACTTAATTCATACCCAATTATCCAAGTTAGTACTTTCTGAATATTCTCAATTCCTTTTCAGAATGATTACTTAAATTGTAAAGTACAAATCCTAGTTCACTTAACAGAGTTCACTTATATTGATGTCCTCTTAACTATGAGCTTTAGAATAGGATATAGGGACCTTATGAGATTCAATTTATAGAATAAAACCTCTAATTGATAAGATCGCAAATTTTTAACTAAAGTCTTTTCGTCATTCGACAAGTATCATTTAAATTTACCAACTTCATAAGAATTTCCCATGCATCAAATATGAAATGGTTTCTCATAGGGAAGCTTCCACGACATGGAGGATCTCCATAAATTTATAATGTTATTCTTTGTATTAAAAATCCAAATTCCGCCATCCTTATATCAATCAATGATAATTAGTCAATCATAAAGGATATTCAAGCATTCATAAACCCTAAATTTAAATCTTTTCTAGGAAAATTACTCACACATGCAAATACATTTAGTCAACAAATCTATATTTATATCCCATGAATGTTATTAACCTCTTTACTAAATCATCAAGTACTCACTCCATAATTAACTTTGCATAACAAAAGGAAACGTAAAGATAGATGCATTTAATTTACACAACAACACATAAGAAAAAGTCATATTTACGTGAGATTGTACCTCTGCTTCGGTCCCAACAATTACACAACACAACACATCCGTCCACCTGTCTCGCCATATTCCTCATCCAAAGAGAATCCTGCATATTTTCCTAAATCCTTCCTGCCAAATTCATTTGCCTAAATTTCCAACAAATTGTCTCATCCAATGAATTGACTCATCTACCAATTGAAATAAAATATAATCTTCCATGGACTTATAAATGATTGTTAACTATAATATAAAAAATGTTTTATATTATTTTATTGCATCCATGCAATATATATATATTGTGTGTGTGTGTGTGCGCGCGCGCTCTATCTCATAGTGAAAGTTCAAAATACAAAGTCTCATGGACATGTGCAATATTTAAAATAGGAGAGAGATATTTTGTGTGTGCTCTCACTACCTCATAGTGAAGGGTCAGAATACAAAGTCTCGTGGTCATGTGTAATATTTAAAATAGAAGAGAGATATGATAAAAATGTGATATTTTGTAACACCAATTGATCTCATTGTTCAAACCTTGTCCAAGTGCTATATTCAAGGTTAGAGGCTACAAAATTTTCCTCTTTGGCTCATGACCATGCAAAGTAATCTAGATCACCACACATGGCTCTAGAAACTATACCTAGTATATAAAGCCTTGGAATGGTGCTTATATGATCTTTATAAGGCTTTGTGTAATGGTTCAAAGCTTTATTCTCGATGTTGGAGCACTATAAGCTTCATTTAGTGTGCATAATCCCTTAGTTTTAGTTTTTGTAAAATGCTCAAAACCACAAGGCTCATCAATTTTGTTAAAAATGTTATAATTCCATTTTTCACTTTTAGGTTAAAGATTTCATTTATAAGACATTTGAGTGACAAGATCCCCTACATGTCTAATAGAGAGAGGAGCGTTATTTAGTGTATGCAACCGCATTTGTTATTCCCAACCCTTAAGAAAGGCTTTGTGAACCACCCCAATGTGAAAAACCTCGAAATGAACATCCACACAACACATGTAAGCCAATGATTCAATTAGCATGGCTTCTGTTATGGTCTTGTATCATGTGCATGGTCCATGACCCATAAAAGCCTTGTTTAGGCCCCAACACATTCTTGTTCTCCTCATATCATGTTCATGGCCATAAAAACCATCATCAATGCATAAAACCTCATAAAACCTCACAATGGAACCCATACGGAACCTAGAGGCCAAATATTTGGTTTGTAGGTAGTTTTAGATCGTGTGTATGTTCGATTAGCCACAAAATAATTTTTTGGGACCTAAAATGTTAATGTTAATCCTTGTCTCAATAACAATCCTTATGGAATGAAAACCATGTAACACCTATCGAATAAAGGAAAACTACCGAGGATGGTTCTTAAGTTAGGTTCCATGATGTAAGGGAAAATCCAAGGTATGAGCCATAACATTTTCTTCTAGAGCTCATGGTCCAATTAGCATGCCTTTCATAGAGAATCTCTATCCTAGAAATTGGATAAAGTACCCATTTTTTATTTTTACAGTGGCCACGAATAGAGAACCTTTGGTCATATATATATAATATATGATTTAAGAATAAACTAACTCTTCTTAGATCTCATAGTCCATGCAGGGTCCCATCAATCACTACATAAAACTTGTCGAAAGACTCTTTAGCACACATTTGATATATGGTCACCATTTTGAAGATTAAAACTATGGATAATTCTTAAGGCCCATTCACTTCAATACAATTTTGAGTGGGATATGGTTACTTTATACAGGAGCATTAGGCCATTTTGCAGATACGACATGAGGAGACCAGAAGTTGCTACAAAAGCCTGCAATTATGAATTTCAATCCTTAGATGTAGACCGTGTTGCCTTGATGTACAAGTTGAAATAGCGGCTACAGATTCTATGAGAACTGTGTATCAAGAAACAATAGGTAAACTGTCACCTTGGAGGGATTCTAAACAATGTGTGATGAATTGAAAGGGACACGAGCGAGCTGTGGAAGATGGGTTAGCTATGAGCTTCCACCCAATAGTCAGGGAATTAGAACGTTGGGTATCCCAACAGGACAAATGTGGAGAGTGAAAACGAAGGGACGTGAGTGTTGAAGCAAGCACATGAGAAGCTGAAGATGTTCACAGTATCCTATAGAAGAATAAATACAATATGAAGAGACGAGAAAGGCATTATTGGAGGAATACCAAAAGGAGGGATTTGGGTAGCACATCGAAGAGTTGGAGAAGTCAAAGCCATGGCCTATGGCCTGGCTTGGTAGTTAGAGGACAAGAGAGCATTCTGGTGATGATAAAAATAAGCTATAATTGTTTGAGTTGGCATTATGTATGCAACAATGTCTGTCTCTTAATGATAGAAACCAGAACAGTTCGAATGGCTCTTTGTATGGAGCATAAGTTTGTAAATAGTTTTCATTAACAACAATAAAGTTTATTTCTTTCTCTGTTATTCGATTTCTGAGTTGAGTTATCTTTGGTGATTTATTTATTTGTTGTTTATTGACAAATTCCATGAGTGAAGCTGTGTGTGGAACCTCTGTGGTGTAGCAGGGGCTGCAAATCCTTTTTGAGTTGAAACTACGTTGAAAATGGTCACTCCATGTTAACTGCGGTGAAATGCTTCCGTTGTGGAACTCTGAGAGCGCATCATTACTATTTTGAGAGGCCATGGTATTGTGAGTGGGAAATGGTGAATTTTATTCAATATGACCGTGATTATCTCGACCATTTGATGGAGTAGTTTTGACCATATGCTAAGACAAAACCAACCGGAGTAGTCTATCACATCATGAAGAGCGCACTACTGTTTTATTTGATACATGGATATATGGACATGGGTATTGTGCATCACTACACAGATATACATTATATATAAAAACAATTTTATACACATTATATATATATATATATATATATATACATATATATATATGAAAAATTTACATTAATGCATCACCTAAAAAGAAATATAATAAGTGTTTTCTTTTATTTTTATGATTATTATTCTTAATATTATAATTTTATAAATGTTTGGTATAAACTTTCAACGATATATACAACATTATGGCAATAGAATTGGCAATGTTTTTACTTTTATGCCAATAGAATTCACAATGTTTTTAATTGGTTTTGTTGGTGTTATAATGTTTTGATCTCCAATAGGCAATATAAATTACATATCAAATGAGTGATGGTTACTATTAGTTCTCTACATGTGCTCTTCTATTATTTTTTCACATTCTTTTAATGTGAGGGTATGATAATTTTTTTATTTATGGTGAGAGCTTCTATGTTTGTGAGAGGACAAGTAAAGCTCAAAATTTTTAATAAGAAACTCACAAATATGAATACCATGGTGGTAGGTTGCAACTCATAAAGATGAATACCTGAGTGGTAGGTCTAGTTCTAATTAGTAGAGGAATTCAATTCAAGTTATCGTCACTACTTCTCTTTCATGTTATCGTAGTCACCTTTGTATGTAAGAATTAATGTTTTTTTTGTGGTTGTTTAGAAACTTGATTGGTTAAATTAAAAATAAAGAAGAATAAAGTTAATGAAATAAAATAATTTTAAGTTTTATTTATCATTTTTTATTTTTAAAATAATAGATATTTTAAGCCATTACTTTTTTTTAAAGTTTGAAATTATATTAAACTAAAACGACTGTAAAGAGATAAGAAGAAACAACAGAGAAGCACTACGTTTCCATATGTCACTGTTTGGATTCTTGTTCCTACTCTGAAAATGCCTATGAAAGAAATCTATGAGCCTTGGAACTAATAGTTTGACTAAATATAGAAAAAGAGACCCCACAGGCTGGGGTTTATGACCATACAAAAAAACATTATAATGGTTGAGCCAAAAACTAAGGTAATCTTGACACCAAAGAAAACCATTCTAAAACTATTCATCATCGGAGATAAAGATAAGGGGAGGGACTGGGTGGACACCGCCTGGAATTTCAGCTTTGGTAGGAGGTTGAGCATCGATTTTACATGTGCTTGGGAAGTGGCGGAAGATCATTTGTAGGGTTGAAGAGCCACTGGGGGAGGATCTATTGAAAGTCTTCTCAGCTAATTCTTTGGTCAAAGCATTCAATTTGGCACTAATTATGCCGTCTACCAAATCTACCACCATTTGGTTATGAGCCAACTACCTCATACCCTCTTCCAGAACATCCAATCGAGTCACCAAGGAAGCATTGTTATCATTATCCTTAAGCTTTCCCTCATCACAGTCATCCATTTCCATACTCAACAGAGCTTTCATGTTCCACAACATGTTCAAAGTGCAGTTGTAACGGGTTTCCCATGTCCTGTTGGAGCCATCATTTTCCACCATTCCCCCTAATTCATCAACCAATAGCTTTGGATCAGGTTGAATCCCTCTACCTCATAGACGATTCTCCAAATGAGAGGTACGCTCTCTTGCTCTCAGCTTCACCTACTACTGAAAAAAACCCTTAGCATTCTCCATGTCCTTTGTGGCCCGAGGCATATGGATCCCTCTATGGGAATCCACAGATTTTTTATGCGTAACCTTACAATGAACCATCGCAAAACTGGAATATCCAATATGCCAAATAGAGAGGTGCTCACCTTGATGGGGATAGGAGAACAAAGGAGCTACAAGAAAATGACGAGACCACGAAAATATCCGCCAAAAAAAGGTTGTTCAATTTGTGCCTGGGATGGTGTCGGCTTTAACTCTCCCACATGAGAAACCACATCAAAATGAAATCACCCACGAGGAGGTGGTTGGTATGAACATTAATCTCCATGAAAAATTGCACGGAGGAAGTGTTTGAGAACTAAAAGCCGGACCAAAAAACCCTCAAGTTCCTGTACGAGTCGAGCGAGTAAACCATAATGACAAGAAGAAAGCGCAAGTTTCTGGAGATTGGGCGAGACACATGCAAGCATGCCTGGTCTGCCCCACCACTTGCTCGGATTACTAGGCATGATCACTTTGCGTGGCTAGAGATCTACCTCACTTGTCGTGGGGATTCAAGTCTTGTTAATTTATTCTCACATAGTATTCTTTGATAAACAACCGAACAATAAGACAAGGCATGGTTGTAGACATCCAAAGGATGGTCCACACCCCAATTAGATAGCTTGTATGCAAGCTTGCTTGCATCCCTTCAGACATGGCGAGGGGTAAGAGCCATGTTTTTGAAGAGATTAGAGGCAAGAGTTTCTAATCTTGTTACTAATGTCTATCGAGGGATTATTTTACTGATTTTGGACCCATTGAGAAGTCTGATGAGAATTTGGCTCATGATCTTGGAATCTCCTTCCACAATGAGCCGATGGCATCCTTCATTATTGGAAATCTTGATTCCCTAAAGTGGCACATACAATTTATTTTTGTTTTTTTATTTTATTTTAGTTCTTATAATTCTTGCATAAATGCAGAGATTCTAACCATTGTGATCCCAAAAAACCCTCCATATCCTGTCAGAAACGAGTTACCTCTACTAGCAACATCAAAGTTGAGCTTTAGAGAGCCTTTGTTAGGCGGTGACCAAACTAAAGGGCTCGCTAGAGGATAGCGTAGCTAGGGGTCCTTATTTGAATTAAAGATTGGAAAAGGCCCCAAGCAGTAAGAATGGAGAAATCTTTAGGTTTTCCATTCTAGTCCTCTAAGGACCTAGAAGACACCAAAACCATTTCTTGAATATATGAATTCCATACTGGGGATGCTAGTAGGTAGTTCTTGTTGAAGATCCTCTTATTTCTTTCTTTCCAAACTTCCTAAAGAAAAAAAGCCAAGAAAAGCTACCAGGTTATATTGATGATGTTATTACATGAGATTTGAGCACACTAGTGGGCTATGTTATCTTTGATACTATCTCGGTTTCTGTCAGTTTGTCTGAAAACACTTTCCCCTTGGTCCCAGAGATGTTGACTGAAGGTGCATAAGTTGATGCGATATTCCATGTCTTCAGCAACATTGAAAAAAAGCGAACATATAAATGGCCCTTCAAATCCACTCTTGACATTGCAATCCCATGTGAGAATATTTTTCCAAGCCACCAACCATAGAAAAATCGATACCTTTGGCCAAATATTTTGAGTCCGAATTTGTTTCCAAATTCCATCCTTTTGTTTTGCATTGAGATTGGCTAATATGGAATAATCCTCTTTGATGCTATATACTCCTCTTCTTTCATGACCCCATCACAAAATGTCCTCTCCCTCATTGAATTCAATTTTTCCAGAGCATAGGTCTCCCCATATTTCCTCCCATTGACTGTCCTGAACAGGGATGGGGAAACATAGGTCTTTCTTTCCATGACCTCCATTGCATGTCATTCACATATGGCTTCCAGAAATGCGATTCTAGGAATTTATTGGCAGAAATGGTAGCATGGTGCAAAGTGCCACAAAAGGTAAGATATTTGAGCTTGGCTTGCTGCTACTAGACGTCATCCTAAAAGAGTGCATTTTGCCCATTTTGAATTTCCCAAAAAGCATGCTCTTGAATCAACTTTCTATTCTACCAAGTTGCATTCCAGATTAACGATCCTGGGATGGAATACTACAAGTGAATGAGGTCATGTTGGGTGGTATTTCTTGCATACTTGATTTTCCATATTTTTTCCCAAAGATAATTAAGGGTGGTGATCCACCTCCACCACAATTTAGCCAACATAGTTTTGTTTTCAATCTTTGAGTCTTTGATGCCAAGGCCTCCTAGCAATTTAGGATTAAAATTTTTATCCCAAGCAATCAAGGCCCACTTCTTTCTTTTATCTTTCAAACCACCCCAAAGAAAATCTCATTGGAGGGAGCGTGTTTCGTTGAGGAATTTTTTAGGGAAAACAAAACTAGAATAGGGGTAGGAACACATGCTCCAGAGCACTAAATTGAGGAGGATTAGATGGCTTGTGACATTGATGGATATGAAGGCCCAATTTGACAAGCATCGTTCCATTTTTATCTAGGAGATCTGAACAAGCTCTATGACTAATGGACGAGGAGATGAGAGGGGATACCAAATATTTGTAGGGTAGGGAACTTCTCTAGAAGCTGGAGAGTTTGGAAATTTTGAGTTAGAGGTTGATAGGGTTGTTGAAAAAGAAGATTTTAGACTTTTCATTGTTCAAAGAGAGACCTAACGCTTCCGGGAAGATATTGAGTAGGTATTTAAGGTTTCTCGCCTGACACGTGGAAGCAGCCGCCAAAAGCAAAGTGTCATCTACAAATTGGATATGGGAGGCCAAGTTGTCATATCGGCAGGGTGTAAACCTGAAGGAATCTTGTCTCTTACTACTTCCTTCAAAGTTCATCCTACACCTTCAACCATGATAATTAAAAGAAAGGGATATAGGGTGTCCCCTTGGTGGATGCCTCTAGAGGGGGAAAAGATGGGGGATGGAGAAGCCCTGACCAGAATGGAGAGAAAATCATATGAGGATAGAGCCATAATCCAGTGCACCCACTAAGGGAAAAATCCAAAATCCTGGAGGGTGCACTCCACGAAGCACCAAGAGATCTTGTCAAAGGATTTGGAAAGGTCTCATTTGATGAGCATACAAGCCTTTTTGGTGGACTTGAGGGTATGGATGGTTTCATGATAATTTAGGATGCCATCCAAAATCTACCCCCCTTCCACAGAGCTTGATTGTTCTTCCAAAAGCAAGTTAGGAAAGATGGGCTTAAGGCTGTTAACAATAAATTTAGTGATATTTTTTTAAATAAGATTGCACATTGAAATAGGTCGAAACTTGCCAGGATGCATGGGAATATCTTCCTTTGGAATCAGGGTGAGAAAGGTTGCATTGAGGCCTAAGATAACTTCCAATCTTGATAGTGATTCCTCAACAACTTCCCAATCATCTTGCTACACTATCTTCTAGTAGAGATGGTAGAAGTCAGTCATAAATCCATCAGGTCTCAGGGCCTTTTTGAGCAGCATGCCCATGAATATCTCTTCCACTTTCTCCAGGGTGATTTGCCTCACAATAATTTCATTATGTTCTTCATAAATCAAAGCAAGAATGTTTCTGAGAATTGTGTCCATGGCCTGATCCTAGTCAATGTTATTCTCAGAGAGGATATTGCGATAGTAAGTGACCAGCTCTTATGTTAGGTCATCATGCTTACACAATTTTTTTCCCTGGTATGTTTGAAGGAATTCAATGTGATTGTGAGCTCTGTGATAGAGCAATGAGTCATGGAAGAATTTAGAGTTTTTTTCCACTTCTTTAAGCCATCTTATTCTGGATTTTTGTCTCGATAAAGTCTCCTATTGATCAATTATTTTATTGATAGAATCTTGGAGTTGTCTTTCCTTTTAGAGAAGACTATATGTGTACCCCTGAGCGATGGCTTCCTACTACAAAGTGTCCATTTCATCTTCTAAATGTTTCATGGCTTCAAAGATGTTGCCAAATATTCCTTATTCTAGATTTTAAGTTTTCCTTTAACATATTTGAGCCTCTATTGGAGCTAATACATATTTGATCCCTGAGATGAAGGAGCTTCTTCCCACCATTAGGAAATGGTTCCCAAAAAGTCAGGGTGATCCAACCAGCACTTCTCAAACATGAAGGATATGTTTCGAGCATAGTTGATGGAATCAAACTTGAGGCTGATTGGCTAATGATCCAAAAAAACCCTAGGGAGAATAAGAGAATCCAGGGTGATACAGGATCTTATCATACTGGAAGAAACTAAGAATCTGTCAAGTCTAGAAGCAATTTGATGAGACCCACCCCTTTTTATATTCCAAGTGCGAATTCCATTTTGGGGTTTGATGTCAACCAGATTAAGAGAGGCTATGAGGTGGAAAAATATTTGCTTTCCACATCAAGACGGGTTATTCCTCCTTACTTTTCTAGTGATGAAGACATCATACTGAAGTCACCTTGAAGGATCTAGGACTAGTTACACGAGAGCTCTTGAATGCAAGAATGTGAAGATAATAATATATACTTGGCGGTAGGGGGGGTTTAAAGCAATTACTTTCACTTCTATAGGTGAGGAAGATATTTCGCAATTCCATGAACATTCCATTTTATAATTGGAATTTACTACTTTTACATTGTGATCAAAAGCACTTGCCATACTTTTCCAACATTTTCCCACTTGGTAATCACTTTGAACATGTGTGAAATTCAATCATGTCTCTACATGTTGAGGCCTCAACCAACCCCCCAAGTTGATTAGCTTAGGGTTCGCACTTCTATTTTTTCCAAACAACTTCTCAAGAAAATCTTATTCCAATAAGCTTTATTGTTTTTTAACTTGATAGTGATGTAATATTAATTACAATTACTTTGAATAAAATAATAATACAACCATATTTGATCAAATCCATGGTGATGGACTCAAATTTCATAAAAATATATTATATATCAAAATAAGAAAGTTCAAAATGTAAGAGCACTACAATAAGTAACTATAAAAGATTACAATACTTAATTAAATATAAATATTAATCTATGACATAAATATAAGAAACATAGAAATCAAATCAAGTGAAATTTAATATTCTTAATATTAAATTGTATATGCAAATCATGAACTCTCAATGAATGTTCTATTCATAAACAATATCCATTTCGCAATAATCACTTATAACATAAGGTTGATATAGATAATAGTAAATATGACAATACAAATAGTTATAACATAAGGTTGATATAAATAATTGTAAATATGATAATAGTTATAACAATTTAATAAAATTATTAAAATTAAACCAAGTTGAAAATGAGTTGGTTTATACAATTTTCTTGGATCATCACACTTTTAATAACGTTGGGAAACATAATAAGTACTCATAGTATCTCTATCTAGTATTTTGAATAACCTTGGGAAACATAATAAGTACTCATAATATCTCTATCTAGTATTAAAATATAGGATAATCTTTAAGATTTTCCCATCCATTCCATGCATCGCTAAATGTCATTGTCTCATGATCACATGTCAAAATTAGTCGAATCACATATTTAAATAGTTATGATTTGTATTGAAGTAACATGGAATTTTATACAACATAATTTTTTAATCAATTGTTCTTCTCTTCGCAATGACTTGTAGCACTTTACACTTGGTTGTAGTATTATGCAACAAACTATAGAGTGTTTTACATCAAGCTATATAATTGTACAAAAAATGTAGTGTTCTACAATATCACTCGTACAGTTAACATTAGTGCTAAACAACCAAATATGCTTAGGCAACATGTTAGTTATCGTCCTAGATTATTTAGGAAAAAGAGAGAGTTAGACTTACATTATCACTTTCCAATCTTATCTTATTATCAATTTTTCATATCATTAGGAAATATGTTGTTGAAAGGGAAAATGTTCAAAGGGTAAATTAGTCATAAAAAATGTCCAGAATGGAAGCATTAATAGGGATGAAAAGAAAAGTCTTAGAGCACGAAATTTTCTTTTAGATTTTATAGAAATTTATGGGGCCTTTAAATATAGGTTAATTATAGGGAATATTTTCCCATGAATGCTAAGATAAGGTGGTCATTTTAAGGTTTGAAATGTTGAGGAAGAATCTTAGTCTCTAAGCCATGGTTCGATGATAAATCTAGGATGTTGAGCCAAAATAATTATCTATAGAGTTTTAGAGCCATGTGTGGAGCCCCAAGGGCACCACATATATTCAATTTAATATAGGAATATTTAGCATCCAAGTGGGATATGATACCCACTCCAAGGTTTGGAACATAAGGGAAGGATATCATACACCACCCCATGGTCAAGGGTCAAAATACAAAGTCTCATAGGCTATGTATAATGCTCGAGGGCATCACATAGGCATACATATGGAATATCTGAAGTACAAGAGAGATATGGTGGAAATGTGAGATTTTGTAACACCAGTTAAGGTTGTCATGGTTTAGACATAGTCCAAGTACTTTCTAGAGGCCATAAAATTAACTTCTTGGTCTCATGGGCCATGGATAGGGCTCATGGGGCATGGATAGTAACCTAGATCACCACACAAGGCCCCAAAATATATACACAATGAATAAAACCTTGGAATGGTGCCCATATGATATTTATAAGGCTTTTATAGTGGTTCAAAGCCTCATTATTGATGCTTGAAAACTATAATATTCATCCAGTGTGCATAATTCCCAAGGTTTAGTTCTCATAAAATGCTCAAATCCACAAGGCCTGCCAATTTTGCTAAAAATGTTATAATTCCATCCATATCCCACTTCTAAGCTAGAGATTCCATTTATAGGACATGTCAGTGACATAGAGCCCTCTGTATCTCTATCAGAGATAGATAATTAGCCTATTTTAGTGTATATACAATTTTGTTTTTTATTAATAAACCTTAATAAATGCTTTGTAAATCACCCTATTGTGAAAAACTTCAACATGAGCAACCACACAATACATGTAAGCTAATGATTCACTTAGCATGGTTTATGTTGTGGTTTTGTATCATGTGCATGGTCCATGAACCATAAAATCCTTTTTTAGGCCTAGTACATTCTTTTTATCATCATACCATGTCTATGGCCCTAAGAACCATCATCAATGCATACAAATTCAAGATGACACCAATATGACACTCAGGGGAAAAATATTTGGTTTATAGGTCCCTTGTATTAGTTTTAGATCATGTGCATGATTGATTAGACATAAAATCACCTTTTAGGACCTAACATGTTAGTGTCAATCCTTGTATGATGTTTAGGGCCCCGATAACCATCCTTGATGCAATGAAAACCATGTGAAACCTATAGATAAAGGAAAATTTCCGAGAGAGGTTCTTGAGGCACATCACATGGTATGGCGCCAAATCCAAGCTCTAGGATAGATAACATTTTTTTCTAGATCTCATTGTCCATGCAAAGGGTCAAAAACCATTGGCATTCCTTCCATAGGGAATCTCTAGCCTACAAATTGGATATAGTATCTATTTTGATTTTTTAATAGAAGAGATGGTTCTCAATGCATATGACCCTGAACAAGTACATGGTCCATGAATAAGGAACCTTTGGTCTAAAAGTGGGATATGGTAGCCATATTGAGGTTTGTAACATTAAGGATGCTTCCTCTATCCTAGGATATAATCCATATCTAACTTCAAAGTAATTCTCTATAGATCTCATGGTCCATTTATGGTCCCTTAAACCACCACATAAAACTTATGTAGCGACTATTTAGCATACGTTTGATATGTGGTCACCAATTTGAGAATTAAAACACTATAGATGGTTCTTAAGGCCATTCAATAGTATTCTAAATGGGATATGGTTACTATTTTGAGGCTTAAAACACTATGGATGGTTCCAAAAACCTATTTCATGGTTTGATCCCAAAAACCAAGGTCTTGGACCATAGCATTTATCTTTAGGGCTCATGATCCATCTATAGGGCCTTGTGGCGCCATATAGGCAATGCATTTATGCACAATATATGCACTCACATACACAAACAATGAACTAACACATAAATGATGCATGTAGGTGAGTCTCTCACTTTTGTCTGTGTCGGTGCATCATTTATGTATATGTGTAGATCTAAGGTATGTTGCTTATGTTTTGTGTGTCATTTAAGTGCAATGAACTTTTTATTCATATTTATTATCTAGATAATAGAAAACAATATTAATTACACTCATAAGTGTTAGAATAACACCAACAGGCATTATTCAGTCCATTTTTTATCCAGTCATCATCATCATTTTTAAGTGTAGGATTTTACTTTGGATTTATACTCCTCATCGTTTTTAAGTGTAGGTTTTTACTTTGGATTTATATTTTGCATGCATTCAGTGGAGAAGAGTGTAAAAGGTCTTTGGGGTATGAGTTTACCGACCACATAACACAAATCAAGTGTCTTCGGGCAGACCACATAACAAAAATTAAGTAGTTGTGCTAGTCATGAAATTGTTTATGGTGTCTGTGTGTATATAAGTGAAATGAAATGTGCATCTAATTTAACAATTTGATCTAGTCAAGTAGCACAACCTAAATGGACAAGTTAAATAAGCAACAAATCTATACCTTCTTTGTAAAAGATAATTTAAAATAAATTACAACCTATTTTTTTAATATTATAGTATACTATTTTTTTTAATCTAAAAACTAGAATAACTATCCATATCAAATATATAATTTGAAAACTTTTTTAGAATTCCTTTCATTCTTTAGTTGTTATCCGATACTAAAATCATTATAAAATATGTTATTATTCGAGAGAATCTGATCTACCCTTTTTATCACTTTTAGGATATATTTAATTTTAAGGACTCGAACTTGGGTTTTTTATCACTTTTAGGATATATATAATTGTAAGGACTCGAACTTGGGCTAGTGATGAAAAACTCTTAGTCATTTGCCACTTGACTAAAACAAAACTATATTTAACTATAAGACCATTAGCAATATGGCGAAACAGAAACTATCTTGAAATATAACACCATTGCCAATATGGAGAAACAGAAAATGAAAATGATGTGCGATAATTTCATTATTAAGAAAAAACGAACTGGAGTAGTCTTAGCACATCATGAAGAGCGCACTACTGTTTTATTTGATACATGGATATATTGATATATGGATATATGGATGTGGGTATTGTGGAGCACTACATAGATATACATTATATATATAGAAAGTACTTAGCTAAACTTCTAAAACTTGTGCTACTCGTACTGGAGATAACAGTCAACGAGTTGAACTCGGGCACTGACGACGTTGCTGCAAATGTCGTATATGCGATCGGAAGCGTTAGAAACACAGGAGGTGCAATCAGACTCAGAGATTGACTCCTTACAGGTGGCGTGGCCATAGGTAGTGGGTGCGCCTCCGCCTCCTGCACTCGACATCTTGTAGTCGTAACTATTGTAAGCAGTGTTTTGCTTCAAATCTTGGAGCACGTCTCGAAGATTATTCTAGAATTGGCTGCCCCGTGGGATCTTCTTCGTGTTACACTTCGCAGACACGAACTTTGTATCCACGGCTTCTGCAGCACCGGCCATGACCACAATGACCAGTGCCACCAACAATATTGCAAGAGAGCTACAAATATGAAACTTGGACGACATGGCTGCTAAAAATGAAATAGAATCTCTTGCCTTCCACAAAACTGAAAACAACAGACGTTATTGTTGCTTATCAGTGTGCAGGGCGGATCCTACATATAGCGCTAGAGGCTAGGAAAATTTGACTCCTTAGGTTTTATGATGCATGGATTGTCCTATGAAATGGAAACCTATCCCAAATTACTGTCATTGCAAATGGAAACCTATCCCCAATTGAAACCTATCCCTAATGGAAACCTATCCCTAAAGAAAATGTAGCCCAATAAGGTTTATTCATTGCAATTTACTACTCTATTCCTTGTTAGCCTCATTACTATTCCCATCTCTATTTTGTTGCAAGAGAAAAAGTCATGAATGATGTTTTCAGTATTGAAAATTCAACTACAACATGTTGTCTCATTTTAATGATTGTAGGTTCCACCAAATAGGTACTTGTCGGATCTATATTCCTCAAGTGAGGAAGATAGACTAGAAGAGGTTGAAAGCGAGACGTCTATTACAAGATCTAACAAGTCAAGATCAACTAGAGGTGAAAAGGTAAGGAGAAAATTTCATAGATGCATGGAAATTTTTCTTTTTGAAGGAGGATCATGTGATTATGATAATGAGAGAATATGTGACACTGAGTTGCTCCTAAGGTATAGACATTTTGTCAAACGATGGCTACCCAAGGAGTTACCCCAAGTGGACACAGATTTCTTCCTCAATGGGAGGATTTATCGCATTGCTCCATCGTCATTACATGGATTGGGGATATTTTCCATTGATGGCATAAAGGTCAAATATGGAACTGAAATTGAATTAATGGAGTATGTCAGACCATGATACAAATACAATGACTGGTTGTTGTTGGTTCGATATATGCGAAGTATGCAGACATATGAAGTGGCAGCAAATTATTGTCAACTACTAGACAACAATCTGAACAAAGGAGCTACTATGTATATTGATGGAAGGCCAAAAGCTTCCAGAAATATAGTAGGGTTTATAAATAGTACACGACTAGGGACAACACATAAGCTACCAATTGCATATTTTAGGGGCCTCAAGGAAATCGTGTATTCATATGTGCAACAAAATCAATAGTTGCAGGTGAAGAGTTGTTGATCAATTACGGTTTGAATCAAATAGATGCAGGGGTTGCTATTATGGGGGTAATTTTCTTATACAGCATTTAACTCAACCTTTGATCGATGACTTATTACTTTTCTCTTGCAATAAATTTATTTATATGTCATGCTTTTTATAATATACACATGGTTGATTATATGTCATGATTTTCATTAATCACATTTAAGAGACATTGTTAAATATGTAATTTTCATTTTTAATATGCCTTAATTCTTATATTGTGGCAGGGTGATCGTGTCCATATGCCACAAGATGATCGTGGAAAGTCACCAATGGTGACGCATGAGGTAAATGCTAGTTTAATAGTACCTAATAGCATCAATGACATAGTAACCACAATTCATGATTATATTATAGTTGTTAACATTTGACCTTTTTTATGCTTATGAGCTCAATATTTCAAGATGATATCATTCTTATTGTATTGTGGCAGGGGGCCGATACTCATAGCACACCTACAACTTCTGGATAGGTAAACGCGACTGTCATATTAACAATAAAGTTTTTCTTCATTAATCACGTTTATTATACATGTTTCAATTTTTACTGTTCGATATGAATATGTCTTGCTTCTTGTATTGTGGTAGGGTGACTGTGGGAAGTCGCCAATGCTGTCGCATCAGGTAAATGACAGCGTAATAGTACCTAAACACGATTAACATACTTATTTTTGTTATTATATGCATTTTAAATTTTTTACGTGATTTTTTGTAACGATAAAAATAAATTAACTACTTTTATTGATTGAAATTCGTAGAGCACACCACATCAGGATGATGAGGTGGTCGCTGAGGAAGATATATTTTATTCAACCAACCCAATGGAAACTATGAAGAAGGCTTTGAAAAAGTGCAATCAAGACCTTCTTAGACTTATTGTAATCAGACCCAAGTCTGAAGAAATAAAATCAAAAATTGATGACTTGAGGCAAAAAATAGAACAATACGGGGTAAGTGTTATCTTTGAAATATTTTACGAACTATGACATATATTCATTTATGTTATTTTAGTTCTCTTTTTTTGATATGATCTAATCAATTGAAGTTTTCTTTTTGTAGGAATTTTTGGAGATAACACTCGTGCATCAAGTACAGGTTGCAGAGGTCGGTATTTGTAGTAGTGATGGTTCAACACATCGCCAATCTATCGTACCAACAAGGCTATTTGACTCTCATGAACAGCAATGCACTTTAGATGCTATGACCTCACTGAATGTTGGAGATCAACAAGTCCCTTCAACCAACACTACTTCACAGGATGTCAGAGAGGACAGTAGCATCGAATGTGAAAGTTGCTATCCTCTCACAGTACGTGTGGTTAGCAGGGGATCATTTCCCATTATCTTCTTGGTGGACCAAGAATGTGTTCCAATCAAGATACCGAGGATTGCAGGTATTATTTAATTTATTAGGTGTTTTTTTCATGTAATTCAAAGCCACATACCTCAAATTAGTTTTAATTAATTATCATTTTTTTTTGCAAGAAATAATGTTTTTTATAAGAACCTGCATGAGAAGGCGTTGGATATTTTTGGGCCCACCATTCATACACGGTGGAATGCCCAAAATGAAAAATTGAAAGATGATTTGATGGACCACATGGTCAGCTTGTTTGGTGATACCTTCAACAAAAATGTGCCACCTCAACTGCTGGCGTCAATTTGAAATATGTTAGGGAAAATTATAGGGACAATTTGCAAATTAACATAAGTATGAGCGTCCTCTGATGGTTCCAGAGAAGGAGTGGAAGGATCCCATGGATGATGCAAAGGAAAAGGCATTGAGAAAACAAGGAAAGACGCGGCCAATCGGTTCAAGAAGGTATGACACATATCAATGATTTTCAATGAACAATGTTCAATTTTTTGTAACTTTTAAATATATTTAAGTTGCGATATCTAACATATTTGCAACCTTTCATAGGCTCCCCGACACCTCTAAAGCGACAAAGGAAAGAGTAGAAAAACATGGGTAGCACAAACTGGGCCAGGGTGGATATAAGAAACTAAGGGCACGAATTGTAAGAATGAAATGATCATTATTTGTAGCCAAATTTTTTTTGAATGTAGCGAACAATTAATTGATTTATCACAAGCACTTTTCATGGTGTTATGCATTGTAGGGAAATGCTTTTCAAGAGGCGGCCATTGAAGAAGACTTGAGGCTCGGCTTCAAGTATGGTTTTTAACATGTGCCAGAACGTCGAAAAAGCTTGGGGCAAACCCCAATTTCCTCATTGATGCATGCAGAGGTAAATAAAATCAATAAGGCCATCATTATAATGTACTTGTGTAATCTATTCATTAATTATTACATTGAAAAAAAATGTTTTTTTTTTTTTTTTTTTTTTTTTTTTTAAGGGTGAGAGCAACAAAAGCAGCAAGGGTAGCGGTACCGAACTGGTACCATGCGATGGTGGGGAGTTTCCTAGACATTCAAGTATGTATGCTATCAAACATAAGTATTTAATAGGATTTCAAATACATAATTGATGACATGTACTAATTAATATTCTTCTGTGAATGCCAGAGCATGTACCTGCTCATGCTCAACCGGGAGAGGAACAAATGGAAGAACTAATGAACACTCTAGTTGTCTCATCTAGTCAGCCAACAGGTAAAGATCATTATAATGATATTGGAAATAATGAAATACATATCTCAATAATAACTGCGCATTTAGATCTATATAACTCTATTGGTTTTTGCAGATGATGCCCCACTCCATCTACCTCCACGCCCTGCTAATCAACGTACCAAAAGTATGGTACATGAGGGCATGCCCACAAAATAAACAGAAAGAGAGGGCACAACAACTACAATGGGTCAACACAACGAAGATGAATTCCCCGTCTTCGAATTTCTGGAAAAAAAATAATAATAAAAAAATGTAGTTGTAAACATTTAAGATTTGTATTTGATTGAGTAAAGGCATGAAATATTTACAGTTTTGTTACAAGTTTCTTGATCTAGTCAGTGTATAGTCATACTTTAGAATTGAGGTTTCACATGTGGATGTTGTTTCTCAGTTCATATTTCTGAATATGTCTGACATCTTTCGAGGACTATGGTTATCCTCAAGGGACTGGCCACCCCTTCCTAAGTTAACTTGAGGAAGATGAGATGACGATATCGTTTATAATTGGTTTAGATCTAATATATCCATGTTATTGTTATTTCAACATTGTTGTCTTTCATTAACACCTTAACTCTGATATATATTGCTATTATTATTACTGTTTTTGTTTTCAGTACTTTAATGATTATTGTAACGCTCTGTTTGAGTGTACTATGCTGATTAGAACAATTAATATACCTATATTTGTGCTTTTTGAAATTTATATGCAAAATGTTTGTTCACTTTGTTGCATAGCTTATTTTTGAATACGTGTGACATCTTCTGAGGACTATGGTTATTCTCAAGGGGATACCCACCCCTTGCTGAGTTAACCTAAGGAAGATGAGATGACCACATGAGCTTCCTTATCCAGGGATGATGATTATGAGCTTCCACTCTTTGCATGAGACACATGAGACGTATGACCACATACAGTTGAGAAGGCCGGGTAACCTACCCTGACGTTGACTTGATGTGCATGAGCCTAGTATGACGTTGTGTTGCCTTGTTATGTTACGTTGACTTGCATGTTTACTTCTATGTGATGTTTAGCCTTGTGGTGACTCATGATTGACCCTTGCATGGTAACGTTGAGCTATAAAACCCTTAAATTTTTACGTCCAGCTTGTTGATGACTAGCGTGACCCCTTAGGATTGTTGTCGACCCTTTTGTTGACCTTAAGAGACCTCCTTAGGTGCCATCCACCAAAGTGCTACCTTATATGAATTTGTTGGAGTACTTTGTTGTCATTTTTTATTGTGAGTTGGTCCTACTAGTGTGTTGCTACTGTGTTTGATTTGTGTAGGTTGGATGATCTATTTTAGGGTCTTTTCCAATTCTGGGTTCTCTTCTTTCACAGGTATGTTGTTCTAGTTGAGTATCATGCAAGTAACCTAACTCTAAGAGGTTGAAGTTCATTTAGAAGAATTTTTTTCTGAGGATAAGGGAGTTCTTCCCTAACATCTGATGTTGAGTTTTGTTACAAGTTTCTTGATCTAGTCGGTGCATGGTCATATTTTAGAATTGAGGTTTCACATGTGTATGTTATTGCTTAGTTCATATTTTTTAATATGTGTGACATCTTTCGAGGAATATGGTTATACTCAAGGGACTAGCCACCCCTTCCTGAGTTAACCTAAGGAAGATGAGATGCCCATATCGTTTATAATTGGTTTAGATCTAATATACTTATGTTATTGTTATTTCAGCATTTTTGTCTTTCATTAACAACTTAGATATGATATATATTGCTATTGTTATTACTGTTTTTGTTTTCAGTACTTTAATGGTTTTTGCAACTCTATGTTTGATAGTACTGTACTGATTAGAAAAATTAATATAACTATGTTTGTGATTTTTGAAATTAATATGTGAAATGTTTGTTCACTTTGTTACATAGCTTATTTTTGAATGTGTGACATCTTCCTAGGACTATGGTTATCCTCAAGGGGCTGGCCACCTCTTGCTGAGTTAACCTGAGGAAGATGAGATGACCACATGAGATTTCTTATCCAGGGATGATGATTATGAGCTTCCACTCTTTTCATGAGACACATGAGACGTATGACCACATACAGTTGAGAAGGCCGGGTGTTAGGAACTTGTGTCAACCCTTCTCTTTAATTTGTTAGTATATTATTGTTGGACGGATATGCTTTGTAAGTCGTCCCGTAGTATTTGTTAATCCATATTTTATATTAGCCCATAGTATTGACCCATAGTATTGGACGCATATGCTTTGTAAGTCATCCCGTAGTATTATTTGTCCCATGGTTTTGACTCATAGTATTGGGCATAGACTTAGTATATAAGTGTGTGTTGAGGTCATTGAAGGCACCGTGAAGTTAATTGTATTGAGCTTGCTCAAATGAGGTTGCCCCCTTGAAGTGGCCTGTGATCAATATAAAAGTGATTATGAGTTCTATTATTTCTGATATCTTGTGTATTTGCATTAATTAATTATCGCAGGTTCATCACATCTTGTATCAGAGCACTTTCTTGGGCTCATTGGGTGGAATTTCTGCCAAATTTGTTTTTCGCATCTGTTGCAAGTTCGGATCTGTGAATAATCTCTATCCGCTTAACTGTGGGAAGTACTTGGGCATAATCCCTAAAAATCATTGTGAGGAGTACCACAAGAACCCCAAAGTAGCTGGCCCATTGAGAGGACCTGCCAGCGAAAAGGGCAATGACCCCTACCCGATTGACTAGTTCCCACCCATGAGGTAAACCAAGAGCTGTCGTTTGTGGCAAAGCGGTTATTAGTTTTACCTGAGCCGTGGAGTGAGGGGTACTGCCCCAATACGCAAGCTGTTAGACGGCATTGGTGGCAGAGTGAATCCCCTGAACCGATAGGAAGCCGCACATACCTGGGGTCCATATCTATTTTCAGTTGAACTGTTGCCGATCACTTCTGCTCCAGATCCAGCCATTTCAAATCTATTCTGAAAGTCGTTCCAGATGCATTCGCCATTTCAGATCCATCCGTTTTCGATCCCTTCTACACCGTTGCAGATCCATCTGTTACGGATCCCTTCCATGCCGCTATTGTCGATCCATTTCTGAACAAAAAAAAAAGAGTATAAAATTCTATTTTTCGGCCATATCTCCCTTCTTTCAACACTGTTTTCCTTGAAATTTCACTGACATCCCTACAATCCCATTCTGCATATTCCATTCCTGAAGACCCTATCCCAAATTCCACTTCCCAAGACCAGAAATCCCACATTTGTCTATTTTTAGGGTTTGCCATAACTCCTTCAATTTTCACCCAATCACCTTCAAATTTTACCACAGAGTTCCTTTCCTAATTCTTCTTTTGTGTCACTCTCTGCCAAATTTTTCCATTCCTTCACCCCGCTTCTGAAATCCCCATTTTTTGCTTCCCTATCCATTAGAAAGTGTCCAAAACCTAGTCACACTCCAATTACCCCTCCGAGTTTTTTCCAAATCCAAATTTCCCTTTACTAAATAAGATTTTGTTTGTGTTTTTCTATCCATTCCCCCCTCCATAAAAAAAAAAACTCCTGGTTATGGTTGTCACCCGCACAGGAGAAAAAACCATGGAGGAAGCACTTGCAAACCAAACTCCAAGATCTGGATGAAAAATTTATCATCCTCCATCTTTAGCATTCAGCCGTGAACAATAACCAACAGCCAGAATCTTTTGCAGCCACCGGGTTCTCTTCTTCCAACAATTTTCGTGGGTCGAAGCTTGATTTTCCTCGCTTCAATGGTATTGATCTGACTGGATGGATATACCAAGTAGAACAATATTTCAGTCTACATAATACTTTTGATGTACAGAAAGTTCCACTTGCATCCTTTCATTTGGAACAGGAAGCCCTTCAATGGTACCGTTGGTACATCAAATCTCATCTCGAGCCAAATTGGACAAATTTTTGCAAACTCATTTTGCCACGATTTGGTCCTAGTGCTTTTGATGACTTCACAGGAGCACTCACTAAACTGCACCAAACTAGCACAATGAGAGAGTATCGGATGGAATTTGAGAAACTAGCGAATCACACAGAAGGATTGTCTGATGAATTCTACAGGAGTTGTTTTATCAGTGGTCTCAAGGATGCAATCTGCTCAGAGGTCAAAATGTTCTGTCCCAACACAATGATGGAAGTCCTAGGGTTGGCTAGGCTGGCCGAGGACAAGATCGCAGCTCAACAATGCTCCAAACCCACCTTTGTTCCGTTCAGAAATATGGGTTTCCAACGACCTCCCATCACGCCTGCTCCTCAACCAACTCCTATCAAGCATTTGTCTGAAACAAAGATGCAGGCACACCGAGAAAAAGGGCTTTGCTATAATTGTGATGAGAAATTCACTCGGGGACATAGATGTGTTCAACAAAAGCTCTATCTCTTGGATGTGGATTCTCCACCTGCCTCAGAACTTGATGAAGAAGCTGCAGATACAGTAGATGATCAGGTCGACATTCAACACCCACTTGTTGACACCCATCTCAGGACGACCCACCCAAGATCTCTCTCCATGCTGTAACCGGCATCACCACCCCACAAACAATCCAAGTCAGGGGATACTTCAAGAAGCTCCCTCTTACCATACTCATTGATTCTGGTAGAACTCATAACTTCATTGACCCTCGGATTTCCAAACAGGCTGATTGTTTTGTCCATCCTTGCTCAGACTTTGAAGTCATGGTTGCCAATGGGGGCACCTTACCTTGCAAGGGGAAGTGTCACAATGTGCGTATCTCTATGGAAGATTATAACTTGCCCTCTAACATGTTTTCCTTGTCTTTAGGTGGATGTGATGTGGTTTTGGGCATTCAATGGTTACGCACACTTGGCCCCATCTTATGGGATTTTGCGGAACTTTGGATGTAGTTTTCAGTCAATGGAGCACAACACAAATTAATGGGCTTACAACCAGGGTCTCTTCGCATCATCAGTTCACATCGCCTGGAAAAAATCCTTAAGAAGAATTCACATGGTGTCATCGCTCAACTCCATTCCATTCAGATGCACCCATCAATGGTCTCCACTACTTCCTTGGATAGATATGCAGGTGTCTTTGTTGAACCAATGAGCTTGCCGCCTGCAAGAGACCTTTCTGGTCAGAATTTAGCCGCATGTATCTCTCAGCAATAACTGATGGCTATTTTGCATACAGTACAAAAGTGGCAGCCATACCTATTAGGGAATTATTTCTACATCAAGACTGATCTCTAGAGTCTGGAAAATTTTCTGGAACAATGGGTCTCCTCCCCAACACACCTGAAATGGGTTATCCCTATGCGATCACTTACAAGAAGGGTAAGGACAATATGGTGGCAGATGCTCCTTCTCACATAATTGATGACCCAGTTTCTCTTACAGCGCTTTCTCTACTTGTTCCAAATTGGTTGCAATATGTTCAACAGGGCTATCTCTTCTATGAACTCCATGATTCTTCATCAGCAGGGCACTCTGGGTTCTTCAAAATGTATGACGGGGAACAATGTAACTTCTTTTGGAAGGGACTAAAAATGACAATTCAACAGATGGTGACTGACTGTGATACTTTCCAGGTCAACAAGGGTGAAACAACACTTTTTTCGGGACTACTCAAACCCTTGCCCATCCCTACACAGATTTGGCCAACTATTTCTATGGATTTCTTAGAAGCGCTCTAGTGGTACAATACCAGATCTACAAGGACACCATATGAAGCAGTCTATGGATAGACACCGCCAGTTCTTCTTCCATACACCCTTAGCAACTCCCTAGTTCAGGAAATTGACTCGGTTCTTCGAAACCGCGATCAGATTCTTCTCATTCTGTAGGACAATCTTCACATGGCCAGAATTCGACTGCAACAACAAGCGGATCAGCACTATTCTGAGTGCACTTTTCACATAGCTAATATGGTTCTTCTTCGTCTACAGCATTCCAAGCAATCCTCCCTGAAAATCCAAAGGCATCAGTGGCACGAAATGCAACCCGAGGATGCTACCGGGGAACCACTCCTTCATATTCTGCATCAATTTCCCCAGCCAAAGCTTTGAGGACAAATCTTTTTCTAAGGGAGAGGGGATGTTAGGAACCTGTGTCAACCCTTCTCTTTACTTTGTTAGTATATTGTTGTTGGATGCATATTCTTTGTAAGTCGTCCCGTAGTATTTGTTGATCCATAGTTTATATTAGCCCATAGTATTGACCCATAGTATTGGACGCATATGCTTTGTAAGTCGTCTCGTAGTATTATATGCCCCATAGTTTTGACTGATAGTATTGGGCATAGACTTAGTATATAAGTGTGTGTTGAGGTCATTGAAGGCACCGTGAAGTTAATTGTATTGAGCTTGCTCAAAGGAGGTTGCCCCCTCGAAGTGGCCTATGATCAATATAAAAGTGATTATGAGTTCTATTATTTCTGATATCTCGTGTATCTACATTAATGAATTATTGCAGGTTCATCACACTGGGTAACCTATCCTGACGTTGACTTGATGTGCATGAGCCTAGTATGACATCGTGTTGCCTTGTTATGTTACGTTGACTTGCATGTTTCCTTGTATGTGATGTTTAGCCTTATGGTGACTCGTAATTGACCCTTTCATGGTAACGTTGAGCTATACAACCCTTAAATGTTGATGTCCATCTTGTTGATGACTAGCATGACCCCTTAGGATTGTTGTCCACCCTTACATTGACCTTAAGATCCCTCATTAGGTGCTATCCACCATAGTGCTACCTTATATGACTTTTTTGGAGTACTTTGATGTTTTTTTATTGTGTGTTGGTCATACTACTGTGCTGCTACTGTTTTTGATTTGTAAGGGTTGGATGATCTATTTTAGGGTCTTTTCCAGTTATGGGTTCTCTCCTTTTAGAGGTATGGTGGTCTAGTTGAGTCTCATGCAAGTAACCTAATGCTAAGAGGTTGAATTCTGAGGATAAGGGAGGTCTTCCCCAACATCTGATGTTGAGTGTATAATTGGTTTAGATCTGATATATATTGCTACTGTTATTACTGTTATTGTTTTTAGTTCTTTAATGGTTACTATAACTCATTGTTTTGGGGACATGCTGGACTTGAAGGATATTGAGGTATGGTTTTTCTTTTCCACAATAATTACAAAATTTTATTGTACTGTAGTGTTGGGCATGGCCCAAGTTGGCACAATTTTGAAGAAGTACAGTTTTGGCAAGTTGTGCAGTTCAGACTGCGAAGCTCAAATGACACAGTTTTGTTGATAGCACGGCCCGAGGGTGCGAAGTCAGAGATGCGCAGCAAGCAATGGGAAGTCGAGGAACGACACAGTCATGCTGATGCGTAGTGCTAGTGCAACAACTATTTTGGGTAAAGAGTATAAGGGAAGGTCGAGTTGTTGAAAGTGACCAGTTTTGGATAAGCGACTGTAGGATTCCCGTTAGTTGGGTAAGGAGCAGAGTGGAGATAAAGGAAAGTGACCTATCATTCAGAGTGGTGGAAAACCGTTAGAGGCTAAGCCACGTGTAGACGGAGACAGCAAGGCTAAAGGGGCGGAAAGCGACAGGCCACGATGTGGTTGTAACCATTTTTATGATGACTGCGGCTGTTAGAAGGGTGTGTGAGCCATGAGTGGCCCAACAAGGCGGCTTGAAGCGAGTGGAGCAAGCTGTCAATGACGACAGGCACAGTGGTGGGTAACTGCACCAATTTTGGGAAGCCATAGGGTTTTTGGCCCACTTACATTGTAACAGACGTGATGTAAGGGCACGATTTATATAAAGGGGCACTTTTGTATGGGAAAGGGTTAGATGTAGATTGAGATTATTGCTTAATATTGATCTCTATTGAGAGGATTTTGTAAAGAGGATCTGTAGTTGTGTGCGTAGAGAACTGCTGAGAGAGAAGAGAGTCTGCAGCTAAGTGCGTAGACTGGAACTGTTGAACCCTTCCCATTGATAATATAACAACAGTTCCTGTGGATGTAGCTCCCATCCTGGGGGTGAACCAAGTTAAATCCTTGTGTTATGTTATTGAATATTTGTTTGCATCTATGTATTTGATTTTGATGAATGGTTAAGTTCTTACTTGTGAGTAAATGTATCTTCACTTTGTATGTATTTGCCATAAGGATAAATGATGGGAATAATATGTTAAGTGTTGTATGCATAATATGTTGAATGTGCAAGTATTTTTTAGTAGGATGAATGCATAAATTGATCAGGTAAACACTTAAGCCAACAAAGTCTGTGTATTGTGATTCCCTGAAGCATAGCACCGGAAGTGCATTGTTACTTCGTAGTTCATCATATTGTATAAGTTTTCAAGGTTTACAACATAAGATGCTTGTGAATGCATAAAATTACGCCAAGTAAAATCTATCGAAGTTATGTAAGTGTTGAAAAGGAAGCGCAGACTCCTGTTGCACTGTCCTATTGTTAAGAAACCATTTCGACCACACGGCCCATGTGTGCGCGGCAGTGTAGTGTCAGCTGTGAAGTGAGACTTCGTGTCATCCCCCATTCCGTTGAAGCGCGCATCACCCGGTTGTGGAAACATGTTTCTGCAACCTCCCCATAACTTTGCCTCGGGTGAGACCTCTGTCTTCTCGCAGACTGTTTCCAAAAGGGCTGGTGAAAAGGTGTTTTGTTGGTTCCCTTAACCGCGCAGAACCTGGGTCTATCTTGGAAACTTAAAGAACATATCTAGAGCCAACAAATGGTTCCATTGTCATGCTTGAACTAGTGATGAGCACCAAAAATTGGAATCCCGAGAAAACATAAATATGGAACTGGGGGGACAAGACAGAAAGGGAGTATTCCAGAAAGGAGAATAGACATCTGCATCTCTCTGACATAGAGTGGTTGCAGAGATACCTATGGGCGAACATTTACAAAATTTTCTTCCCATATCTTGGAAATGAGTTGCACGAGTGGTTATCAATACCCGCAGAGCTGAATAATTGTTTCCAAGAAGGAATACCTACTGAGTGGACCCCATAGCTCACTCAGAGACTTAAAGCACTAGATAGCCCACTCGCGCAAGCAGTCGACTTCTGGCTTGACAGTATATTACAAGGATTCTTTATAGAGTTCGTTGTGGACACCCTGAATTCCTACACCGCAGCAAAAGAATAATTCTTCAAAGGATTCAGAGGTAAGTATCTGAACAATTGAGTTTATATATCAAAATTCTTTTATCTAAAAAAGGAGTATTAAGAATGCAATAAGATTCATAGTTGTTTTGAGTCTGTAATGGTCGATAATACTTGCAGTGATAAAGAAGAAGATATTCATATATTAAGAAGTGGTAAAATATATAAGCTTAGTATAGAAAAGAACCTTAAGGAACATGAACTCCGCGTAGGAACTGAGTTCCAAGTTGAGACTGATAGCCAGACAACACCTCCATCAGCTACTCGATTAGCCTATTACTCTACAGAATCCACCAGTTCAGAACCCTCCAGTTGTCAATACTGCTAATCCTCAGAACGTCAGTACTAGTAACACCGCAGGAGTGAGTACTCAGAACATTCTGCGCAGTAGTATCCCTAACACCACATAGAATACTGTGCCACCAAGAAGGAGAATGACTGACGATATTAAACTACCGATATTCCAAGGAACGGGTCTAGAAGACCCTGAGCAACATTGATTTCTCTGTGAAGCCGTGTGGAATGTAAAGCAAGTCTAGGGTGATGCTGTTAAGCAGGCACAACTCATCACTACACTCAGGGATAGAGCCTTGAACTGGTTTATGAAGTATTATGTTGGACAAAATAGAAATCTAGTGGATATCAAGGCTTCCCTCTTAATAGAATTCAAGAAATCAAAGTTTGAATCCCAATGTATTACAGAACTAAAAAAGTTTAAACATAAAATGACTAAGTCAGTATGGGAATTTGACCAGAAGTTCAAAACATTGTTAGATCAGGTCAGTTTTGACATTGCACCGCAACATCACCAAGAGTGGTTCATCGCCGCTTAGTTTCCACATATTAGACTACCACTGATGCAATAGAAAGTTGCTTCACAAGCAGAATCTCTGGAGATCACGATGAAACTAGAAGCTTCACTGATAGGAGAAACTAGCCAAGGCATGGTCTAGATCCAGAATCAGTTAGCAACGCTAACGCTACAACTACAAGACTTTAAAAAAGGGAAAGAAACCAACGAAGAAGTCTGGTGTACAAGATGCACGGTTGAGGGATACCCGAAGGAGCGTTGTCCCCTATTTCAAGAGTACCTTGACAGTGGAGCACCGAATCCACTGAATCAGTAGCACGAGCCATGGTGTGAGATTTGTCGAACTAGAGGACATCGGCCTGAGGATTGTTATTTAATCCGGAAATATGTGAGAACAACCAAGAATTTCTACTGTAATTTCTGTAAATTAGTTGGCCATGATGATTCCAACTGTAGGGCATATGAGCTAATGATAGAAAGGAAGCACAATGTTTACAAAGTTCAAGAAGAAACACCACAGCACAATGATAATGTGCAGTATGATCAAGGAGCATATAGAAGCCGTGGTGGATTTCGAGGAAGAGGAAGAAACATTGACCCAGGAAGAGGAAGAGGTCAGATGATCCGTTATAACTGCGCTCAGCTTGGTCACCTATCTAGAGATTGTACCAATCCTTGCACTACATGTAGATACTGTAAGTATTTTGACCATGTCATTGAGGCATGCCCAATATTACAAGAAAAGATGCAAGAAAGGATAATAGAAGCATCAAACCCGAACGTTCATATGATCGCATCATAGAAAAGAGATCCAAACATCAATGCTGTGACGTGAAGCGGCACTATGACGGGAAGAGATAAAGAACCAGAAGCTTCGAATTCTGAGAATTTTCAAGCTAAGAAAACACCTACTGAAGGGATATGGATAAGAAAAGATACTAGGAAAGCACCTACTTTCAATCTCGAAAGAAACAAAGAAGTCTTCACAAAAGCAAGGGAGATCTTCAAACAATCAGCACCTGTGACACCAAGAATCCTATTGCGAATTGAATCAACACATATGATAAAACATGTACCGCAGCAAAAACAGGGACTTCTATTGCGCAGTTCCTACAGAGCTGTATGAAGCTACTAAAGAGCGAAGATGCCTTAGTGGAAATGCAAAATTTACTAAATCACTATGAATAACACAGTTGCACAAATAATGTTCAGAGCACAGTTCACCACATCAAAATTCATAAGAGAACAAGTTGAGAAATGAGACTAAGTGCACATATTGGAGACTATGAGATGGATGAGATCATCCTTGAATTGGGATCAGAAGTAAATGTCTTGACTAAGCATACATGGGAACAGATGGGGAAACCAAGGTTATCATGGTCACCCATACAGTTTATATTAGCGAACCATCATAAGTTCATACCTTTTGGAAGGCTAGCGAATGTTCTTGTGGACATTGATGGAGTAAGCAGTTCAGTATACTTCGAGGTTATTGAGATCATCGACGACAGTAACCCATATCTAGCATTACTAGGGCTAGACTGGGCGATGGATAACCTCGCGATCATCGACTTGAAGAAAAAATAGATGATATTTGAAGGGGCGGATATCAGGGTTATAGCGCCCTTAGACCCTTTACAAGGAATGAGATACACTAAGCCAATCAGAGAAGAATGTAGAGCTCATGATCTAGATCGCATCTACAAGATGATTGCGAATCAGGATGACTACATCAATCCTACAACTGACGGAACACTTAGTTGATGATGTGACAGCTCTTGCGTATTAGACTCCGATGCAGGACTGGAGAACTAGCAAAGCAGAATGCATAAAGTATCTGCAAGAAGATGTGCACAGATCACAAGATCAATACACTGGATTGGAATAGAGGTAATTCCAATCCCCACTTATCATGGCTTAACTAATGTTTATACATTTTGCAAGAGTATATTGTATCAGTTTTAGTTGAACATCAGATACCAACATTGGACATAGCACTGCGTGCTACACCTGCCAGATGGTGGGTCACGCATAAGGAGACTTTGACCACATGGGAATATTGCAAGCACATGATTCAAATCAGATTCGTAGAGAAATCTGCGCTGACAATATAAAAGTATAATGGACAAACTAATCCAAGGGATCACATAGAAATCTGTTCAAAAGCATGGATAACCAGACCATAAACAAAATGGGTTCATCTGTTTTTGCACAAATTAGAGCAGATTCCAAACAACTGGTATACAGACGCAGAGCTTCGCAGAGAAACAATGGATTGGTCTATCATGACTACGAACTTCCATAAAAATTTCAGTTTTGAAGATGAGTGTATAAGCATAAATGAAGCTCTACAGATTATTAAAGAAAGGATACTCAAAGAAGAATGCCCAAGTACAAATGAGGCATTAGAGGCCATCAAAGCCAAGATATTTGAAGACGTAAAGGTACCCGTGAACCTACCACCAGAATGGGAAAGAATGATATAATATGCCCTTGAATGTTATAACCTCGCTGAAGACGAAGAAGAAGAGGAGAGCGATGAGGAGGATCCACGCAATGTCAATATACCTGAGTCAGAAGCAGAACGTGAAGTAGAGGGGCCTCCACTAGAAATTCCAGATATGAGCGGCCCTATCAAAACCAGAAAAGTTAACATTGGCACAAGTGAAGAGACAAAGTTCGCATCTATTGGGGATTACTGGGATGATGAAATGGTCGTGTAGATAGCCGACCTTTTACATGAGTATCAAGATCTGTTTCCAACAAAGTTCTCAGAAATGAAAGGCATTTTGGGAGTCTTGGGAGTCATGAAGATACCTCTCAATCCAGGCGCGAAGCCCATCAAGCAAAGGCCTTATAGACTAAATCCCAGATACAAAGAAAGAGTGAAGGCTGAATTTGATAAGATGCTTGATGCAGGGATCATTGTGCTAGAGGAAGAATCCGAATGGATAAGCCCTATGGTTATCTGGGACAAGAAGACAAAAGGAGAAAGAAGAATCTGTGTAGATATGAGGAAGTTGAATGATGCTTCAGTACATGACCCATTTCCTACTCCATTTACAGATGAAGTATTAGATAATGTTGGAGGAAACGAGGCTTATTTTTTCAATGATGGATTTTCTGGTTACCATTAGATCAAGATTAATGAAGTAAACAGACATAAGACAACATTTTCTACTGAATGGGCCTCATATCAGTATATAGTTATGCCATTTGTTTTGAAGAATGCACCTGCTATATTTTCCAGAGTTGATGTGGCTGCATTCAAGGAATTTATCCATAAGTTCTTAGAAGTCTATTCTGATGATTGGACTATCTTTGGTTTATTGAAGAACCATTATGAGAACCTTAGAATGATGTTAGCTAAGTGTAGGAAACATCTAATCTCCTTGAATTTGAATAAATGTATTTTCTATGTACCCTATGGAATTCTACTAGGACACATTATATGTAAGCAAGGTTTAATGGTTGATCCTGCGAAGATCGCAGTTATTGTGAATCTACCACCACCAAACTCAGTAAAACAACTTCACACAACACTTGGACATATAGGATATTACACAAAATTCATCAAGGTTTATGCGTAGATAACTGTGCCAATGGAGAAACTTCTGAAGAAAGAAGCGTAGTTCATTTGGAATGCAGACTGCAAGAAAGGATTGGACACATTAAAAGAGAAAATGGTAACTGTGTCAATCCTTGTTTTTCCAGATTGGAATAAACCATTTCATGTACATGTGGATGCTTCATCTATAGCGTTGGGCATTGTGCTCGCTCAACCAGGTGAAGGGGGCATTGATCACCCTATTGCATTTTCAAGCAGAAAGATATCTTCAGCTGAAAAGAACTACACAACCACAGAAAGAGAGGGTTTAGCTATGGTTTACGCATTGCAGAAATTCAGACACTATTTGTTGGATGCAGACTTCTCCATGTACACTGACCATTCAACTTTGAAGTACCTGGTCAATAAGCCGGTGTTAGGGGGGAGAATATGCAGATGGATCCTACTCTTTCAAGAGTGTGACTTTGAAATCATTGTTAAACCAGGAAGACTGAACCTAGGACCCGACCATCTCTCAAGGATTGAGTCAGGCGAAGAACCCACTAATCTCGAAGACAATTTGCTTGATGCATGGTTATTTTCCATATAGATCATAGATGATTATTACAAAGACATTCTCAAATTCTTGACTACAGGGTTGGAATCCATAGAACTTATTACGCAGCAGAAGAAATAGCTGGTAGTCAAAGCAGCAGACTTCACCATCATCACAGGATAGTTATACAAGTTGGGACCGGATGAAATGTTGCGCAGATGCGTGTTAGAGCATGAGAAGCCATTTATATTGGCTGAGGCACATTCAGGTGTGTCTGGAGGTCACTACGCAGGAAGAGATACTGCGTAGAAGATATTAAGAGTAGGGCTATGGTGGCCAACACTACACAAAGAGTCAAAGAAACATTGCCAAAGTTGTGATGTTTTCCAAAGGACTAGAAAGCCATCGCAAAGAGACGAAATGCCATTAAAACCGCAGTTGACACCACAAGCATTTGAAAAATGGGAAATTGATTTTGTGGGACCTATTAACCCACTTGGAAACAAGACTGATGCGAGATACATTATAAATGCGGCTGATTATCTCACTAGATGGGAAGAAGCTAAACCAGTGAAGGAATGTAGTGCAGTTACTACCGCGCAGTTCATCTTTGAGAAAATACTTACCAGATTTGGATGCCCAAAAATATTAATGAGTGACCAAGGAACTCACTTCCTGAATAGAAGCATTGAAGTGCTGACTGAAGAATTTCAGATATATCATCAAAGGAGTACATCGTACCATCCACAATCCAATGGAACTGTCGAAGCATTTAACAAAGTGCTGGAGAATGCGCTGACCAAAATATTCAACACAAACAGAGATGATTGGGATCTATGCATTCCAGCTGTACTATGGGCATATAGAACAACTTGTAAGAAAATAACAGGCCATACACCTTTTAGGCTGGTCTATGGACAGGAAGCTGTGATACCTATGGAGTACATTGTACCAAGCTTAAGAATTGTTGCATTTACAGACATGGAAGATGAAGAGACAATGTAAGAAAGGTTTCTACACTTGGTTGGATTGGAGGAGAATCGATTCATTGTAAGATTTCACTAGCAAGTGCAGAAGGATGGAGAAAAATCATGGCATGATCGCCATATCAAGCAAAAAATATTCTACATAGGAGACCTTGTCCTCCTTTATGATAGCAAGTTCATGAAATTTCGAGGAAAGTTTAACATGCATTGGCTTGGACCATATACTATTATGCATGTTACTAACAGTGGCACAGTTCAGTTAGCCACATTAGTTGGAGAAAATCTACCCATTAGCTGGAGAAAATCTACCTATTTTAATCAATGGATGTAGAAAAAAACCCTACAGGAATAGTCCTACTTCGTAGAACAATCAGTGAAATGAATCTGTGCACAAAAAAAAAAAGAAAAAAAAGTAGAAGCACGAAGTTGCAAAGTTCAAAATGCAGCCGCGCAGATCAAATGGAACAAGACAATAGTGAATTACCAGAAGATGCGATGCGAAGCATGGGTTGAAAGTGCAACTACGAATTTAAAATGGGAGAAGCACACATGCACAAAAGAACCACGCAAGAATCTTTTTTCAGAACCGCGAGCGCATCACGACGGAAAAAGATAACCGTCACAATTGTCGGCCGGTTAGTGAGCTGTTATCCAAAATGGCGGCATCGAAAAAATCACGCATTAAAAGAAAATATGGCCATTTGAGCATAATAAATATGGAAGTGACCGAGATCTCACTGAGATCCGGCCAACAGACCTGGTAGTTAATGACTCACTTAATTGATTTAACAGCCTGGAGGCACCGGTACCGATCATCATTTAAAGAAACATCACCGGTTTAGAGATAATCATTGGTGGAAAATATCGAGATCTGAGAGGAGATATGACCGAAGGACGAGACATTGAATGGCCCAATGTTAGGAACCTATGTCAACCCTTCTCTTTACTATGTTAGTATATTGTTGTCGGATGCATATGCTTTGTAAGTCGTCCCGTAGTATTTGTTGATCTGTAGTTTATATTAGCCCATAGTATTGACCCATAGTATTGGATGCATATGCTTGGTAAGTCGTCCCGTAGTATTATATGTCCCATGGTTTTGACTCATAGTATTGGGCATAGACTTAGTATATAAGTGTGTGTTGAGGTCATTGAAGGCACCGTGAAGTTAATTGTATTGAGATTGCTCAAAGGAGGTTGCCCCCTCGAAGTGGCCCGTGATCAATATAAAAGTGATTCTGAGTTCTGTTATTTCTGATATCTCGTGTATTTTCATTAATTAATTATTGCAAGTTCTTCACATCTGGTATCAGAGCAGTTTCTTGGCCTCGTTGGGTGGAATTTCTGCCAAATTTTTTTTCGCATCTGTTGCAGCTTCGGATTTGGGAATAATCCCTATCCTCTTAACTGTGGGAAGTACTTGGGCATAATCCCTAAAAATTATTGTAAGGAGTACCATAGGAACCCCAAAGTAGCTAGCCCATTGAGAGGACCTGCCAGCGAAAAGGGCAATGACCCCTACCTGATTGACTAGTTCCCAACCGTGAGGTAAACCAAGAGCTGTTGTTTGTGGCAAAGCGGTTATAAGTTTTACCTGAGCCGTGGAGTGAGGGGTACTGCCCCAATACGCAAGCCGTCAGACAGCATTGGTGGCCGAGTGAAACACCTGAACTGTTAGGAATCCGTACATACCTGGGGTCCATATCTATTTTCAGTTGAACTGTTGCCGATCACTTCCGCTCCAGATCCAGCCGTTTCAGATCTATTCTGAAAGTCGTTCTATATCCAGTCGCCATTTCAGATCTAGCCATTTTCAATCCCTTCTGCACCGTTGCAGATCCATCTGTTGTGGATCCCTTTTGCGCAGCTGTTGCCAATCCATTTCTGAAAAAAAATAAAATAAAAAAAATCTCCCGATCAATTTTTTCTCCATATCTCCCTTGTTTTCACTTTGTTTCCGTTGAAATTTTTGGGGAACCCCTATCATTCCATTCTGCATCTTTCATTACTGAGGACCCTATCCCCAATTCCCCTTCGCAAAGCCCGAAATCCAACATTTGTCTATTTTTAGGGTTTGCCATAACTTCCTCAGATTTCACCCAATCACCTTCAAATTTTACCACAGAGTTCCTTTCTGAATTCTGTTTCTTTGTCTCTCTCTGCCAAATTTTCTCATTCTCTCACCCCGCTTCTGAAATCCCCCTTTTTGCTTTCTTGTCCTTTCGACAGTGTCCAAAATCTAGTCAAACCCCAATTACCCATCAGATTGTTTCCCCAATCCAAAATTTTCCTTTACTAAATCAGCTTCTGTTTGTGTTTTTCTACCCATTCCACCAAAAAAAAAAAAACCCTGGTTATGGTTGTCACTCGTGCAGGAGCACACACCATGGAGGAAGCACTTGCAGCCATCCAAACCAAACTCCAAGATCTGGATGAAAAATTTCTCAGCCTCCATCTTCAATATTCAGCCATGAACAATACCAGACAGCCATAATATTTTGCAGCCACCGGGTTCTCTTCTTTTAGCAATTTTCGTGGGCCGAAGCTTGATTTTCCTCGCTTCAATGGTACTGATTTGACTGGATGGATATATCGAGCAGAACAATATTTCAGTCTTCATAATACTTCTGATGCCCAGAAAGTTCCACTTGCATCCTTTCATTTGGAACAGGAATCCCTTCAATGGTACCGTTGGTACATCAAAGCTCATCCCGAGCCAAACTGGACAGATTTTTTCCAACTCATTTTGCCACGATTTGGTCCTAGGGCTTTTGATGATTTCACAAGAGCACTCACTAAAATTCACCAAATTGGCACAGTGAGAGAGTATCAGGCAAAATTTGAGAAATTGGCCAATCACACAGAAGGATTGTCTGATGAATTCTACAGGAGTTGTTTTATCAGTGGTCTCAAGGATGAAATCCGCTCAGAGGTCAAAATTTTTTGTCCCAACACAATGATGGAAGTCCTAGGGTTGGCTAAGCTGGCCGAGGACAAAATCGCAGCTCAACAATGCTCCAAACCCACCTTTGTTCCATTCAGAAATATGGGTTCCCAACGACCTCCCATCATGCCTTCTCCTCAACCAACTCCTATCAAGCATTTGTCTGAAATAAAAATGCAGACACGCCGAGAAAAATGGATTTGCTATAATTGTGATGAGAAATTCACTCGGGGACATAGATGTGTTCAACAAAATCTCTATCTCTTGGATGTGGATTCTCCGCCTGCCTTAGAACTTGGTGAAGAAGCTACATATACAGTAGATGATCAAGTCGACATTCAACACCTTCCTGTTGACACCCTATCTCACGACGACCCACCCGAGATCTCTCTCCATGCTGTAACCGGCGTCACCACCCCACAAACAATGCGAGTCAGGGGATACTTCAAGAAGCTCCCTCTTACCATACTCATTGATTCTGGTAGCACTCATAACTTTATTGATCCTCGGATTGCCAAATAGGCTGATTGTTTTGTCCATCCTTGCTCCAACTTTGAAGTCATGGTTGCCAATGGAGGCACCTTACCTTGCAAGGGGAAGTGTCACAATGTGCGTATCTCTATGGAATATTATAACCTGCGCTCTCACATGTTTGTCTTGTCCTTAGGCGGATGTGATGTGGTTTTGGGCGTTCAATGGTTACGCACACTTGGCCCCATCTTATGGGATTTTGCTGAACTTTGGATACAGTTTTCAGTCAATGGGGCACAACAAAAATTTATGGGCTTACAACCAGGGTCTCTCTGCATCATCAGTTCACATCGCCTAGAAAAAATACTTAAGAAGAATTCACATGGTGTCATCGCTTAGCTCCATTCCATTCAGATGCACCCATCAACAGTCTCCACTACTTCCTTGGATAGATATGCAGGTGTCTTTGCTGAACCAATGAGCGTGTTTCCTTCAAGAGACCTTTTCGGTAAGAATTTAGCCACATCTACCTCTCAGCAGGAATTGATGGCTATTTTGCATGCAGTACAGAAGTGGCAGCCATACCTATTAGGGAATTATTTCTGCATCAAGACTGATCTCTAGAGTCTGGAAAATGTTTTGGAACAATGGGTCTCCTCCCCAACACACCTGAAATGGGTTATCCAACTCATGGGTTATCCCTATGTGATCACTTACAAGAAGGGTAAGGACAATATGGTGGAAGATGCTCCTTCTCACACAATTGATGACCCAGTTTCTCTTACAGCTCTTTCTCTTCTTGTTCCAAATTGGTTGCAATATGTTCAACAGGGCTCTCTCTTCTATGAAGTCCATGCTTCTTCATCAACAGGGCACTCTGGGTTTTGCAAAATGTATGACCGGGAACAATGTAACTTCTTTTAGTAGGGACTAAAAATGGCAATTCGACAGATGGTGGCTGGCGATGATACTTTCCAAGTCAACAAGGGTGAAACAACACTCCTTTCGGGATTGCTCAAACCCTTGCCCATCCCTACATAGCTTTGGCCAACTCTTTCTATGGATTTCCTAGCAGCGCTCTGGTGGTACAATACCACATCTCAAAGGACACCATATGAAGTAGTCTATGGAAAAACACCGCCTGTTCTTCTTCCATACACCCTTAGCAGCTCCCCAATTCAGGAAATTGACTCGGTTCTTCGAAACCGCGATCAGATTCTTCTCATTCTGCAGGACAATCTTCACATGGCCAGAATTCGCCTAAAACAACAAGCTGATCAGCACCGTTCAGAGCGCATTTTCCACGCAGTTGACAGGGTTCTTCTTCATCTACAACCTTCCAAGCAATCCTCCTTGACGCTCCAAAGGCGTTAGTGGCCCGAAATGCAACCCACGGATGCTACCGGGGAACCACTCCTTCAGATTCTGCAGCAATTTCTCCAACCAAAGCTTTGAGGAAAATGTCAACCCTTCTCTTTACTATGTTAGTATATTGTTGTTGGACGCATATGCTTTGTAAGTCGTCCCGTAGTATTTGTTGATCCGTAGTTTATATTAGCCCATAGTATTGACCCATAGTATTGGACGCATATGCTTTGTAAGTCGTCCCGTAGTATTATATGTCCCATGGTTTTGACTCATAGTATTGGACATAGACTTAGTATATAAGTGTGTGTTGAGGTCATTGAAGGCACCGTGAAGTTAATTGTATTGAGCTTGCTTAAAGGAGGTTTCCCCCTCGAAGTGGCCCGTGATCAATATAAAAGTGAGTCTGAGTTCTGTTATTTCTGATATCTCGTGTATTTGCATAAATTAATTATTGTAGGTTCTTCACACCCAATAACGGCTCATCGGCGCATTCCAGGCTAGCAGCATCTATAAATACTCATCAGCTAAGCACTTTTGAATTTTATCATGAGTTTCTACCTTGTCTGTGTATGAGTCCAAATATTGAACAATCAAAAAGCCGAGCATTCTGCAAGTGAATGAGAGAACCAGTCACCATTGACGAAGTGTTAAAAATATTCGAGCAGTCGGGGTTGAAGGGAGTGATGTCGGCGCCTGCCCAGAAACCTGCAGTGGAGAAAGACACCTCATCTCAGAGCTCTGCAAGGCAAGTCGCATAGATGAAAAAAGATAAGCACCCAGCTACAGCGCAAGAGGAGCCGAAGGCAAAAAAGCCACAGACACCAGTCACAACGCATGACCAACTCATCCATCTCGTGCATGAATATATCCCACCTCGACGAGTTGATGCACCAGTTGTTAGCCTTGAAAAATATGTTTTTTATGAGATTCCATTGCTTCCCAACTCGAGCCAGGTGAAGGTTGCAGGAAACCTTCTAGGGAAATTGGAAGATTGCAAGTTCAAATATCATGACTTGCTGGAAGGAGGTCAGCCCAAGCCAAATAAGCACCTACAGTTTCAACTGGACCAATATATGCGTCGCCAAGTTGATGACTAGTTTAACACCAAAATTTTGCTTGTGCAGGATTGGCTCAAAGCGCTTAAACCATCCGAGTTGCTTAACCTGCTGCGCATCCCGCATTTCGATAGGATCCCGGAACTTAATGCAGTAGTGCGCACATTGCTTTCCTGCATGCACTCGGGTTATCTATGGTTGGACCAAAGAATCGATATAAATATCGATTTGATATATTACATCATGATGCTTAATAAGAGAGGTGTATACCCTGCAAAATAATTTGTAGGAAAGGCACAAGACAAATAACTCGCCTTAAGAAGAAAGGAAGAGTTTGGTCTGTCGAGGGGAAAGCGTGGATTTTATACAACCCCTACGAAGGACGACGCTATGCGATTCATAGCTCAACTCAGTAGGGAAGTTGTTGAGGAAATGCCGACCACTAGAGATGTCGGCCGCGGTAGTGCTCCTCGTGTCACAAGCAAAGAACGACACCCCATACAACTGGGTGCAGTACCTGCTGAACAAATTCTTGGATGATGTCCGAGAAACTCAGGACAAGGGAAGTCCATTTCATTACATTTGGCTATTAGTGCTAATTGCTTTCGTCGGTTTGAAAGAACCGACTAGCTAGCAAGGCCTTCTAGTTTTCTCAGGGAAATGACGAGAAACACGCTTTGCTAACTTCAGGGAAAACACAAAGTCCGCCAGGAAACAGAAAATTAATGAGATGTTTTATACATATTACGATCAACTGTGTGATATGATTCAGTGAACACCGTGAATCTCACAGAAGGTGAAAAATGCATACAAAGGAAAGCTGATATTCAGGGCCTATATGCATGCTACGTACATTAAGCGAAGGGATGATACAGACATCGACCTATGGTATCTAGGCTTCTATCAGCTGGATGTTGAGAAAATAGAACATATGATGGAAGAATGGCCAACAGAGTGCAAGGTGGACCAACCAGTCGAGGTCAAGTCCACTTCCAAAGAAGACAAAGATGAAGACATAGAAAAAGATAAGGGAACAACAATTTAGGAGGAAGAATGGACCCCTCAGGATCCGGTTGAAGGCTAGGATAAAGGAAAAAGGAAAGTGACACAAAATCCAGGATCAGCGAAGGTACACCGCAAAAAGTAGAAATGCAGTAAGCTGATGCTAAAGCCAACACTGCATGAGGACGAATGCAAAAGCATCGCTATTAAGGTCCATGAGTACTAGGAAGACATGCTTGCTGCAAAGCAAGCCAAGCAATAAGAGGCACAAGTAAGCCTCCTGCAGACTGTCGAATAAATCAAGATGATGGTTGTGAAGATCGCACAAGCTCCGCAGGACTTGGTCCGAGACTCGGACTCTAAGGGGAAGTCAGGTGGGTCAACTAGGAAAAAGAGAGAACCCCACACTCTGAACTTGGACCCTCGGCTGGTACACATTGAGCCAGCGTACCTAATTTATCCCAATGATCATGTAGCCAAAATAGCTAGGAACTTGGAGCACTTTGGTGTCAACATTAGCATGTTTCCAATAGAATACTTGCACAATATACACATGCAGGTGGTGGAAGAAATTCAAGAAAGAGGCATTGCCTCGTATGATCAGAATGTCAAGTTACAAAATAGCTTCGACGAGCTGAAACTCAAATCAACAAGAAGCACTCGATAATTGTCCGACATTCAAGACAGGAACCGCAGGCTAAAAGAAACAGTATCGACAGTCTGTGCCAAAATCGACAAACGCGAAGAAGATCCAGACGTCAAGGATACCATCATTAAGATTGGGGCCAAAGTGGAAACCCTTAAGATGGAAATGATGGACATGGAGATCTCCTACAAGGGAAAGGTCACAGACTTGGAAGCTCAGTGACCTAGCACCCCACCAGATCAATGCTCAGCTCCAAATGAAGAAGTGAAGTCCACTATAGAGAGCATCTCGGCCGAAGTGACGAGGTGTCAAAATTTGCTAGAAGAAGCCAACACAATGTTAGCTGGAATAAATGAGGATCCATCCCTACAGAAGTTGAAAGGTGATTTGGACCAAAGACAATAGAACCTAGATGACACAAACGCATAAAGGAAGACTTTGCCAGCAAGGAAAAATATGAAAAATTCATAGAGTTAAAAGAGCTGCAAAAAGATCTCATGGTGTTAAGAGAAAGAGAGGCTGTTGCTTCTACGAAGTTGCAGCCCATAGAGGAGGAAGGGATCGTACTAATGCAACAGATTGATGAGAAGTTTGTAGAACTTCAAACTATGGATAGCACAGTGAAAGAACAATCCCAGGAGTAGGTATCATAGGCAATGCTGGATACCATTAAAGAATTGGAGAACAAGGCAAAGGAAATGGCTGCGGAGCTCATCGTTACTTTGCACAACTTCACTACCAAGTTAAGTACCGCCGAAGAAGCGCAGCCGAAGTCGGCCAGCGGATGTGGATTGGGGACGATCCACAAGTAAGTGTTAGGGGCCTATTGGGCATGGCCCAATTTGGCACACTTTTGAAGAAGTACAGTTTTGGCAAGTTGCACAGTTCAGACTGCGAAGCTCAGATGGCACATTTTTGTCAATAGCGCAGCCCGAGGGTGTGAAGTCAGATATGTGCAGCAAGCAAAGCAAAATTGAGGCACGACACAGGCATGCCGATGCATAGTTCCAGCGCAGCAGCTATTTTGGGTAAAGAGTATAAGGGAAGGTTGAGCTGTTGAAAGAGACCAGTTTTGGGTAAGCAACTCTAGGATTCTCGGGAGTTGGGTAAGAAGCAGAGTGGAGATAGAGGAAAGAGACCTATCAGTCGAAGTGGTGGAAAACCGTTAGAGGCTAAGCCATGGGTAGACGATGACTACAAGGCTAAAGTGGCAGAAAGCGACAGGCCACGATGCGGTTGTAACCATTTTTATGATGACTGCGGCTGTCAGAAGGGCGTGTGAGCCACAAGTGGCCCAGTAAGGCGGCCTAAAGTGAGTGGAGCAAGCTGTCGATGGCGTTAGGCATGGTGGCGGGTAACCGCACTAGTTTTGGGTAACCTTAGGGTTTTTGTCCCACTTACATTGTAACAGCTGTGACCTAAGGGAACGATCTATATAAATGAGCAATTTTGTAAGGGAAAGGGTTAGATGTAGATTGAGATTATTGCTAAATATTGATCTCTGTTGAGAGGATTTTGTAAAGAGGCTTTGCAGCTACGTGCACAGAGACCTGCTGAGAGAAAAGAGAGTTTGCAACTGAGTGCGCAGACTAGAGCTGTTGAACCCTTCCCATTAATAATATAACAACAGTTCCTATGGACGTAGCTCCCATCCTGGGGGTGAACCACGTTAAATTCTGGTGTTATATGATTGAATATGTGTTTGCATCTGTGTATTTGATTTTGATGAATGCTTAAGTTCTTGCTTGTGAGTAGATGTATCTTCACTTTGTATGTATTCGACATAAGGATAAATGATGGGAATAATATGTTAAGTGCTGATCATGTATGCATAATATGTTGAATGTGCAAGTATTTCTGAGTAGGATGAATGCATAAGTTGATCGGGTAAACACTTAAGCCAACGAAGTCTATGTAGTGTGATAACCTGAAGCACAGCACCGGAAGTGCGTTGTTACTCCGTAGTTCATCATATTGTATAATTTTGCAAGGTTTATAGCATAAGATGCTTGTTGAATGCATAAAATTACACCAAGTAAAGTCTATTGAAGTTTTGTTAGTGTTGCAAAGGAAGCATAGACTCCCGTTGCACTGTCCTATTGTTAAGAAACCATTCCGACCGTGTGACCCCTGTGTGCGCGGCAATGTAGTGTCAGCCACGAAGTGAGACTTCGCGCCGTGCCCCATTCCATTGAAGTGCGCATCACCCGGTTGTGGAAACCTAATTCTGCAACCTCCCCATAACATCTCCTTGGGTGAGACCTCAGTCTGCTCGCAGACTGTTGCTGAAAGGGCCGATGAAAAGGGGTTTTTTTGGTTCCTTAAACCGTGCAGAACCTGGGTCTATCTTGGAAACTTAAAGAACATATCTAGAGCCCATATAGTAATACATACAACATGACAATTGTGCCATACTTTTTTTCTTTACAGGTCCTCTATCTTGTAGACCCAATTGATGAGGTTGCTATTCAAAATATTCAGATGTACAAAGACATAGGTTGCTATTCTAAATCTATCTTGTGGTGCTGTGTGAGAATCCCAGTAGCTGTACATAAGGCATGCAGTGCATGTCCATAAGAGATGACTCTTTTGAGGGATACACCAAGGCAAAAAATTTGTTGGGGGCATCACAAAGATTGGAGGTTGGATCACAAGGTTATATTTATTCTATCCTTCCTTGTGGTGGCTTACACGTGTTTTTAATAATTTTTATTCAAGTTTATGATTGCAAACACATTAACACCATAACACATTATCTCATCTACCCTATACTGCACGAAATATCAGCTTGCAGGGCATGAAATATTTAGGTCAATATATTATGATAACTTCCTAGATAGGTTCATGTAATAGATCATAAGAAATGGAAAATGCAAATGACACCTTAAATTTTCCTTAACATTTTCCAAGGTTCCATTTTTTCCCATAGGAGAAGCTATGTTATTAATCCCAGGATATGTCTAAAAATTTTGGTCTAAACGAAAAGATTTTCCTTAACATTTTATAGAAATTGTAGGGTAAATTGGGAATTTATTAAGTCAAGTTTTGGTTAAGCTTCTAATGGTGCATTTTTTAAAGAATTTTTCGTAGTATAAAGACCATCCTCCATAATTTCCCATCTTCCAACCTCCATATGAAGACCATCTTTTGATAATTCATCAACAATCCAATTTCTTTCCCTATATATGTGCTTTAAAGAGATATCATTTAGATTCATAAAAACCCTTCTAACCTCTTCTAATAGATGTTATAAAAGGAAATTGTTGCACATATGTTCCTCTTTTATCCATTTTATGTCATTTGTATTGGAGGAAACTCACTATGGCTTGGGAATACCTCAACAGACAGATGACTACCAGAAATCTACTCAATTCTCAAAACAATGCTATTATAAACGACAATGTTAAAACAATGGAGAAATGTAACCAACCTCGATCCAAAGATCCCCGTTGGAGCTTTCAATCCGCGCACGTCCATGCACTTGTAATCTGCAAATTAGTCTTGACAACAAATATCTAACAAGTACATGTGCTATATAAATAACATTAACATCATCAATAACAATGGTCCATAATATCATAAGCAAATGCAACCCAATGTATAATAAATGACATTCACACCATGAATGGACGAGAATATGAGTATTTTTATTAATGAACAAGAAGAAGTACAAAGTGATATGACCTCTTGCCGGCAACCAATCTGAACCAAGATCTAGATCAATCCACTTGTGCCTCCACCACTTCAATCCTCCATGAATGGAAAACTCAAACTAGAAAGGAGTTTGGAAGGTGAACATAATTGGTTCACAAATACAAGGATCAATGAGTGCAGACTAAAGATAGGGCAAAAATCCACTAGAGTGCCTTTACTATTCTCCTCTTCCTCCCGTCCATAAGCCATATGTGATCAATATATAGTCCTCTCAAAGGTAGGTGAAAGGACTCATCGAGACGTTACTTGGGAATATGGAGAGCCAAAGGTCACCCAATGACCACTTTTTGGGAGTAAAAAGTAATAAAATAGTGGTTTTTACCATTTTACTTGATACCCGTGGGCTATAGGGATGCAACTCGTGGGTACGCATGCTTTAGTGATGCAACATGCGGGTAGGAACAAAAATAGGATAGACTGGTATCACTGAAGGATGAAAATGGATCTGAGTCACTAAAATGGATCCTACAGGCCAAAGAATGTTGATGCTTACAGGGTGGAAGATTTCTGTGTAACATCATTCATACAGTCTCCGAACACCTCTAATCTTTGTACTCCTTTTTCAAAATCCAATAGGAGAAATAGTTTGAGGGATTGGAGTTCTGCAAAGTTAGTTGTGCCTAGGCCTAATTATGCCCTAAATATGATCCTATAACCATATTTGATATATAATATTGGTCTCTCTCCACAAGCCTATGGTGTTCCCTGTGCATCCTCATCAAAATAATCTCATGAAATATCCTTGTCCACTATTTCATCCTTAATATGGCTTGGAGCCCTTTGTTGTTTTTCCCAAGGGATTTTTTTTAAAACACCAATGCTTTGAGTAGCACACTAAAAAAATATAATTAATTTTCCCTCAAATAATCTGGCATTTATTGTGAAACACAATCCCTGAGATATGATAATTGGAAGTGCTTTGTATGCTAAGATCATAGGATTACCACACCATTTTTTAAAAACTTCTTCTATAGACAAGCCTTTCCAAACATTCTTCATACTTGTCAACTCTTAAATCTCATACCAAACTTGTTTGGTATAACAAAATCCCATTTGCATACCTAAGTTTGTTTCTTCACTAATCTTACATAATGTGCACCTCCCTAGTTTTGACCTATTCCTCTTTTGTAACTTAAAGCTTATAAAAATATGAATATGTAAAAACACAATTTTAATTCTTTTTAAGATATTTATATTTTCTTTGTAAAAAAATATCCTATAGATATAATATCTGTAGTATTCTTATTTATGTATAACTATGTATCTCTCTTTTTATCTCTCTACATAAAAACTTTTATATTAGCAATACATTATTTTTTTCCTTGAAAAAATATTCAAATATTCACAATTGTATTGATTTCAACAAAATCACCTTTCTCAGCGGATTTTTCAGGCATTCATACATATCATATATAGATTATAGAAACAATTAATATCTAGACTTGTTCTAGAGAAAGTAAAAAAATATTGAAAAAAACTCCATAGTTTTTTCCTCCTATCACTAGAATCCATCCATAACAAAGCTCTGATTTTACATTATAAGTACATGACAAAAAGGAGAAGGACCATAAAATTTTTTGTCATCATCATTACATTCCTTCCCAAAACACAAAAGAGTTAAAACAACAATAAAATTAAAGCACAATAACGACCTAAACAATAGAATTATAGGGTTTTTAGCGGATCTGTTCTTGACATTTGCTGATTAATTGATGTTTCGTTTGTGTCAACTATCATTATTGGTACATCCTAATAAGTGCAAGCATCCATATGAAAAAGAGGCATTTGGAGGTATGTGAAAGTCAACATATTCTTTCATTGTTTCCTATTTTTTTGCATCAAAAGAGCATATTATTTGTTTTCTTGTTGTCTTGGAATCTGTTCTTTATTATTTGTAGTTGAAGCTAGTATTTGTTTTCCAACATTCTTGTATTTTAAGACTCGGTAGTTTGTGTCCATCATTTTGCATATTTCTATATTTGCTAATTGCTTAATGCTGAGTGTTCATTCCAACTAACTTCTTTTTGTATTCTGAAACAAAGAAAACATTTTTATATTGTAGAACAAAACATTGGAATATTTTGATTATTTTCTATTTGTTTTTGATTTTTCTGCAAAATTGTTTAATAATTACCCTACATTGATGACACCTGTCTATTTTTTGAAGTTTTATTTTGTTTAGCACCACAAGTTTTCCTTTTTCTTTTACAAAAGAGGAAAAACTATTAATTAAGTATTTTGTATTTCATATATTAAGGAATGTATAAGTCAAAATTGGGTTTCAAAGTATACTCATTGTTTAAGGATCTCACATAGGGCACAATTTTGATCTTATTGAAATTTTGTGATATTGTATGTTGTGTAGGTATAGTGAAGCTGTAAATACCTTGAATGCTAAATTCAACAAAAATACTTAATATCAACTTTTGACAAATATCCAATTTTGTGCCATCTTGGTTTGAACTCTAACAATCACATTAATATTAACTTGCTTGCTTTGATGGGCCCTGCTGTTTAAGAATTCCCATTTATGATTATATTTCTATTGTATCCCGATGTCCAACATTCACTTTGTAAATTACATGCTAGCCATTTTTTATATCTCACGACTAAACCACAACTGTTTGTACTATTTGTATGTAAATTTGTGCCATATATGCGTAATGAGGCCCGAATTTTGGCATTTTAAATATGTAAATTCCAAATTCATATTTAAATCCCATCCAAAATGTCTCTAAACTATGTCTAAAAGGGGATGTTTAATACCTCTGAGCCAAGGGCCCTTTAAATATTGGCCTTATTGGCTTTAAACTATCTTTAAAATGATTAAATATGGATTAAGCCATTTATTATGAAAATATGAGCTATAAACCAAAAGATAATGACTTAATCTCAAATATACTAAAGTGAAATATAATTTTCTATCCATAATAATATTCTCATCTTTCATCATATAATGAAATATAATTTCATTTCATAATTTTCAAGTGAAATACTTTTATTTTCAATTTCAATTGTTGTTTGGTTTCATGAGTTAATAAGGGTTAGCATGTGCCTCCCTACCATTTTAAGGGTGTAGGTCCAGCCCTCCCATTTTTTTCCATTCCACATTTAAAGAGGTTGAAGTCTTATTTTAAGTAAGAATCTCTTAATTTACCTAGTGGTAACAAGTGGTATTAGTAGAAGGATTGCAATCCAGGCCAGCATGACAAGGTGGTGCCTACCCAAAGCCATAAATATGAAGGTAACAATTTTGGAGGAAACGGAAAGTATGTGACCCAAAGTGCTTTAGATGCTAATTTAAAGGTCAAAGTTTAGAGTTTTATTAAGGCAGTGAAGGGGATGATAACCCAAATGAACACATATGTGAGCCACATATACTACATAGGTCACACATTCCCGTATGAGATGATCACGGATTTTAATGTCTTGAAAGTGATTGATATCTTGATCTAGAGTTGTAGATGAAAAACCTTGGAGAGAATAAACACCCTTCAATACCTTCTTATGGTCATGGATTTATGAGCCTCGATGTATAGCTATAGAAAGTTATGCGTATAGTATCTCAACAATGACATAATGCATTGACTAACAAGTGCTTAAATTAGAATAATGCGAACATGCAAGACTTCGCTAGATGACACGAATAAAATTGTCAGTTTTTCAATGAAGAAGATTCAATTAGAATAGTTCTGGCTACTTTCCCCGTGTGCTAATATTTTAGTTTACTATCTCTAGCTTGTTGTTGTAGCTAAGCTAAATTCTACCAATGGGTTTACAAGAGAAATGAAAAAAATAAGATCCAAAATTCCCTTACTCAGTTCTCCTCATCTACATTTATATCTACATAATGACAAATGTTACAGAATGCCAAAAAGATGAAGGAAACAAAACTGTGACACAATGTCCCAATTTCATTTCAAAAGGTGTTCTGGTTAAAGTAATTTTAGTTTTTTTTCATGATACTTGAGGATTTGATGATACTTAAGGATTTGATGGTATTTAGTAAGAGAAGCTTTTGTTATATTCAATTGCTTCAAGACAATATCAGGTGTAGATTAAATATAAGGAATGCAATCACAAATTTGTCGCTTATTAATGGTGTATTATTTGGTTATCAGGTATGTTGATGTTATCCTTCAGTTGATAGACAAGGAAGGTGATTTCATAAGTGACGACATACGGTTTCGAGTTGATTAGTTTTTCAAAAACAATGAAGACTTGCAGGTGTGTCATCTATGCCACGACTGTTGTTTTAAGATTGAATTTTATTTGATTTCTAGATGGAGTGGCGTTTTAGTTTTTGAGATGTTTATGTGATTTGTTGCTCCTACAACCATATGTTGCAGTAAAGGCTCGAGAGTACCTTGACAAGCCTGATGTGCATGAAACCATGGTGAAGGTGGGAAATGTCGGGATATTGTTTTGTTTATAAGCATACAGATATACACATGGAATAATTCAAGTGACTAGCAAGTTAAGTTGAATTATTATCTTGAAGTGAAAAAACATGTAGGCATTCAAAGAAATAAACAAATAAGGATATTGTATTAATGTCTAAGCTTGACAACCCTATCGATGCTCCTCATGCCCTGGGCTACTTTACAAGCAACTTTAAATCACCCACGTTAAGAATATACCCTTATTCAAATGCCCTCCCACCATTTATTTTTTTTTTTTTTAACTTAGACATCGTCGCTATAGCAACGACAAAAAATTAATATTTGTTTCCTCGATAACACTATTCCGTGGCTATTGGTGAGCTCCCAATATGGATGCCTAATGAGGGTAGCTATACCAAGAGCCTACTTTAAATGTCAACCTAGGGAATGTACAAACTTGAGAGATGCATGCACTATCTGTGCTCTTATAGGATAATCTCTGTCACAGTTGAATGTCTGTATCGATGTTCTAAAGGTTGTCTACTAAATATGAGAACTAGTTATGCTATGGAATTAAATACTAGAAAGCAATAAATCTAATTAAAAGAATTAAAGTGCTGAAAGCAGTAAACCTGCTCTAAGAAATAAAGATACCAAAAGCAGTAAATCTGTTATAAGAAATAAAGTAGTAAATCTATCTTAAATAATTAAAATGCTGAAGGTAAAAAGGGAATGATCTTATGAAATTACTTAATGCAGAATGGTAAATATAGAAAATGAAAATGCCATAACAAATCTATTCTAAGATTTGGGAAAAACAAAGTCTGTAGTTACTTTATACCTAAAACTAGAATTCTGATCTAAACCATTTTAAATCCCAAGACTAAAATTGAAGTGCAATCATTTCAAGCTATCCATCTACTACTAAAGAAATTGATCATGATGAGAAAAAGTTAAAAACCTCAGATATAAACCATGGTATTGAAAGCAAAGTTGATACACATGCAATCATAGATTCAAATATGTGTTGAAAGAAAGAACCTACAGGACTACTGAAACTGTTCTGCTGTACTACAGAATGTATTATAAACTACTACAGAAATAATGAATCATTCAAGCGCTTCCACATGCAATATAACTGTTCATCAATGTAAAACACATAATTGGAAAAATACCTACAAATAGGAATCTCCTGACCTACATGTTGGAGGGGCCCTCCCCAACCCATACTCAGGAGAGAATAAAAAATTAGAAACGCTGGCTGGAATGAATCATCAATCTCTTATTAAAATATAAAATCCATGTCAAAACAAAGGTCTGTACATCGCAGTATCGATAGGGCAGAAAATGTTAAAACAATGTTTTTCTCAAAATAACAGCAGGGGGCCTCTCACTACCCGAGAGGGCCATATTTATATGATTTAATGTTGATCCCAACTAATTGTCTAAATGCCGATTCCTCTTGAAAGTGGGAGTGTGTCCTCTATAAATCAGGAAATAGAGCGTCGAGCTTTGGTGATCCTTTAATATTCTACACGTCCATCCTTGAATGACCCTGAACCTGCTCAATCACGCTTGGTTTCCATATAATTAGTTTATTTGATACGCATTCTAACATCCAAGAATAATCATAAAACTATTTCATTAAATAATTAAAGTAAAACATGTTCCCCCACAAATTAGTATGTTTCATCACCATTGCTTGAGTTTGGCTGCTGGAAAAAAGGTTATCAAATACCAAAAAACTTGACTCATCAACTATAGCGACGAAATGTTCATCGGTATAGCCACGGAACTGTCGCTATAGCGACGTTTCGTCAAGCACATAGAGACGGATTTGCTATACACGCAACGATCATTTCATCGCTTGTATAGCAAATCCCTCATTATGTTTTGCACTAAACGTTGCTATAACGACGATCCACCATGAAGATAGTGACAGATTTGCTATACAAGTGATGTAATGGTCGTCATTTGTATCTAGCAAATCTGTCGCTATGTGCTTGATGGAACGTCTCTATAGTGATGGTTAGTTGTCGGTATAGCGAGAACTGGACCCAAACATCGTCTCTATAGCCACGGAATATTGTTAGCCAGGAAAGCAACTAACAAGTTCATTGTGTCGCTATAGCAACGGAGACTTGTCATTATAGCGACGACTAACTGTTGCTATAGCAACGCTAATTGGTTTTTTAAACATAGTCCACTCATGCCACGTTTCATCTCTTTCTTTTCTCCATAGCAACGAAATGTTCAAAGTGTTGCTACAACGACGAAAATGTTGTGACGAAAATATGGGGTCATGTTCGTCGTTATAGAAACGCACAAGTGTAGCAATAGCAACGATTTTCCATGGAAAAAATGTGCACATGTACTAGTGATTCTACATCGTCCAGACATAGCCTCCGACTTCCATAACCATTTCAAAATATCAGTGATAAGAACTATATCACTTCATCCTGCTCAATTTTCCTTATTGATTTTTCTTGCAAATGGGAGGCAGGTGAACTCTTTTACAAGCACATATACCACTTGCTTTGCATTTCCAAATGGATGAGGATTCAAGCTACCTTCCCACTCTGCTGGAGGAAATTGGGAAAATAAGTTAATTAAAAATGAATGCAAGTCTTAATTATTATTTTGCCAGTGATCTACATTACTGATGCAAACTTCCAAATATTTATATATTGAATGGCAATTGGAAATTTGTAAAGGAGGTTGAACATGTTATGTGAAAGTTTATACTCTGTTATGTAATGATTGCATCGTAATCAATTTGAAAAATGTATAAGATATATCTCTTATTTATAAATAAATATCTTATTAACACGTGCAATCTCAAAGAAATCTCTTATTGACACTGCAATCTCTATTTTGTGTTTTCTTAATGTGCAACATGCATTTTGTACTTATCATCGTATTATAATAAAATGGAAATATCAACATTTTCCCACTTGATAATCACTTTGAACATGTGTGAAAGTCAATCATGCCTCTACATGTTGAGGCCTCAACCAACCCCCCAAGTCGACTAGCTTAGGGTTCTCACTTCTAATTTTTCCAAACAACTTATCAAGAAGATCTTATTCTGGCAAGCCTTATTTTTTTTTAAATTGATAGTGATGTGATATTGATTACAATTGCTTTGGATAAAAAAAATAATACAACCATATTTGATCAAATCCATGATTGTGGTGGTTGACGTAAATCTCATAAAAATATATTAATTATCAAAATAAGAAAGTCCAAAATGTGAGAGAACTACAATAATTCACTATAAAAGATTACAATACTTAATTAAATATAAAGATTAATCTATGACATAAATAAGAAACATAGAAATCAAATCAAGTGAAATTTTCTATTCTTAATATTAAATTGTATCTGCAAATCATGAACTCTCAATGAATGTTCTATTCATAAACAATCTCCATTTAGCAAAAATCACTTATAACATAAGGTTGATATAGATAATTGTAAATATGATAATAGAAATAGTTATAACATAAGGTTGATATAGATAATTGTAAATATGATAATAGTTAAACAATTTAATAAAATTATTAAAATTACACCAAGTTGAAAATGAGTTGATTTATACAATTTTCTTGGATCATCACACTTTTAATACCCTTGGGAAACACATTAAGTACTCATAATCTCTCTATCTAGTATTAAAATATAGGATTATCTTTAATATTTCCCCATCCATTCCATGCATCGCTAAATGTCATTGTCTCATAATCACATGTCAAAATTAGTGGTGTTGGAATATTCTCACCATCTTGTTTTGGTCCTGCATGCATGCATTCCATGCAGCACTCCATGCATCCATGCATTAGCAGTTAAGTATCCTATAATCTAGTCCTTACTTTGGGCCCCCCAAAGCTTGTTTTTGACCATCATTAGCCCTCCTATCCACTTAGAGAGCCTTGGTTACATCAATGAAGTCCAAAGTCGTCTTCATGCATGATTTTAGGAGTTAGCACAGTTAATTCCATGATTTAGGGAACCTTGTCCCGTTGATTATCTACGTAGTTGATTGTTGTTAAATTTTGAGCATTAATTCACAATACTCTTGGATATTTACTGAGAGAATAACATATACAGTATATCAATGCATACCATACACAATAAGCATGACAAGCATCACAAGAATCAAAATCATGAGAGACAAGAGACACAGAGTTTCCGTGGGGAAAACCCTAAGGTGAAAAACCCCACAACTTCCTTAGAGATAGAGAGAGAAATGGCTCAACCAAAGTATAACCAAAATACACTTGAGATAGTCTCCTAGAGCAGATGATCCTCCTCCTCACTAGTGCGCCACTTTCTGAGTGATAGAAGTGTGTCTTTCCGAATGATCCAAATAGAGATCTCCTGATCTCTATTTATACTTAACCTGTTTTCCCAGTGACCTTATGGGGCCGACTTGTCTATCTAGATACATCCATAATATAATATATATTTCAGGGCTAACCCCACACATGGTGGTCTAATAACCCATAGGCAAGTACACACACTTGCGACACTTGTCAATCCACATGACAACACTTCCTTATAGAGGAATAACACATCTCTTATAAGGGTACAATAAATATATATGAAATACATAGATGAAATACATTCTGAAGTTACATATACATCAACACTCCCTCTTAACTAGGAAGGTATTTCTCGACACAGTTCTGCTAGACAAGTCTTCTTCTCGGGATCATCGTCATTGATGCATCATCATCATCATCGTCACTGTTGCTTCTATCTCAACCAATCTCTGTCTCTACTCGTCATAGGAAGTTCTACAGAGCCAGTCCTTTTTCATACTGGATGTAGGCCCACCACCTGCAGGTCTTCATCATATGTGCGAACGGTCTGATAGAGGTGGCCTCTCAGGACTAATTTTATGTGCGGATGCAATACCAGAAAGAATATCCGAGAAACATTTATGTGCCTAAGCACGACTGGCAAGATCTCCCAGGACTGATTACATGCATCTCCTCCACAATACCTTTAAAGAGCATCCCAGGAACATTTATGTACCGCAGCATGACCGGCAAGATCTCTAAAGAGCATCCCAGGACTTATTACGAGCACACAGCTCAACCTCTTGGATCTCCAGGACTGATTACATGTGGATAGACAAAACCTTTAAAGAGCATCCCAGGAGCATTTATGTGCCGCAGCACGACCAGCAAGATCTCTAAAGAGCATCCCAGGACTAACTATGAGCACACAGCTCAACCTCTCGGATCTCCACGAAAGATTACATGTCTCTGTAGTAATACCTCATCCTAGGACTGATTACGAGCACACAGCTCAACCTATCGGATATCTGAGGACTGATTACATACTACATAGCAATACCGGAAAGAGTACCCCAGGAAAATTTATGTGCCGTAGCACGACCGCCAAGATCTCCTAGGACTGATTACATGCTATTTGCACAACCTGCCACATATCATCTCTGACCTCTAAGTATCAACCTGATACTCATGATCCAACGGATCATCATCGCACGAGGCATCATCCTGATGCCCATGATCATACTGATCATCATCACTATACCATCCTGGTACATATCATATGGAGCAACATCCTGAAGCTCATCATCATGATCAACCTGATCCTACAATGCATCCATCTGATGCATACCAAGTATCTACCTAATACATATCACCATACACAGTTTATCCACCTAATACATAGATACATGATCCACACAATGTATCCATCAACATACATGATATACCTGATCATACCTGATACATATCAACATACATGATCCACCTCATACATATACAGATACATGGTCCAAGCATCCAACATGATGCATATACAAAATACATACAAATGATCCAACCGATCATATCCAGCATCAACACGATGCATATACAGAGCAGTAACCGGAGCATCATTCTGATGCTCATCACCCAACGCTTACATCCATAGCCATGTGAAGGATCCTCCTTCCAACATGCTTGGAATGGATTTAGCAAATGTGTCCATCACTTCTTCCTCGAAGTGTCATCAATCTGAAGAACACCAAGCCTCTCCACAAAGTACTCGAACTTCACCCTGGCTAGTGGCTTCGTTAGCACATCTACAATCTGCTCGTCCATCGCAACGTACAGGAGCTTCACAGCTCCTCTCCGCACCATATCCCTGATATAGTGATGTTTGATCTCTATGTGTTTTGACCTGTCATGAAACACTGGGTTCTCGGACAGCTTCACACAACTCTGGTTATCACAAAAGATACTAGTAGCATCCAATGGGAGATCAAATAACTCAGACAGTAGCTTCCGTATCCATACTACCTCACAACTAGCTGAGCAGGCTGCAACATACTCTGCCTCAGTTGTACTCAATGCTACACAGGACTGCTTCCTGCTAAACCAAGAGATCACTCCTGATCCCATACTGAAGCAGCACCTAGATGTGCTCTTCCTATCTGTAGCATTGCCAGCCCAATATGAATCAACATAACCCTACAGGTTAAACTTTTGATTCGCTTCATACTTGAGCCCATAATCCACTGTACCCTTCAGGTACCTCAGAACATGCTTTACAGCAACCAGGTGAACACTCCTCGGATCCGTTAGGAACTAGCTCAATGTGTTCACAACAAAGCAAATATCTGGTCTTTTGTTCGTCAGGTACATCAAGAACCCAATCATCTGACGATACATAGAGACATCAACTGGCTCAGATGAAGCATCACATAGAAGCTTTAGATTCAATTCCATGGGTGTGGCCATGGCCTTGCAATCCATCATTCCAAATCTCTTCAGGATATCTACTGTGTACTTCCCTTGACCAAGGAAGATCCCACCTGAATTCTGCCACACCTCCATACCTAGGAAATAATGCATCATTCCCAAATCTTTCATATTGAACTTAGCAGCAAGCTTCCTCTTAGTATCTGCAATTAGTCTGTCATCTCCTGTTACAAATAAGTTATCCACATACAGGAGTAGAATCACAGGATTCCCTTCCTCAACCTTGTAGTAGAGTTTGGAATCCACTTTACTCTTGGTAAAGCCCAAACTAGATAGGAAACTGTCCATCCTACCATACCACGTTTTGGGAGCTTGTTTCAAGCCATACAAGGATTTCTTCAATCTACACACATATGACTCCCTGTCATGTATTTCAAAACTGAGTGGCTGCTCCACATACAGTTCCTCTTCAACTACACAATTCAAGAAAGCAGTCTTGACATCCATCTGGTGTATTTTCCATTTCATTACTTCAGCCAGGGAAAGTACTATTCTGATGGAAGTATACCTGGCTATAGGTGCAAAAGTCTCTTCATAATCTATTCCCTCTTTCTGAGAGAAGCCACAAGCTACGAATCTTGCTTTGTATTTCTCTACACTGCCATCTGCAGCATGTTTGATTTTGTAGATCCATTTAGAAGTCACAACAGACTTCTCTTTAGGTCTTGGGACAACATCCCAAACATCATTCTTCATTATTGATTGGTATTCCTCAACCATGGCATCCTTCCATTCTTTCTTTCCCGCTACTTCTTCATAACTGGAAGGTTCTTTGTTCATAATGTCACAGAGTAAAGCAACATAGCTGGTATGTGATCGGGTTTTCTTCTTTGCTCCGTGTTCTTCTTCTGGAATGCCAAATATTTCTGCATCTTGAATGAGCTCTCTAGCCCATGCAGGTTTCCTCTTGTGAGAGTTATCCTCACGAGGTGGATCTACAGGTTCTTGCGGATCTTTGAACTCACGAACAACTTCTGGAATTGCTTCTGTCATGGTAGTGTCTTGAAATCTAGTTTCCTTAGGATCTTCATAAACTTCGATAGGTGCCTTCCTTGATTTGATGAATGCTGAGTTTTCATCAAATGTTACATCCCTGCTGACATGAATCTTTTTGAACCCTGGAAAGTATATTCTGTAAGCCTTCGAGCTTTCACTATAACCCACAAAGATACCCTTCTTTCGTGAAGGATCTAGTTTGGTCCTCTTTTCCTTTGGGACATGAGTGTATACTGGACAACCAAATATTCTGAGATGGCTAAATTTAGGTTTCTTACCAGAAAAGACCTCTTCTAGTGTCTTGTTGTCCAATATCTTGTGGGGTGTTCTGTTCTGCACATATACAGTTGTTCTAGCTGCTTCTGCCCATAGATGCATAGGTAGATCATGGTCATGTAGCATTGCCCTTGCTGCTTCCATGATTGTTCTGTTATTCCTTTCTGCAACTCCATTCTGTTGAGGATTACAAGGAGCAGTCAACTCCCTCTTAATCCCTGAATCACTACAAAGCTTCTTGAAGTCACCTAAGGTGAATTCTCCACCATTGTCGGATCTGAATGTTTTGATCTTTTTGTCAGTTTGATTCTCCATAAAGGTTTTGAATTCCTTGAACTTATCAAACACCTCATCTTTGTTCTTCAAGAAGTATACCCAAGTCTTCCTGGAGAAGTCATCAATAAATGAGACATAGTAAACATACCCACTTAGAGAACTTGATGACATAGGACCACATACATATGAGTGGATGATTTCCAGGATATCTTTTGCCTTGCTTTCACTGCTTGGGAAAACCTTCTTAATATTCTTACCTTTTGCACATCCTTTGCAAACACCTTCATGTTTGGTCTTGATTTCAGGAAGACCCTCTACAGCCTTGCTTGCAATTGGAAGTGCCCTATAGTGCATATGAGAAAGTCTTCTATGACAAAGTTCACTTGGCTCCATGGATTCATTCACCATGGCATGTTTAGGTTGTCCTTTTAATTTATACAAACCTCCATCTTTCTCTCCAATCACTACTGCATTATCTATGGTCTTTCCCTTTGGCCACATTAGGACTTGGCCATCCACAAATGCAACCCTCATACCTTTTGCATCCAATGTAGAGATGGAAAGTAAGTTCTTCTTGAGCCCAGGTACATAAAGGACTTCTTTCATCTTCAAAGATTTTCCAGAATCTAGGTTGTAGGAGGCTTCACCACTTCCTTTGATTGGGTATTGATAATCATCCCCAAGTTTCACTTTATCGGGTGATTCATGTTCAGATAGATTCACAAAATATTCCTTAAACCCAGTCATGTGTTTGGAAGCTCCACTATCAATCAACCAATCATTACAACCATGGGAGATAGTACCTGTGAGAGCAGAGATTAGAACATACTCTTCTTCACTTGATGAGTCATCATTACTATCATCACTTTCTGCCCTAGCCTTCTTCTTTGGAGGTTCATCATCTTCGGTAGCATGAGCATGGTACCTTCTTTTGTTACCCTTCTTCTTCTTGCTGGATTTGTTGTTGTTGTGGTTGTCCCTTTTGTTCTCGGGACATTCTGAAGCAAAGTGACCCTTCTCATTACAAGTGAAACACCTTAGATCTTTCTTGTCTTTGTGAAAATGATGAGAAGATTTCTTCTTGTGATGGGATGGCTCCCTCTTGAACTTGTCCTTCTTAGTGTGAGCTGTGAGAGCTTGATCTTCATTTCCCATCTTCTCTTCTCTTGCCACAAGCCTTTCTTCTTCTTGAGAACATTCCTCCCATAATCTGCTGAAGGAGATTAACTTCTTGCTGGCACAGATCCCCTAGATAAAATAGTCCCATGATCTAGGTAGGCCATTCAAAGTAGTCATAACAATTTCACCATTCTCCATCATTTCATCTACAGCTTCAAGTTGTTCCTTGATCTGAGAGACCTTGGAGAAATAGGATTGACTAGTTTCCCCATTCGACATCTTGACCCCTTTCAATTGATTCCGCAGGGTCATCTTCCGATTTATGTTCTTTCCTTCAAATAGCTTGGTCAAAGAGTCAAACATAGCCTTGGGTGACTTTAGAGAAGACACATGGGGTATGAGATGGTCTTTGAGAGAATCAGCAATGATTCTCTTTGCCTTGACCAAGTTCTTCTTATGCAATACCTTAGCCTCTTCATCCTCTGGGATAGGGATGTCTTCTTTTATATATGAGTCCAACTCATTCTCTTCCAGGATTAACCCAATCCTATACTTCCAAGCTCGGAAGTTATCAGCCCCTTCAAGCTTATCCTCAAGCTTGGTGTGGTGAGACATCTTAAAGAGTACTTCAAATGGAAATAGAAAAGATTTAGGTCTTACCACTTGAAATGCTAAAAACTGGATCTGGTCCCGGATTAGGGTTTGTCGAAAAAACCCTAAAAATTCAAAATGTGAATTTCAACTTTCTGAAAGGATAGAAAGATGTGCCTTGATGAGTTCATCAGCCTGGTGTATTCAGAATTTGAGATCAGTAAATCTTTACCCTTCAGATTTTCCTTTTTGTCCTCTCGGGTTCATTAGGGAGAGCCCTGAATTAGGGTTTGAGTTTCCTGGAGATCTACCCAGCCAAAAATCTCGATCCAAAGCTCTAAACTTTGATTTTTGCAAGGCGCTTCCAGCTATGCCTTCAGATTTTAGAAATTCCTATTTTTTGTGGAAACCCTAATTTTTAGGGCCAAATCTGAAAATGCTCAGAATTGAATTCTGATTGGACAGATAGATTCTCCTTGATGAGTAGAGTCAATCTACTATACTGCTTTTCCAAAAACTGTGGAGAGAAACCCAATAAACAAGAAACTCAAGTTTCTGTCACTGCAAAATGTTTTCTTCTCAGGTTAGCTCTGATACCATGTTAAATTTTGAGCATTAATTCACAATACTCTTGGATCTTTACTGAGAAAATAACATATATAGTATATCAATGCATAACAAACACAATAAGCATGACAAGCATCACAAGAATCAAAAGCATGAGAGACAAGAGACACAAAGTTTCCGTGGGGAAAACCCTAAGGTGAAAAACCCCACAACTTCCTCAGAGATAGAGAGAGAAATGGCTCAACCAAAGTACAACCAAAATACACTTGAGATAGTCTCCTAGAGCAGATGATCCTCCTCCTCACTAGTGCGCCACTTTCTGAGGAGAGAAGTGTGTCTTTCCGAATGATCCAAATAGAGATCTCCTGATCTCTATTTATACTTAACTTGTTTGCCCAGTGACCTTATGGGGCCAACTTGTCTATCTAGATACATCAACAATATAATATATATTTAAGGGCCGACCCCACACATGGTGGTCTAATAACCCATCAGCAAGTACACACACTTGCGACACTTGTCAATCCACATGACGACACTTCCTTATAGAGGAATAACACATCTCTTATAAGGGTACTATAAATATATATGAAATACATAGATGAAATACATTCCGAAGTTACATATACATCACCAATTGTTACACCTAGTTTCACTGCTACTGAGTGTGGGAGCACCTATTTTGACCACTTCAAGTAAGTATTTCACCCCCCTGGAGTCTTCTCCCCTATTTTGGTTCCCAAGTGATTTGTTTATGCTTAGTTCTATCTCAGTTAACTAGTTATCCATCATTAGTTGCCACTGAACCTTATCAGGATATGGCTCCAATGCAAACTAAGCCTATACTTGAGGTTAATTCGAATCCTTCCATGAGTACCGAATTCATTCTATTGTAACACTTTTTGATTACCATCTTACAACTGATTAATGTATCAACAACAATTTTTCATATGTGTTTAAGTTTTATGAGTGAATTGATCCATGATTCTTTCTAATTCTTCTTAGTAATAACAGTGTGAAATTGTGAGGTTTGTTCAAGCTCAGTGATCTACCCCTTTTGAATTTCACATGGTATTAGAGATCGTGAGATATTTTGAGTGCAACAGTTGCAGTAGTTGCAGTAGTAGATTGAGAAACTGCTTTCAGTAGAGCACTAGAAGCCTCTAGATTTCCACAACAAATCTTGGTGCCATTGCATTGAATTCATTGGAGAAATCCTTTGAGTTATATCTAGGTGTGAAGGATCCGGATAAAATTTCCTACTTTCCTAGAGCAGTGTTCAATAGATTCAGTAACAATCCTCCAGATATTTTTCCGTTGTTTTTGCAAGTATTCTACAACAACTTCCATGAATTTGAAAGCAATTCCTCCTCTCTCTCCATTCAACTATGATGAGTGGAAACCAAATATGTTAGCATATTTGAAGATACATGGTCTTTTTGATATGTGTATTGGTGTTATGAGAGATTTGTCTTCCTACGAAGAAGATAATGATTGGCTAAATGAATGTGACATAGCATTTGGAGCAATGTGTATTGTTATGTCTCCTAACATGTGCTACCTCATTGAAACTGCTGAATATCCAAGTGATCTATGGGCCCAACTAGACAAAGCATTTGGAATGTAGAATGAAGAGATTGGTGCAAATTATCTGGAGAACAAGACCAGTGATACCTCCTTAAGTGTTCTCTCTAATTATGTCTCGGCCTCAATCATATCTCATGATGAAGTTGTTCAAGATGAATAAGAAGCTCTAGATTCAACACAGAAAGTTCATGTTGAAGACATTCCTTCCTATGTTGCTCTAGAAGTTGAAGACAATTTCGAATTGTCCCCTTCCCATGTAGCTGATGCAGATGAAAGTGACACAACTGATGAAGCTGATCCTTTTATAGATATTAGCCATTCCTCACTCATGTTCTCAATATATTCTATTTCGAATTCTGAGCAAGATAAGCCAATTCATGCTCTAGAATCTGAAGAGGTTCTTAAATCAGCTCTTTCTCATGAGTTTGATTATGTGCAAAATGATGATCTACTGAATGTTTTGGAGGTTAAATCAAAGTTTGTAGGTGATGCGTTCTCCCTCCTTGATCACATGCTTCCTATGAACTTATATTTGATCATTGGCACATGCTCTCAGAGTTTGTTTGAAGATGGAGGACACTACCATTCGCTTGGGTTGAAGTCTCAGGCACATTTTGGTGATTTTGGTTTTGATCTCACCCCTGCTAGTTCAAAGGAGATCATAAGAAACCATCTATCAATTCTTGGAGCTAATTTAAATTCCACTGATCATAAGTTCAAGTTTCAACAACAATTAGATCTGATTGGAGCTAATCCTACCTTAGTTGGTTTGAATTACAGGTTCCAGGATGATCTTCATATTTTTGGATTTGTTCTCACCATGTTTGGTCTGAAGAGCAAGTTCAGAAAGCATCCAGATTTGCTTGTATCCACTGAAGGAGAATTCAAGCACATGTTTTTGAAGCATGATCCACTTCTTCCCAAGAGGAAGATACCTCTAGAAATTGAATTAGGCATCACACCTACTTGAGTCTTGAGCAACAATTTTTGGTATGTTTCAATCTATCTTGAGGTTTTTTTTTTCCCCACTGGGTTTTCCTTCTTTCCTCATTTTTTTTATATTATTGTACGGGGTGACCTTTGGTCTCAATAACCAGGGCCCTAATTTTCATTTATTTTTCCTCATAGTCTGGCTTAAGGGGGGGTGTTGGAATATTCTCACCATGCAGCACTCCATGCACCCATGCATTAGAAGTTGAGTCTCCTATCACCTAGTTCTTACTTTGGCCCCCCTGGAACTTGTTTTTGGCAATCATTAGCCTTCCTATCTACTCATAGATCCTTGGTTACATCCACGGTGGGTTCACTAGCGAGGAAATATCATATCACGTCCATTCATATTGGGGGTTTGAATACTCCTAAAAACATCTAAAATATATTTCCTCGTATTAAGGGGTCAAGGGGGAATTTTAATTTGACATATATATATAAATATTGGGGGTTATTTTATTTGGTTGAGTTGAGGAATAACCTCCAAATCGTGGGATGGATTCATACCTCCAAATTGCAGGTTGGATTCATACCAGTGCTATTTTTTGCTAAGGAATAACCTCCAAATCGTAAGCTAGATTCATACCTCCAAATCATGGGATGGATTCATATTAGTCCTAACTACTGCTAAGGAATAACCTCCAAATCGTGGGTTGGATGTATACCTCCAAATCATTGAACTCATAAAGTCTTATTTTTTTTAGAATAAATTTCTTCATGAATGTGATTTATCTAAGCTTTCATTGGCCCCAGGGCCATGAAAATGAGTAATAAAAAAATTAGAAGAAAATAATAAAATTCATGAATGTGATCTTCCCCTTGATGATATGTGCTCTTAAATTCCTAGTCAACTGTGCCTCCATCCATAAATGTGATATGTCCTTTTAAATAGGAAACTCTTTTGATAGGAAGGTAGGGAAGTCCATCCATAAAATGGTTTCAATTTTGCATTTTAATGGAGTTTAATTTATTAAGCTTATAGAAAACATGAGCTCTATGGCTATACTTGTATTTACATGATATAAAATTCGTAGATTGGCAGGTTATGGTGTGAAACATCTTCAATCCTCATATTTTCTAAGAATTGCATAACTATTGTACTATTAGTATTTAACATTCTTTGTTACATTGATCTCTTGACTAAGTTTCCTTTTAAGCATTTTTCCTTCCCCATTAATATTTCGTTGGGTCTTCCACTATCCAATGCTAAAAATTGACTCAGTCGCCACTGCAATCGCGGTGGGATCATTATTAGCATTATACTATTATTTTATTTAGCATCATCTTTGCTTATACTAAGATGCCTTAGGGCTCCTGTTTGTTACAACTTGATAATATGATATAAACGTGGTATTAAAAATGGGTTGATAAAACTGGATACCTACAATATCTAGTGAAACTAGGGGTTTTCTTAATTGGAAAGGTATATTGGGAGGGGGGTTAAACAATACAATTTTAGGAGGCATTTTCCAATATTTAGTGAAATTGGGGATATTCTTTAATATCCTGTGAACGATCGTGCTATGTAACAAGTTCATTGAGTGAACCCCCCGTGGTTACATCAATGAAGTCCAAATTCACCCTCATGCATGATTTTAAGAGTTAGCACAGTTGGTTCCATGATTTAGGGCACCTTGTCCCCTTGATTTCCTAGTTAATTGACTGTTACACCTAGTTTCACTGCTACCGAGTGTAGGAGCACCTATTTTCACCACTACAAGTCAGTATTTCTCCCTCTTGGAGTCTCTTCCCCTATTTTGGTTCCCACATGATTCAGTTATGCTTAGTTCTATCTCAGTTAACTGATTATTCATCATCAGTGGCCAATGAACCTTATCGGGAGATGGTTACAATGCAAACTAAGCCTATAATTGAGTTGAATTCGAATCCTTCCATGAGTATCGAATTCATTCTATTGTAACACTTTTTGATTACCAACTTACAACTGATTAATGTATCAACAACAGTTTTTCATATGTGTGTTAGTTTTATGAGTGAATTGATCCATGCTTCTTTCTAATTCTTCTCAGTAATAACAGTGTTGAATTGTGAGGTTTCTTCAAGATCAGTGATCTACCCCTATGTAATTTCACAAGTGGAATCACATATTTAAATAATTATGATTGGTATTGAAGTAACATGGAATTTTCTAGAACATAGTTTTTTAATCAATTGTTCTACCCTTCACAATGACTTGTAGCATTTTACACTTACTTGCAGTATTATGCAACAAACTATAGAGTGTTTTACATCAAGCTATATGATTTTACAAAAATATGTAGTGTTCTACAATATCACTCCTACAGTTAACATTAGTGCTAAACAACCAAATATGCTTAGGAAACATGTCATTTATTGTCCTCGATTATTTATAAAAAAGAGAGAGTTAGACTTACATCATCACTTTCCAATCTTATCGTATCATCAATTTTTCATATCATCAAGAAGTATGTTTTTGAAAGGGAAAATGTTCAAAGGGTAAATTAGTCATAAAAAATTTCTATAATGGAAACATCAATATGGATGAAAGGTCAGTAGGGATGAAAGGAAAGGTCTTAGAGAATGACATTTTCTTCTAGATATTATGGAAATTTATGGGGCCTTAAAACATAGGTTATTCATAGGGAATATTTTCCCATGCATGCTAGAATAAAGTGGTCATTTTAAGGTTTGAAATGTTAAGGAATAATCTTAGTCTCTAAGCCATGGTTCAATGACAAATCTAGGATGTTGAGCCAGGAATAATCTTAGTCTCTAAGCCATGGTTCGATGACAAATCTAGGATGTTGAGCCGGGAAGAATCTTAGTATCTAAGCCATGGTTCGATGATAAATCTAGTATGTTGAGCCAAAATAATTATTTATAGAGTTTTAGAGCCATGTGTGGAGCCCCAAGGGCACCACAGATATTCCATTTAATATAGGAATATTTAGCATCTAAGTGGGATATGGTACCCACTCCAAGGTTTGGAACATAAGGGAAGGATATCATACACCACCCCATGGTCAAGGGTCAAAATACAAAATCTCATAGGCTATGTATAATGCTCGAGGGAATCACATAGGCATACATATGGAATATTTGAAGTACAATAGAGATATGGTGTAAATATGAGATTTTGTAACATCAATTAAGGTTCTCATGGTTTGGACATAGTCCAAGTATTGTCCAGAGGCCATAAAATTAACCTCTTGGGCTCATGGGCCATGGCTAGTAACCTAGATCACCACACAAGGCCCCAAAAGATATACACAACGCATAAAACCTTGGAATGGTGCCCATATGACATTTATAAGGCTTTTTATAGTGGTTCAAAGCCTCATTATTGATGATTGAGCACTATAAGATTCATCTAGTGTGCATAATGCCCAAGGTTTAGTTCTCGTAAAATTCTCAAATCCACAAGACCTACCAATTTTGCTAAAAATGTTATAATTCCATCCATATCCCACTTCTAGGCCATAGATTCCATTTATAGGACATGTGAGTGACATAGATCCCTTTGTATGTCTATTAGAGATAGAGAAGCCTATTTTTGTGTATACAATTTTACTTTTTATTAATAAACCTTAATAAATGCTTTGTGAACCACCCTAATGTGAAAAAACTCAACATGAACTTCCACACAATACATGTAAGCTAATTATTCACTTAGCATGGTTTATGTTGTGGTTTTGTATCATGCGCATGGTCCATGAACCATAAAATCTGTGTTTAGGCCCAATACATTCTGTTCATCCTCATACCATGTCTATGGCCCTAAGAACCATCATAAATGCATAAAACCTCATGATGGCACCAATATGACACCTAGAGGCAAAATATTTGGTTTCTAGGTCCCTTGTAGTAGTTTTCGATCATGTGCATGCTTGATTGGACACAAAATCACCTTTTAGGACCTAACATGTTAGTGCCAATCCTGGTATGATATCTAGGCCCTGATAACCTTCCTTGATGCAATGAAAACCATGTGACACCTATAGATAAAGGAAAATTGTAAAGCACAATTTTTAAAGGAATTCAGAAACTTTAAAATTTAAAATTACATTAATGTAAGCTATTTATTTCAAGCTTCTTTATAATATTTGTAATGCACGATTCTTTGTAACCTATAATTTTCAAATAACTTATATATCCTCCGGATTCATTTAACATTTCCTTTAATGCATAAATATGATGCAACTCCATACCAAGAATATATATATTTTTTTCGTTCCAATACATAAATACATATGCATACATTTCATATAATTTTCACAATGAGGATCTATCTAATATTCCTTATATGTTAAAGTATATATTTTTTTCATTCCAATACATAAATACATATGCATACATTTCACATAATTTTCACACTAGAGACATATCTAATATTCCTTATATGTTAAAAATACTTTAATAATATAATGCTTAACCCTTTAAACCAAATATTTACTATATACATCCTAATATTGCCATAATGTATAAACGATAACTTTTCCATAATCACAATTATGTATTTAATGAGTAGATCATATATTAAAGGTTTAAAAAGGAGCAAAATCATAGTAATGTTTTCAATGTTTAGATAATATTTGATTCTTTATGTGTATAGGTTGATGGTTCCAATCTTATTCTAGTTCCATCCCTAAATCATTATATTCCTTACTTTGCGTCATAACGTCAATACTCAATTCTCTAAAGACATAAGCTATGGGTCTAACGAAGTGAATACTCCATTGGTCCCTCATCCATAATTTACATTGGAGATTTAAATAGTAATGTAGTTGGTCACAACCATTGATAAATCTTTTGATTTTACATACATATTGATTGTTTTATGAAAACAAGAGCTACAGGTGGCATTGTTCTTGATATTGCTGACATTATTATTTGCTTTTAGGAGAAAGAGAGAGCAATTGTTTTTTTTGGTTTCAAGAGAAAAGACACTCGCTTAATTAAGCCATATTGGTGTGATATTAATGCATTTGCATTTACCTTTAGATGAGAGTCAAATTTTTTATCTTTTATTTAAATTTTATTATTTTTAGGAATTTGTAGAGGACAAAAGTACCATGTTGACATCTTTATTCCCCACTCACCTTATTAATGTTAAATACAAGTTATACACGTTTATATACTACGGTATTTTTGGTCTCATACAAAACAAATTTGATTACCGTCGTTTTAAACTTCGGTTGCATCACCCAAGTGAGATGGGCTTGAGAATTTAAGCACCTACCACCTTTCAAATTTAGTTTTACACTAGCAACAAGCGAGAACAACCATATAATATTCTGATGTATTCCTTTTACCATAATAGAAACCAAGAAACATCTGCGAAGCAATCTCAGATGTTTATGCTATCCTCGAACTTTTCGATATGAACTGCACATAATGCAAAGTGTTTTATTGCAAATACTTTTGGTTTACTAAGAACTTCACTGGATGCAAATAATCACTTTCGGAAATACCATTTTTCTTTTGTTTACTCTGAAGGAAAATACCATTTTTCTTTTGTTTAGTCTGAAGGTAGGCTTGAGCACACGTCCTACATAGCATTTCCTGTTCAAAATCTATATTTTGTATACGCAGTAACGATGATTGAACCCATAGAGCAAGTGAAATCTGGCCTGAACGTCACACCATCTTCAAATTGCATGTTCTCTCTCAAATGTGGAGTGGTGAATGTCGATCTCTCTTAAATGACTGGTCCACGTATGCCTTTGGGAGTTGATATGTTTTCTTATGCATGAGACGTATTTATAAAGTATATCCTTTCGTGTTAAAGGGAAACATGACCATGTTTGGTTGTATTTTGTTGTGGCTCTCCCTTTCATCCTTCCCCCCCATAACAATCGAGAATTCTAGAATGTCGATATGATCAGAGCTCGAGCCCTCCATTGTATTCGTCATCCAGCCAAAGGCAGGGGTGTGTTAGACACAGATTTCGATTGTCAGGCATAAGAATATACTATGGCACCGGTAGATCCTCATTCATTCACAATTTCCGTTCAACCTCTGATAAAGCTTGTCCATCTCATACACACGAAAATAAACCAAGCGAACAATAAAAAAAATCGTGATGATAATTTTGAAGTGCATACATCTACATTAAGATTTAGATTTTGCAGACTATAAACGATGGAGGGGGCACTATTTTAGATTGCCCAGCGCCTATGGCTCCAAATTAAATTGGGAGTTGCATGTTTTCAATCAGTTTGTATCAACATTTAAGCGACTTCATGGAGACTTTCCCATGTCTCTACATGTTGAGAGAGCTAGAGTTTAAAAGATGGATATAAGTAATGAATTTATTTAATGGAAATAAGTAATGATTGTGTAAAGGAAATATTGACATTGCCCATCAACTTTTGGAGTTGAAAACCTCTTTTCTAAAGACATACATATTCCTCCTATTTGAAGTTGTAAAACCTCCTTTCTAAAGACATACATATTCCTCCTATTTGAAGTCGTAGAGTGACTTTTAAAATGAAAATATTTGGGATGAATAAATTATGAATATTGCAATTGTAGAGTGACTTTTAAAATGAAAATATTTGGGATGAATACAATATGAACATTGCAGACTTCCAGAATAATTTCCTTTCTAAATACATAAATATTTCTCCTATTTGAAGTTGTAGAGTGATTTTTAAAATGAAAATATTTGGGATGAATAAAATATGAACATTGCAGACTTCCAAAATAGTTTGTAAGGAGGCATCATTGAGCGTGCATAGTCCAAAGAATCAAGTAAAAGAAATTGTTATTAAATACTTTGAGATCAGTTATCATTATATCTGAAGCATCATTTGAAATTTCAAAACTGTTATTAGTGAAAATCCAAGCCTATTATCAAGCCTGTGGAAACCAACTGTCTAAAAATAAAATAAAAAATATAAATGATAACTTTTGTTTCACAACTTATCCTTGCAATTTTGAATCTTGTTCCCAATTAATCCGTTCCATTTAATATAAAAAATAGGCTGTATATAATTCACATAAAATCTGGAGATAAATGTCGTGTCATTCAACATGCTTAGGAAATCGTTGCTTTTCAATGATGCGCGTATTCCCTGGAGCAAACATATGATTTTAATGTAAAACCTAGCATTATACATCCCAAAGCACCTTGTGGTTATAGAGCATGGATTTGCATTTTAACATTAAATTAATGGATTTGTAGTTTAACATTAATTTGATCATTGGACCCATGTTAGCTAGTTGATGTCTATTGTACCTGAAACCTTGTGTAAATGAACTGGCCTAAAGTCAGACCCAATGAGATCGCATGTTGAATGTCACGTGCACGGTTGGAGACCACATTTCAAAATATTTTGAAATTCTCCAAGTGCTCGAAAAATTTAACCCACCGATGCTGCCACTTAGCACTTCATGTACGACATCCAAGACGTAGCATGCACTGCTTAATGTGTCAATGTAAGTTGAGCAAGTGCACCTTCTCTGGTGCTGCCATAAACCTGTAACAACTGCTCAGGCTCATACTCAACAATTATTTTCTTGGGTGATTATACCCATAAACCTTGTTTAGAACTAGACTTTGGGAAATTTTCCAAAGACATCGGTGTGAAATATATACCCGGAAACCTTCTTTGGAACTAAGAAGTTAGATTGCATCCTCGATTGGATCAGTGTTGGTTTGGGTCTTGTTGGGATAATTCACCTTTAATTGCTTTCCTTTCTCCGGGGAACTTTTGCAATGGGCTATGTCACCCATTATTGACATGCATCCCTCCCGTGTATGAATGTTTATAACTTTTAATTCCTTTATTGCTAACCTAGATCTCTGTACATGAACCTAAAACATGCTACCGGTAGAGTATGAAGATTTCATTTTGCATTTTCCTCTAGTGCAACTTTAAATAGAGAGAGAATTTAAAGAAAATTGTGCATATGTACCTATGGGTATTTGATAATTTGGCCATGTGCTTATTGACTTGCTCAACGATGTATATGCTTAATGAAGACTGAACAACCTTAGCATAGACAATTTGGAAACCCCGATGAGCCGAGCAGCGAAATGATATCGGTGAAGTTTCCAACACATTATCTAAAAAAAATGACAGCATGTGCATGATGTGTACACATGTGAAGGTCCAATGGGACATACCCCAATCCAATAAAATACCGGAAAACGGTTAACTACTCAAAAGCCTAACATGGGCATTTACCAAGCTCGAGAGCAAAAATTCAACTAAAAACCATCCAGAACACCTTTAGTGTGAAAATATTCCAAAAGTTCCAAAGCACCTCTTATGTACCCTACAAAAGATACTCAAGAAAGAAAATAGGCTTTATTCATACGATATTGAATATCATAACTATAACACATTCATAGCTACTCACAACCACAACACGCCGTGGCTGGCATAATAGTCTCCAACAAAAAAAAATCTTATACTTTAACGTTAATGTTATACAAAGAGGAAAAAACACTCAAAATCATGTACGATCTTGGATTAGATACCGAAAGCCCTTCTGAAGCAGGTTCTCCTCGACTCGGGACTCGAATACCGGACAACTCGCTTAAAGCAACAATATACGATACCTTGAAGATGAGAGGCTAGGCCTCGTGAATAGATCCACAGTTTCTTGCAAATGCAAGGACCGTTTCAGGTCCTCTCGTTTTCCAAATAAAGTCCAGGGAACTCGTCTTCTTAATCACCAAACCCTAAATGGCCGTGGAAGAGGAGGAAGAAAAATAAAAATAAAAATACACTGCATCCTATCTCCGCCTTCAAACGGCCCAAGATAGCCTAGATCTCCGGCATTTATAACGCCTCAACGACAGTGAGTTTACTTCCCAGAAAATGAGAAACAAAGCAACAAAAATTACTAAAATCAGAGGCGTGGGATTGAGGGCCAATTCAAGAATTCTGATGAATAAAGTTGACGTGGGTCAAGCACAAAAGACATTTTTCATGGGTATCCTACGAACAAAATTCACATGCCAGGAGAAACCCTCACAAACACACATATGCCAATATCAATAAATAAAGGCCGGAGCATACCTGATACAGAGAGACGACGACCACGGACGAACAACAACATGTTCAAAAGAGAATCCAAAAACCAACAATCATCAACGGCACAATCCGCAGAAAAGCATCGAGCAACACACCAAGACCCAAGAAAAGTGGTTGTTCCTGTCTTGCCCAGCTGTGGTTGCGCGGAACTCGGCAACAAAGCAAACCACAGACGTCAATTGCAGGAACAGGAAACACCAACAGAGAAGGAAGGAGTTCCTGAATAGGCTCCAAAGCAGGAACGCGGAATACAATCAAGGGCAAATAAAACCGACAAAGAAAAGACTTCTTGAAAGGGCCGGGAAAATCCAATGCCCATACCTAAAACAGTACGACTTCCATCACCAACACAGAAATCAACCAGAGAGGACAGCAAACCCCATACCCTGTGCGATCCCTGCCAATGAGTCCACCATAGGATTTTTAAAATGTGCACTGCAAACACCAAGCAACTTGAAAAACTGAAGGGACCCCTCGCAATAAACCAGGAAGAACATACAAACCCCATACCGCCGGACGCCGCATTGGAGAACTTGCTCCCAATTCCATGCAGGTGCAACAACACTGCAAGAACACCGAAGACCCCAACAAGTCGAATCCATGCCTTGCATTCACCGGAAAGGACGTCTGCCATACCCTGGCCCTGCGCTTTAAACTAGAAATAGTTGCAGACATCACAAACCCCACATTGTTGGACGACGCATTCAAGAGGCCACCACCCTTGCATGCAGTTCAATCGCCACCTGCCGAAACGCAATTAAAACCACAACAACACCATTTAAGAGAGCTGACGGCAGACCGCCTCCAGGGGCACACAGCCCCAAGACAACGTCATCACGAAACCCACCAATCACAGCCGAGAAAAACAATATTTCACAATAATCCGGAAAAATACTCCGGAAAAATACTCCTGCAGAAACCTTCGAAGGCCGCCTCTGCCGCATCCGCCCCAGCAAACTAATATCCCCGACCGATTCATATATGTCAGGGACATAACAAGTTGTAACTAGAGAGATCGTCGGCCGCCATAATTACAACTCAGAACTCTAGGAACTATACAGCGAATATTAATTTATAGAGTTAAAAAAAAATCTCTTGACTTCGAATTTTTTGGGTTTCTCCCGCTCTATGCGTAAAACAATTCATTATATTCTTACCCAAATCTTTATCGCCATCTCTATGTTCAGGATGGCACCTTCAGTATGAGTTTAACCTTAAGGTGGACCTGATTTAATTAAAATCTCTTTTAGCAATGTTTTCAGATTTTGGTTTTCATACTTATCTTTAACTAAATTTACATCCAGGCTTAAACAGAGGATCCGTTTTCATATGAGCTCTATCACAGAAACTATCTGTTTTCATACGAGCTCTAACACAACGACTAATATTGACAAAAGCTTTAAACCAGGATCTGATCATTGAAATCAGGTATTAAATTGCTTTTATAGCCAAGTTGTCAACTACTAAGTTCTGCTATTGATACACTTAAATCTAACACAGAATTCCAAACGATTTATTTGCGGCTATATCACATAATTTTTCGCCTATCTTCGATCACATTGCTGGCAAAAAAAAAATTATGTTTTATCCCATCCGACAGTGAATATATATACTCTCAGCAGTCGTAACCATGAAATCGAAGAGTGCAGAGAGGATGCAAGCTAACCCTGTTATCGCTTGCCAAGTCATAACAGAGTTTTAACACTGCATTTTTTTGTTTGATAGGCTTTTGTTGAACATGAACTTTATCTAACTCCTTACGAATTAAAAAGGTTTTTCATGTCCGCTATTAAAATTTCTGGCAGTGTTAAGCCATCAACAACATAGTTAAATCCTCTGTGTTTAAACATTATTCTATAAAAAGAAAAGAATTCTGCAGATAATGCAGAATCGAGATTTGAAAAAAAGGCATGGTAATGATACTTGGTAACATTTACTCTGAGATCTGTATCTCCTATAGGGACCATGAATCCTAGATCAACTCGAGGGTATTGCTAATTTTAATTCGCTTCATATATATCCAAGATTTAACATCACTAAACCCCATAATAGTTGATCTCTTTTTCTATTTTCTATTTTTTTAATCTTATGAACAGAATTTGGTGCTAAATCTTACAGCATGAAAATAATACTTAAGCATGTGTAAATCGTATTAATCTCAATCCATTTTAAGGAAAACAATAATCCTTCATCATAAAAACTATTACTCCAAACAATCACAATACACTTACTTGAGATAATAAGGAAAGAGTTATTGGAGAATTCAGATCCTCCCAACCATAGGAGAAAGCAATTCGTCTGTTTTTCCAGGTCCACTTCCGATCTAGATCACCACCATGCACTAGAAGGCTAAGCAACACTTCCACTCTCTCTCTCTCAGAGTCAGTAACAAGCAATGATGGACTTATGAAAAGAGAGAACACTCAACTAGTTCCTCTATGGACAACACATCGTCCCATGCTATCTCAATGCACTATTATATATAGTTTTTCCCAGTTCTTGTGCCATCCCAAATCAAATCTTCAATCAATCCATAAATCCCTATGATTTAGGATCTTGTATGGTTGTTGAGTTTTAAATTGGATTTGATTGGTAAAGTTCTCTCTAGCTTGCTTACACATGTTCTCTTGTGCCATGGTGGTGTCCCCTCATTTAGCTGAACTCTCCAAGTACCTTTTTCTTTTATTTAGTAATAAAAAAAATAGTTTGTTGTGCAAAATGTCACTTTGTGTTTTTGAGTTTTAATTAACTCTAACATAAAAATAATTGTCACAATATTAAATCAAAATGAATAATAATGTTTTGGGTATTACAAAAATTGCCAAGAGTGGTTCTTGAGGCACATGACGTGGTATGAGGCCAAATCCAAGCTCTGGGCTAGATAACATTTTTTTCTAGATCTCATGGTCCATGTATAGGGTCAAAAACCATTGGCATGCCCTTCATATGGAATCTCTAGCCTACAAATTGGATATACTATCTATTTTTATTTTTATAATTGAAGAGATGATTCTCAATGCATAGGGCCCTCGACAAGTACATGGGCCGTGAATAAGGAACCTTTGGTCTAAAAGTGGGATATGGTAGCCATATTGAGGTTTGTAACATTACAAATTTCACCATTTTGAGAATTAAAACATTGTGTATAGCTCTTAAGGCCAAACAATAGGATTGTAAATGGGATATGGTTACTATTTTGAGGCTTAAAACATTATGGATGGTTCCCACAACTTATTTCATGGTTTGATCCCAAAAACCAAGGTCTTGGACCATAACATTTGTCTTTAGGGCTCATGATCCATCTATAGGGCCTCGAGGCACCACATAGGCAATGCATATGCACAATATATGCAATCACATACACAAACAATGAACTAGCACATAAATGATGCATGTAG